>JAHWFO010029187.1:0-139157 GCA_023313115.1 Rhysida immarginata | reverse complement strand
AAATTAACCCCCCCCCCCCCCCCGAGTATGGTAAGGCAAGTAACAGATCCTGCAGTCATCTATTTTTACCTCTTTATCTGCACTTTTTATCTCTCCCCAAGTTTTTTAATCAAAAAATTAATTTTCTCGAACGTAATATGTAGAAAATGTAAAAAAGCTCGTATTTTCTTTACTTTCTCATCATTTTCGAGCGTATGATATATCACATGCCTTATGTTGCCATAGCTCTAAAGACCAAGTGACTGCCACCCCTGCAAATACGACCCCAATGGAACAAATGGGCCTAAACTTCATAGCAATGTAGATCTTGCATAAAGGAATCTGGATACAGAATTTCACGCCTTTAAGCACTAAATAGTACATAGATATGTTGTCCTCTCTGAATCCCACCCCCGTAATTCCGACCCCAGTGTACCAAACTAAATAGTGCAGATGGACATGCCCATAGGAAGCTACATTCCGAATTTCAACCTTCTACCTCAAAAAATGTTGAAATTATGAAGGACTGACATTATAAAACCAATAAGCTGCTCCATTCTTCCGCTACTTAATAATTTAGACTATGAGCACTTGAGCAACCGTGCGTCGACAAAGCGATTTCACGTGCGCGCGCCCCGATGTCAATAATGCTTAAAAGATGAACAGAAAGTGTCAATGTATTCCTTCTTGATAAATCGATTGTTATATGACATGCCATTAGCTTAGTATTCTTTACACTCACTGTTTTATCACGTGAATTCGACTTGAAGGGGTCCACGAAAAATTCTGAAAAGTTGATACGGCCGAGCTAAGACTTTCATGGTCATATTTCTGAAAACAGAATTTGAAAAAGTTAATCCGTTTTCAAGTTATCGTGCAAACGGCGGCCGGACGGCCGGATAAACGTACAGACCAAGGGCGCATTCTTATAAGTAGCTTTTATGCTAAAGCTCCTAATAAATAAGGTCAAAAGTCGACGTTGTTGATCGTAACTGCTTCCAATAAACATTTTTTGTGGAACAAAACACGATATCTTACTACCCTTATCTCGCAATCTTTTACTACCAGGCCGTATACAATTTCCTTATACTAAAAAAAAAAAAACGCAGTTTTGACAGTCAATTCAGATTCGCAGCCAAATGTAAAACGAACTGACATGTAAAAACGTAAAATTACTTCAGAAAAATAGGTAATTTATAAATCACCCTATATGCATATGTCGACCTTTGAAACGCATTTCAAACTTTCAAAGAAAATTCTGCTGGCACTAAACATCTGAAGGCGATACAGTTGGAGAAAGCGATTTAAACTTTTCTTTCTTGTGCAAGCAGTACTATCTCCCCATTTTTTTT
The DNA here is from genome assembly GCA_023313115.1 of Rhysida immarginata. Classification (NCBI taxonomy): domain Eukaryota; kingdom Metazoa; phylum Arthropoda; class Chilopoda; order Scolopendromorpha; family Scolopendridae; genus Rhysida; species Rhysida immarginata. The sequence goes on along the minus strand of JAHWFO010029187.1, from coordinate 137,826 downwards.
CTCCTTCCTTCTCTTGCTGCCTTGCATTTTTAAGACTCGGCTAGCTCATTATTCTCTCGAGTGGGGCCGTGTGGGGAGGGTAGTAAGTGGTGCCACCCATTGCGACATATGGGACGGACGGGTAGGCGACCAGAATAGCAATGAGCTCCGATCTTATACCCAGTTAATTTTTTTATTGCTCCAGATCTTTTTTTTGTGCCGAAACTTTCTCATCCAATCAGTCAGAAAACGGAGACAAGACAATAGAGCAGCGTAATGACTTGCGGGTCAGAAGATCATCTACTTCCTTCTACAGCCGGAAGACAGCCTCGTTTTCATTCTTCACGTGGCGAAGCTGGTAAGTTTATTGCCTGTCGATTTAATTGAGAGTAGAGTTCGAGGAACGAGCATTCTTCTTCACCCTCGGGCGAAAAAAGGCACCGGTCTCTCCGAAAGAGCGCCGTCCTCGGCTAGAAATCGACGCTAATGCCAAGCCTGATTGGCGGACAGCTCACTCTCAAATTCATTAACGAACGGTGTAAACAGTAAATGGTCCTCGTCATCACTTCGGGGATATTCCCTCGGATCCACTCAAGAGAAAAATAAACGATTAATGGAGAAGAAAGACTGTCACATTCGACCAGAATCTGTTGAGTCGGCATTTTCTTCAGTTTGATAATCGAGATGAGAAACTTTTATTTATAGCTAATTCAAATTATGCTCAATTCGTTATCTTCAGCCAATTAGTTGAGGAAAATCGATGGTCATCTCTTTAGGCTATATCATATGGCCCCAATGAGCACCATCTATTGGGGCCATTGGGGCCATGCTGGTGATGGTAAATTGTTAAAGCAGTTGAACTCTATAAACTAAGATACAATAGATGTTATAAATTTTATAATTTATCTTCCAAATCTGCTTCAAGTCTGAAGTGATCTTTTGTGAAAATCTAAGAGCATCCAGTTACTAATCACTACGCTATAATTTAAGCAAATTTTGTATCTAAAGAAGCTCTATTCTGATTAAGCATTCATATTCACGTGTGTTAATAAGAAGCATTCATATTCACGTGTGTTAATAACCAAATCGATTTTCAATTATTCAATTAAATTAACACCGAGAATTTAACTATACATCAAGTGAATCCAGGATTCCAAGAGGAGTCCAAATCCTGTATTGTAGAAAGATAAGCTTTAAATTTTGTTTCTACTATGGAATGAAAATAATGGCCCAACTCCATTGTATGTGAAATAAGGGTTTAAATATTTCACGAACTCAACCACGGATCAAAATTACCAGAATTGGCCTGATATTGGAACTTCGAAGACAGCCAATTTAATAATTTTGAAACATAAGCCAAAATCTGAATTTTTCTTACAATTTACAATTTTTTAACATTAATTATGTTTCAAAATTATTAAATTGGTTTTCTTGAAGAATTTAATATTAAATTTGCTTTTCCTATGAATTAAAATTAATAAATCTGTCATTTTTTATGAATTTTTGTTTTGATTATTTATCTGTTAAAGTGTTAAATCTCTTAAATTTAATCATAAAATCATTCACAAAACTGTACAATGAATGACTGGAAAAATCACTTCATATGCTCTATGAAGAACACAGGTAAATTATGCAACAACAATAGAATAAATAATGAATAAATTTTGAAAAATAGTTCGAATTACCTAAAAAGAAATTTTGATCTTTGACGTAAGGGAAGAATTTCTTCAATTAATTGATACAAGTTCAACAAAAGATGATATTTCTCAGCTTTGGTGATTTTTTTTTTATATTATGCTATTGCATTCACTTTTAATAGTGATTCATGAATAATTTCATGCTGTTTTAATGAAAAGGATTCGAAAGTTTATTTATCTAAAATTCTTTAAAAATATCAGCTGTGAAAATTTAAAATTATTTTTTAAATATTATTATTTTTCATACAGTTCCGATCATAAAAATGGACTTGAGGTTTCACGAATGACATCAAACACGGTAATTTAACGTTTTAGATTAATCAATCTGAAGATTAGGTTGTATCAGATCTTCTATACAGGGTGAATGCAAAAGTCTGAACCCACATTTTATTTTTTGAACCGAAGCAGATATGTCAATTTTGTTGAATCCAATGAATAGGAAGTTGTGGGTGGCCTATCCCATGGTGCACTTTTCATCATCCCAAATATGCAAATTAGAACACATTCAAATTTTATCCCAAAAACCATAAGGGATAGAGAAAAAACCCAATTGCAAACTTGTTCAGCATAAAAAAACAAACAAAACAAAACAAAAATCATCCAAATCGGACCAACCAATCACCCACAATCACATAGTGAACTGTTTGTAGCTTACAAACAGTCACACTGCACAAACAAGTTACTTCAAACAGTTTTAAAAAAAGTTAATCAACAAAATGCTCGATGTGACGACCGTGGGCACCATAACACAATTGGGCACGGAACCTAACTGACGCCAAAACATCGGCAAGCATGGCTGGTGTCACTCCTCGGCACGCTTCCTGAATTCGTTGAACCAGATCCTCCAGTGAGGCGGGCTGCGTAGCATAAACCTTGTCCTTCAGGTATCCCCACAAGAAAAAGTCAAGTGGTGTAAAATCAGGGGAGTGGGGTGGCCAACGAACTGGTCCTCCTCGGCCAATCCATTGTTGTCCAAACATCTCACTTAGACGCTCGCGAACGACCAACCCGTAACGTGCAGGAGCTCCATCATGCTGAAACCACGTGCGTTGATACGAGGCCAATGGCAAATCGTCAATGAAGTCTGTGACTACCACGTTCAGAATTTCAGCCCGGTAGCGTTCTGCAGTCAGTGTTCCATCGTAAAAATACGGTCCAACTACAGTGTCATTGTACAATCCACACCACACATTGATTCTCCAGTTCACTTGATGAGTTGCTTCTCGCAGACATCGTGGGTTTTCGTCTGCCCAATGATGATGGTTGTGCCTGTTGATAACTCCATCCCTGGTGAACTGGGCTTCATCTGTCCACAACACCTCATGAATGAAGTTTGGATTGTCATCCAGGCAGGTAAGTAGCCAGTTGCAGAAGGCGGCCCTAGCAACATAATCCAATAGCAGTAACTCCTGGTGACAATGAATATGGTATGGGTGAAAATGATGTGCGTGTAGAATGTTGAGAACAGTTCTCTGATGACACCCAACATCTGCAGCAATTGCTCTACTGCTTGTGTGGGGATTTGCAGCAACTGCAGCCAGAACTAGTGTTGTTGTATCCTCGTCGCCTTGTGCCCTTGGTCGTCCTCGTTCTGCATTAACATTCCCTGTGGCCTCGAATCTTTGAATAATGTGACGCATTGTTTGACGAGATGGATGGCGTTCGTTAGGGTATCTGTCTCGATACAACCTAACTGCAGCATGTAGGTTTCTCCTTGCCTCTCCGAAGCAGAAGATCATGTTGACCATCTCCAGAACAGTGTAGCTTGCCATTCTGGAATTGTTCTGTCTTCTGTGTGCTGAAACATGCCTTTTATTTGTTTTTCCGCATAAAAGTGAATGTGAGTATGGTAATTTATGTTAATTTTTTGATTTGCATGCTTTACATGGGGGAAATATCAACATTCAGTTTTCTTTGTGCTGTGTGACTGTTTGTAAGCTACAAACAGTTCACCACGTGATTGTGGGTGATTGGTTGGTCCGATTTGAATGATTTTGTTTTGTTTGTTTTTTTATGCTAGTTTGTTTGCAATTGGGTTTTTTTCTCTATCCCTTACGGTTTTTGAGATAAATTTTGAATGTGTCCTAATTTGCATATTTGGGACGATGAAAAGTGCACCATGGGATAGGCCACCCACAACTTCCTATTCATTGGATTCATCAAAATTGACATATCTGCTTCGGTTCAAAAAATAAAAGGGGGGTTCAGACTTTTGTATTCACCCTGTATAAACTTCAGTAGATTTGCTTCAGTTGCAAATCCAACAAGCTTGAAGTAAGTAATAGGATTGGTAATAGGATAAGAATACATTTAAACACAGAAATGGTTGATTTAACCATCTACTGAGTCTGGTGAAACTGCGGAAGCTGAAAGTGGGCCTGATGAAAAGAGATGAAAGATGCATATTAAAAAAATATCTTATTCACTTGTGGATACGAGGTTTTCACTTATTAGTATATTCATTTACCGCCAAACTACAGTGCTTTGCAATGAAATTACCCCACCTACAAGGAGTTATCCGACCTTATCCATATTTAACGACCTTATCGTCTACCTCCGACTAGTAAACGATTAGATGCATGCTCACGGGACAGGACCATTTGGGTTGATACAGGGTGTCCGGTTGCCTGTATAGACTCATCAGTTAACACCTGTGCGAGACGTTCCACGCAGTAGGGAGGAAGCAACTGCCTCGTGAACGTACAGTACTGTAATCCGCACAAGGGTCTCAATGCCGCGACGACGACAACGACAACCGTTCACGCAATTAACGGACTTTGAACGAGGTCGGATTTTTGGCCTCTCCGAGGCTGGATGGTCAACCAGACGGATTGCTGTCCATGTGTCGTGGAACACTCGGACGGTAGGCCGATGTTGGAGGCAATGGCGAGAGGAAGGTACACATGCCAGAAGACCAGGCTCTGGGGCCCAGAGAAGCACGTCAGCTCGTACCGATAGGTGGATACTGCGAACAGCGCTAGCGGACAGAATCATCACCCTGCGGCAACTGCGCGACAAGATCACTATTCCCGGTATTGCCCCAGTGTCAATAGCGACAATAGCATGCCGATTACACGCCGCGACAATGTCCGCCAGGCGTCCATTGTTGTGTCTTCCTTTGAGACCTGAGCACCGCGCGATACGACTGCAATGGTGTCGTGAACGAGTGGGCTGGCGAATGGAATGGCGCCTGGTGGTCTTCAGCGACGAATCCCGCTTTTGTTTGGACACCGACGACAGACGTGGATGGGTGTGGCGCAGACCATTGGAACGTGCCAATGAACAATGCATCCGGTATCGCCATCGTGGACCAACACCCGGGATCATGGTCTGGGGTACCATCGGCTACAATACCAGAACGCCTTTAGTCACCATCCAAGGCACCCTGACAGCAGCACGGTACGTCACAGAGATTCTGCAGCCCGTATTACTGCATTTTTTGTACACCATACCCGGCACAGTCTTTCAGCAGGATAATGCCAGACCGCACACGGCAAACATAAGCATGGCATGTCTGCATGATGTCAACTGCCCGCGAGGTCACCAGACCTATCGCTAATTGAGCACGTGTGGGACATGGTGGGACGTCCTTTTCGATCACCCCGCAATCTCCATAAACTGACACAGCAGGTTCACCAGGTCTGGGCAGACGTACCCCAAGATGACATTCGCCATCTGTATGATTTGTTCCACACCTGCGGCTGGAACAATGCATCGCCGCTAGAGGTGGTGCCACAACCTACTGATGCCGCTTTCCGTTGGGACACCCTCTACAAACGAGTGCACGTCTTGGCTCCATAACGTAATAAAGATGTGTTCAGATGTATCTCTTGCTGTATACCTACTTTTGGCTCATTCGGATAACTCCTTGTGGGTGGGGCAATTTCATTGCAAAGCAGTGCATTAAAAGAAGGCCAAATATTCTTTTATACTTTGTGTACTTAATTCATTTCGTATAAATATCAGATTTCAAAAAAAAGTCCCAACATATTTAAATTAAAAATTAATAATATAATAACCCAACACAGCTCTGCCCATGACCATGAAAAAGTACATCAGATGGATTGTGGCTTATTCCTCCAAAAGATAGGGTCCAAAAACGGGAGTTGCTATTGTATTAAAAATTCAATAAAATTGTTATTTTGGTTTTAAAAAGTAGCCAATTTGAGGACAGTTTATGCAGTACGGTTATTAGTTGAATAAAATCTTTTCCCTGAAGAAAATCCATTATGAATGAGTATTTTATGGATATTAAAAATATAAAACAGTAAATTAGAAAAGGGAAAATGACTCTGGCACTAAAAATATTCCTAAGAAAACGACATGATATTTAACGGCGGAACAGGTCAGTCAGAAGAGTCAGTTAATTTTGATTCATATCTTTTGCAATTTTTAGTGACAGTGAGGTTCAGTATATCTGATCTCAATAGCATAAACGATTTTTGGCAATCGGGCAAAAAAAAAATAGTTAAGGACAAAAATAAGGTGTCCAAGGGGAGAAGCATTTCAGTATTAATGTAATTTGAGTAATTCACAATAATTATATTTATGTATACATCATAAATAAGAACATGTATAGACAAATACATCAATTTTTAAGTAATTAATCTCCTTAGAACGCAGCCCGTTTTCTTTAGTTTCCCCCAAAAGTGTTCTCTCTTGGATTACATGATTCAAGTTTGATCAATACATCAAGCAATCTTCATTAAAAAAAAACAACAATTACAAACACAGCCAATTCTGTTAGATGGTTTTGAAGACAACACAACCAATATGAAATCGATGAACAATGAAATCTAATTTCTTTTTTAGCATTGTAATGAGATTGTTGTCGTATTTTATAAGGAATCTTGTATATTAAATATGACAATATTTGAGAATTTTTCGTTGACATTACAAGTAATTTTGAATAATAGGCTACATCCTACAGGATTTAATTTCTCCTAATTTCAGTTAATGAATAGTTAGAAAGCGCAGTATTCGTTCAAATTCGTTCACTTTTCCTAGAAAAATAATAAATTTATGAATGTAATAATCACTGATATTATATAGATTTTTAAAGTTTTCTTTTTCATTTATTGTTTGTTACGAAGCCAACGAGAAAGACAGGCCTCGAAGCGGAAAAGTCACCTGACCAGGTGGGTCCGAACAACAATCCAATCTTCATTGTTGTTTTCAACTAGCGGAAACAACCCTTCAAAAAAAGTAAGTTTTATAACGTGCAATTTACTTACTAACTTTAACCTCTTGAATAATATGTATTTATTTAAACACTTGGAATGCAGTTTCTAACACAGATGTTATGAATAAGTCAAAAAAAAAAAGAATTTTTAAAACTACTCAGCTTCTCAAATATTTATAAAAGCTAATTTTATTATATAAATAATTAACAAATAAATTATTCTAATTAAAAGAGGGAAAAATCAGCGGATTTGATTTACACATTGAAATACAAACAATTCAAGCGAATGAAAAATTTTTTTCTTTCTTTTTTTTAAGTTCCCTTACTTGGGCGTCGATGTAGAGATGGCGTGCAATTAAAGTGTTGCGAGAAGAATTTAAAAGTAAAGAAGAAGAAAAAAGAATGGGGGAAAAAAACTGTCCTGCTCTTTCTCCCTGTGGATAACGATGCAATATTTCAGAGGAATAATGAATAAAAACACAATAAATGCGTTTTCCATTTCCTCCTTTATTACCATAATACAAACATCCGTAAGCAGCTTAAAGCATGAAGCACGATTTTAATCGAGCTTTTTTGTATTCATATAAAACATCGCCACTGTCTATTTATTGAGTTGGTGTGGAATCTAGACCATAAAACGACGTTATTTATATTTTTTTCAAGAAAATATATTTCCTCGATTATGCTTTTATTTTTTTAAGCACATTTGCGAGCTACACCTGCACCCATTTACAACGTGAAATTATGAGGAAATTCCGACTTTTATAAGGCATTTGAAGAAAGAGTTTTAATAAAGCATTTTTTTATTTCACTTTGACGGTTCATATAAAAACTTGAAGTGTACTAAAGTTTGATTTAAAGTAGATGATGGTCTTAATAAAAGTAATAAGTCGATCATTGAAGTCAGATAATGAGTTGTAGACCTTCTAACACAATAGTTAATCCATTTACTCGTACTATAGACGATGCTTAGCCTTTAACAAGAGAAGAAAATTGTTATTCAAAAGAATAATTTGGATGATTAGAAACGATCCTCTCTTTATGATATCATACCGGTATTATACATAAAAATTAATTTCTGTACAGGATGAGCTTTGAATTTCTTATGAAGGAACCCTGTTAATATGAAGGAGAAGCCAACGTAGTTAGCTTCAGGAGAATTGAATTCGTTGCAAAAGGCAAATTCGAAGTACTTGAGGGTTATTTCGCACAACAGAAAAGACTGGACAATGGAGATCATTACTTAACTTGTGGCTTATAAACTGAACTATCAATAGTAATGATAATTCTAATTCTAATTAAAATAATATTTCAGACTTCTCGTGTTAAGGGAACTTACTGATTGCAGCGTAAATTGTTTCAACGTAATTTTTAAATACACACATTAAACGTATAATGAATACTTGGAGCGTATATTAAATAACTTGATAAAATAAACACAATTTTCGGTGTTATAAACGTAAAATTTCCTAATTATATTAAATGCAACTTTACTGGCGAGAAAAACTAAAATCTTGCTTTCGGAGCTCCTTTTCCAAATTTACCTGCAGCTTTAATCAAATGCCTAAATTTTTATTTTTTATTAAGTGAAATCCGAGAAAAATGCTCCCATTTATAGGATGTACTGATATTTTTTGTTCGCCTATGAAGTTAAACATAATAACGATGTTAACATATATATGTGAATTGTAATCTGAAATTTAAAACTAACATTCTATTCCATTATAACATATCAAAATATTTTTGTTAAAACAACTCATTTAAAAATAATTCCTCAAAATAATTTATTACCAAAAACCATAGATATTTCCTTAATATAAATCATTTTTGATTATAAGGTAATCAAGACTACAAACACCCGAAATCATGCAAGCTGGCAGCTTTTCATTTTTTAAATCAACAGATCTTTAAATTATCTAATAAGGGAGTACAGTAGAAAAGTGGAAATAGACACTGTCAGCCTTCTTGTCAAAGATATGGTTTCAACTACAAATTGTCGATAACATAATTTTGCAACGAAAAATCTAAGAACCACAAGAACACAACATCCGAGAAACGAACTACTTTCACTCTCAACGGAGTTTCCATTTATCTACTAATCAATTTATTCAAAAAGAAAAATTTCAGGAGCTTGTTCAAAACTAATAAGAGTAAAAATCTTTAATAAGAAATCCAACATAATCTACATATTAAATAGCCCTGATTCATACAGTTTAAACAAGAACAATTTCGCTCATTAAACTTTCAGACGGCAAGTTTAAATTTACCCGACATACACAGGTGTCTACCAGTAAAGGACACGATCGAAATGCTAAAATTTAAAAAAAGCTTCCCGAGGAATTTCTCTCTTGAAAAACTAATGTCATAACAATCTATTAAATGTTCAAACATCTCTTGAAATGGACCATTTCTGTAAAAGCCTATAAATTTTGATTTAGCTTGTTTTTCTTATATGCCTTTACTTTTTTCGTATATTTTTATTTTACTTATCTATATTTTGACTATTTTTTACCATTATTTATTATTTATCCTTAACTTGCCCTTGAGCTAAGTTGTTAACGATAAGATTTCAGTGTGATATTCTGGTCTCCCTTTTCTTTCGTGAGTCGTTTTTTTCAGCCTCTTCAACCTGTTACGTATATAGAAATTCTATCAATACCTCACTTCTTTACTTAACTTCATAATTTTGACTTGAAAAGACCAAAACGGCTGTCACCTTGTACGATTTATTTATTTTTATTAAAGTGCCACTTTGACTTGTTTTACTTATATAAATCATTGTTGAGTTTGCTGCTTTAATTAATTTCCGTATTCCGACTTGTTTCTTGTTTTTCGCTTGAAGTTCTATTTGTATAATCAAACAAAATATATCATCGTCGGCTTAAGATGTGGATTTTCATTTTAATTTTTAAAGCATGACGAAGAGCGGGACAACCTCATTCCCTTCACCCCCTATCCGCCTATCTCTTTTTTTTTGTTTTTTTTTTTTTAAACGTTCCCTCTTGCTTTCATCCTCCCCCTTTCCAAGTTTTCTGTCTCTCTCTTTCTGTCGATCCAGTCTCTTCATTCAATGGGTGGGTGTACTAGTAGAAGCAGTGGTAGTAGCAGGGAGACTAGAGATGAGGGTATTCAATGCTTGATGAATTGTGACAAACGCTACCACTCGACCCATTCAAACGACCCACTCTACAAAGCATCGAATGAAATCTCCTGGCGTAAAGGGTCTTTCCCCCTTCGTTTTCTCACCCCGCCTCGTTTCCCATCCTGTCAAATTTTTAACCCACTTAAACCTCGAACAGCAAACGGTTGAGCATTTTTTAAATTGTTTAATCCTTCCATTCACTCAATGACGTCATTGCATTGCTCGCTCTTAATCCAACTCAAATCTTCATCGACATCTCCTTATTTGGGTGAAGGAAAATGTAAACGAATCTTAACCAGACCAAACTCATTGAATTCCTTATTGGAAATAAGGTTCTGCAGTTTTAGCATAGATATTTTACGAGAATCGCTCCTAATAAAGTTTGCAATAAGTAGTGTTCAGGTTTGATAAGATAGCATTGATTATTGAGCACATAGTTGTTCAGGTAAGATCTTGAGTTTATTTAGCAATTAAATTGCTACCATCTTTATTTTTTAAAATTAATAAGCTTCAACTCGAACAGCTTCTGCCTTTAACAAGATCTTGAAAGTAAGTGTGAAGCAGAAAAACATATTGGAAATGAATTCCACTTTACGGTGGTAAAATAATATTAAAAACAAATATGCTCATGGAAGTAGTTTGAATTTGGAAAATTTCTTTAAAAAATATTTCATTACGGATTTTTCCTTGATACAACACAGAAGCTTGTTTCTCATTTCTAAAATGTATTCATGTTGAATAATTCACTGCGTTTAATACTCGATTTATTTTACATTAATGGCAGCAATAATAAGAATTATGGGGAAAACGCTGAAAAGGTAGGGGATGAAGAGGCGAGGGTTTGGATAAGGAGGGGAGTAATGTGACGGGATTTCAGTTTTCTCTTTCCGTTTGACGTTGCCGGGTATTCTGCATTCATATTCAAATTGTGCCGTTCTTATTAGCGCCATCATAACATTAAATCCACATATTAATGAGTGAATGAGGGAACTGGATTAGTTCTCCTGCTCCAGATGTGATGCAATGATACGGTTATAATGCCTAAGAGCAGAGCTTTAACGACTCCATATATTTTAGCCAGCGAAACTGGGTCTTCAGTGAAAATGCTGCTGGTGCCAAGACAGCATCCATTGACTCCACGACAAATGATTTCCAAAATCCAACTAGGCTTAGTTAAGCTTTTAATTTCATTTAAGAATTAATTTACAAATAAATGATGTTTCCAGTTTAAGGTTAACATAGGCATTCAAATGGCTCGTATTTTTGAAGCTAGCGTTTAACGCTGATCATTTCGTCAAGCAATAGAGTGAAAATTTCTCCCAAATAAGAAAAGAAAAGGTATTCAACATATATTGAAACTGTAAGTTAAAAGCGAAATTTTTAGACTAAATAAAGGAGACAAAAAATTTTAAATTCAGTGAAAATTTCCAAAACAAATTTCGCATCTTAGTTTTTTGATAACGAATGTACCCATAAAGCGTTTAAATTTCTCTCCAGAAGTGTTCCTGGGGCTCTACATAATTTTAACTTGTGATCTATGAATTCGAGTCAAGACATTTACATTATAAAAATCGAGCACATTTTGATATTCGTCCAGATTGTTAATAAGCTTTTTTTTTCAAACTCATATGAGCTATAAAAATATCTGGGATCCCAAGTCAAAGGAAGCCAAGTCAATTTTTTCCCTTCCTATATATTTAGAGAGAGAGAGAGAGAGAGAGACAGTCTTGGCAAATGAATTGCCAGTGTATGCCTTTCCGTTATTGTAATTCTTGCGTTATCTCGACGTCAGCCGCTAAATGAGTCGTTCCCTTCTCCTCGCCAACCTCCGACGATAAATCACGATTTCGCAGCCATTCAGTCTAGACCTAATGGATATCGACCTTCTGGGAAAAAAAAGCGATTTGCTTGTCTTATTCTGGATTACCGCTGTTAATTAATTTTATATTTCTTCCCTAAGTCTTATGAAGAATTTTAATTGCAGTGCATTAATGATAACTAAATGACAGTAACATTAGAACTGTCAGCTTACTTCTTAAATACTTTCATAGAAGAGTTATTATAAGAGAATGTTTTGATTATTTTCAAAAGATTTATATCTTATAATATTGTAAGACATCTTATACCATATTACAAAAGAGATAAAAATGTAAGCAAAAGGTTAGTAATACTAAAGAGCAGAAAGAGATATTGAAAAGAGAGAAAGAAGTGATTCTCCTGTTTCGAAATTTTAAGATCAAAGAATTTATTATTTAATTTAAAAAATCTATAAAAATATCTAAGTTTATTCAAAAATAATAAGTAATAATATTAAATCTCTGGGTTGTTTATACATCTTATTCCGCTATCCCAACTCCAACAATTTTTCCGATTCCTTTTTTCTTTTTCTTCTCTTGCTCTCCATGATGCATCTCTTCTGGTTTCCAGTGATGACTGGCGATTCCATTTTAAAAATAATTGGCTCTCTTTAAAAACAACCCCTCGTGCACACAACAACAACTACCAACCAAGTTCATTTAATAGAAGGAGCGTCCCAGCTGGAGGCGATGGAAACAATTTTATTTTTTCTCCCCTTCCTCTGAAGGGACGAGAGAAAAAGACTTGTCGCCGCCGATAGTAGACTGTCAACCGTCGTCGGTTCCTCTGCCATCAAAGACAACATGATGCCAATGAAATTCTCATTTGGATCCAACCAAGAAGCATTTTTCGAAATACGGTTGAAGATCCTTAATGCGAATTTAATTAAACGAAATTTGTGGCTTTGCTTTCAGAGGAATATTAAATGAATATCGAAATGTTCTAATTACTTGGAAAGATCGGCAAAGGAAATTTGCGTCGTAATATTAAGTTCAGTTTCAGCTAAATGAGATTTCAACTTTCGAGATGGAAGAATTCTTATATCAAGGCAGATGAATCTACAAAGGTTCAAGCACTGAATGAGCCATTTTCTTTCAATATTATACATTTATTGGATATAATAAAAGATATGAACCTTGAAATGCAAAAATTCTAGCGAGAAAGTCAATGGTTTTAATATTATTATTAATTGTTATGTCATATCTATTTAAAATATTTATCTAATAAAGCAAAATGTTGTGAGAAATCCATAATTTGTAGTAAATCGTCAATGTTACTGATTCCTCTGAAATAAGCATATAAGAGGCAAACATATAAACCATTACTAAACTTAGAAACTTATTTTCTGAATAAATAAATAGAGAGGTTTATCCGAGGGAATTTTATAACATCGCGTTTCCACCGGACCATTATAATCGATAGTATCCTTAATATACGGTATTCATATTTTGGCCAAATTTGAATATAATTTATCCTAAAAATTCTGAAAGGTTAATAATGAACATGTTTACGTGATATCAACATGTTTTGATAAGTGGTGGGCAATGCTGTTTTTAAAATAAATACTTACTTTAGATAAGGCCAAGAGCAATACAACAGAAATCTAAATATGTGTACAACAGTGTTATACGTTTCCCTATACGAACAAGAATAAAAATAGAATGTCACAATTACAACGCTTCCGGAAGGGGTGGGAGAGAAAAAGAAAAAAAGAAAGAAGAACAAGGGAGCTACATGTGCACTTCATATGTGCTTCGATTCCTTTAGTACACGGCATCTAACAAAATAAACCTGTCTTTATTGAGGTTCAAACCCCTAGTATAGCCATGAAGTACATCTTATAAGGGCAAAGCAAAAAGTAATAATCCGGGGAAGGTTCTACAACATGGACGTGATACATAACGCTCCTTTCAGAAAGAAAACTGAATTCATTGGGTTTCTTCATTAAGATTAAGAAGAAACTTAAACGAGTACCAGAGCATCGCTTTTTTAATATAAAGACAATTAATATAAAAACAAGTATTCATTTGATTAAAAAAAAACACAGGGAGCACCCAAAAAAAATTAAAAACTGAACACCATAAAAGGTAATAGTAGGGAGAGTATTTGAAAAAATGAATGTTTGACTAAGGCCCGAGTTGATTTATTTTATTTCCTTTAAAAGTCTTGTATGAATGAATTCCTTCCTCCAAAGGGGGTTCCCTTTGCCTCTGTTATCTCCATTAGCGTGACTTCTTTTTTGCAAGGAAATCTAATGCTTTAATCCTTTTCTACCAAAAATAAAAGCAAAGGATGGCTGATTGATTACCGTGAAAAGAAAGCAATAAAAACAACAAACCCTGAGCAAGGGGGTGAGTTAAAAATAGGGGACAAGGGGAAGGATTTGCATAAACAAAGCAAACATTTTTCATGCATCACTAGGAACAGATGTGGGCTCCATGAAGCATTGTTTACTCCTTGTACTAATCAAGGCCATTATACAAAGGGTAAAATACGAAACTCTATTTTGTCGAGTACACCTTCATTCAGAAAATTGCCAACCCATTCAGAAATAAAAACAATACAGCATGACGAATTTAGAATTTATAAAGCACGTAATTGCTTCAATCCTGTTTATTTACGTGTCACTGCGATTTAATGTAGTAGACAACAATCTCCAGTGATGAAGAAATAACTTTCAGAATGGAGTCATCCATTGTTATATGTTCAAGAGAACAGGACTATTTAATTAATAACGACTTTTTAATGCAAGTCTTTAATATTAAATATGACATTGTAAAATCAATATTTAGAGATAAGGATTAATATCCAAAACAAGGTCACTGGTTTATTGATACTGACTTTGAAGTGCTTCTTGGACCCCTTTGTGAATTACATGATTAGGATGTTTTATCATATTTTATTTGTAGACGTACCAACTCTTTTCTAAAATCGCACGTTCTTTAATTAAGAACTCGAAGAAATTTCAAATTAAGTAAGTAAGTAAATAATGGTGATCTATGATGAAATCTTTTGGATTTCTTATACGCTTTCTTCATTTTCTATTTCCTTTGTAGCAAAAGGAAAAAAAAGTTTGATACCTTAACATGAAACCTTCGTTATCAGACCACCCATCAACACGCTTTTGGCTTATCGTTCTCTTCTGTTGTTGTCTGTATAGATCATGGGAAGAGTGAGCCAATTGATATCATTGAAAGAGACACTCGATGGGACTAGGAAAAGCCCACGGCACCATCTTTTTGGTCTGGTGGTACATCCATCACAAGTCATTATCAGTTTACATGAAAGTGCATTAATCACAACGTTTTAATTCCCCTCTGGGGAATTCTGCAATGTTACCGAAATCATATGCGTTAGTGAATGATGGCTACAAGAAGAACGGCGTCGTTCCCATTGGGACCGAGGAAAAGTCCCTGTCTCTTCTGCAACCTTCGTCGGCTTATCTATCCCATGTGATTAGCCAAGAGAGTGATCAATCACAAATACGAGATATTGTCAGTGTTTCATTTTTAAAAAATTCAAAAATGTCGCGTTTTCTAGAAAAATTGATCTTGTATCCATATTAATTAATTGTAGATTCAATAAATGTTAAATTTTACTATTTCCTCTTGTGAAATTTCTAGTGTATGGTGAAGCATCTCAAAGAGGTGTACCTTATTCCGGGTTAATTAACGAACTGAAATAATTTCCTTTTTCGAAAAAAAAAACCTTCCAACTAGGGATTATGTTAGCACTCCTCAGAAAGGAATCCAACTATTAATTTATCAAATAATTGAATTGTAAGCGCTCGCAACAATATTTAGAATAGAATAAATTTTTCAATTTCTTTTTAATAACTTTATCCTTGATTAGAATATTACGAAAATTTTCAATTATGGCTATAGAGAAAAAAAGGTTTCCGAGAGAGGTCTTGTATTTATGAAAATATTATTCTATAAGCACAAGGCAATTATAATTGCTGAATAATATGCCAGTTTAGATAAATTAGCTTTCCGGCAAACCGTAAGTGAAATGAATATTTACCATTAAGATTATAATACAAATTCTGCCCAAATTCTTAGGTATCATTTTTGATAGTCAACTTAACTTCAATGCTCGTATGCAGCATGCATAAACTTGTTTTTTTAATGAAAAAAATTAACAAAAACGTAGGCAACAAAAAAAAGTTTACACACGCAGTTTACAAACGTATAGGAATAAAAGCAAACGTGATTGCAAAATTGGATTATGGATTACCAGTATGAGCATCACTGGCAAATGGTCCTCTTAAAAGAATAATCTTATAATGGTTGTTTTATATTTAAAGAAAAGCCATTGTATAACTCAAATATCCTATGAGCTGAAAATATCGACAGGATTCAGTGGTTGCTAATCTAAAAAAACTGGTTAGAGCTTTATTAGAATCCTCACATGCGTGCCATTTTTATTAATGAATAGTCAGTTACTACAAACAATTTAAATTTAAATGAGTTCAGTCTCCTTTTAATGGGGAAAATCGTGAATTAATAAAAACAAAAAAATAAATAATAAATAAAGTCACCGATCTTGAAGAAACTTGTGAGATGGAAGAAAACTCAAAGGATGTAGTCTATTGAAGATGTTGTTGATAGTAGAAATAAACCCAGTCTATTGAGGATGTAGATGAAGTCTTGTGCAGATAATGTTGATAGGGGAAAATCTTGAAGGAAGTGTTGGTTTTGAAATACAGATGAAATTTTGAAGAGGGTGATGCAAATATTTGGGATAAAATTTATATAAAAAAACGTTTTCGAGAGTTTTTTTCTCATCATCAGTTGGATTAAATATTTTTGAATGGTGATGAAGCTAAGTTGGTTGTAATTGTTGGTTATGATTGTTGGCTATTGTATATTAGGGTGATTGTTGTTTAAAAGTAGTGTCCATTTATTGTTTATCTCTATTGATGGTTTGGCTAAATTTTTGTTATTTGTAATGATATTTATTGTTTCTTTAATTAATCTTTTTTTATAATTTTCTTCTTTTCCAATGATTTTTGTGTTATTCCAATCTGGTGTGTGGTTTTCTTTGATACAATGATTTACTAAATGGTTGTTTTTGTCTTTGCGGCGAAGTGCTCTTTCATGTTCTTTTAATCTTATTTCTAATTGTCGTTTAGGAAATCTTTAAATGTTGAGCTGCTACTTCTCCAGAGATGTCAGTTGCGCTGGTATGGCCACGTGATGCGGATGCCGCAAACTGGTCTTCCTAGGTAGTTGTTACTTTCCAAGCCGGTGGGTAAGAAACCAAGGGGTCGGTCTAGAACCAGGTGTAGATATGTTCACAATTTTTACATGGTATTTGATAAATTATATTTCTAGTATTCCATTTTTCTTTATTATTTTGACATATTTCTTTGAAATTGATATTTGTGCTATTATTTTGATTGATTGTTGTTTGTAGGTTGGTGGTGGTTATTAATGTTTTAGTAATGTTATTTGTTATTTTTGGTATGATTTTTATGTTTGGTATTTGTTCAAATATTTTTTTCTGTTTGTGGAAAATTTTATTATTGTATTGTATTGAATATCTTTTTTATTGTTCTTGTAGAATTGGTATAGTTTTTGTTGTATTGTTTGTAAACGCATCTATTAAAATTTTGTCTATTAAAACAATGTTCGTTACAGTAATTTTGGAAAATTTTGGATTTGCCACTTAATATCAAATTTGCGACAAACAACTGGTGTAATTTTATTGTTTCATAATTTTTTTTACTCTGGAGTGGACACTGAAACGCAACCATCATGATAGTAAAGCGAATGGAATTATTGTTGTAAAAGGGTACAGTGTAACAATATCTTAGGGATTTTTTAAATGAGAATATTAGCATGGAAGCAAAATGTTTTCATACTTTCTCTGGATTTAAGCTACTAGTGCATTTTTACAAAATTTGGAAGTGTATTTATTAGTGTATCTTCTTGTACATCATCAATGACAAAAGTGTTCTTGTCATTTTCAGATAAGTAATTCTCATTTGATGTAAACATTTAATATGGTGTGATTACTTATAATCACAGGAAATACTGAACATTCAAAATTTTCGAAAACTATAATCAATATACTGCGGAGAATCTTCTTGACCTTACAGAACAGTAATAAGATGTGTAAAAGCTTGTAATATAAGGTTACCAAAATGTGACAGACAGGACAGACTGTCAATACACGGTAAGATATATATTATTCGTGTTTGCAAAGCATTCTACGATTAACTTTAAGGAAAAAACTGCAACACTCAATATTGCTACATTCCAGAACTAATTTAATGATCACACGTTTGAAATTCAAAAATCAGCACAAGGCACCCCACAGGGAATTCTAACGGATTTAAATGCAAAACCGAAAATTTTAGTACATATTTCAATAAATAACATTTCCTTATCTATGATAATTGCATTTTAATTATGCATAATTCCTTTCAACGATAAAAGAGCCTTTCTCGTTAGGATCTCTTCGATTCAAAGGCCTTCCTTTATCCGCGCTGTTATCAAAATGGCTAATCTCAATCGTCGTTTAAAAACGGACTCCGGGGAAATTGGGGGAAGGGTGAGAAATAGAATTCAATAGAACATAGAACCAAAATGTAAAGAGTGGACAAGGCGAACTTTATAAAAATAGAAAAAAAACTGTAGTCGTTGTTATTGAATTTAAGATTTGCTTTGCACTGTACACATTTATCTAGTCTTTTCATAAACTGATTCCAATGAAGTCTTCGATATGAGCAGGAAACGCTACAATTAAAACGGGTCATATAATTTAAAAGTTAAAATTAAACATTGAACAATGGTAAAATTAAATAAAAATAAATTGATCCCATGAGGTATACCCTTTTCTTTAAAGTTCAACTTAAATCAAACCGTTGTAAAAGAGCTTATATGATATAATAAGAGACGCACGCAAAGTGTCCGCAGTGGCTCAGTTACTTGAGGCGAGAAGTTAAAGACCCATGTTGCCTGGTTCGAATCCAGGACGCGAAATTTCTCCTTTCATATTTCTCGTCTATATTTAATTATGTAATCTTGAGGCTTCAGTATTTCCCCCATCACTTTACACGTAAATAGCATGAAGGAATTTTCATATATTTTGAACTTTGTAGTTTTTACAGTAAGCTTGATTAAACATTTTTGCAAAGACTTTACCAAAAAAACAAGAAGATTCTATGGTTTCCGACTATATATATTATATATGAATAGCAAATTATAAACTAAATCGTAAATTTAAAAAAAGGAAAGGTAAATTAGACTTATAGACGTATATCCATGATTTTTTTTTCTTTACGGTTATATATCTAATTTGCCTTGCACCAATATTTTTTTACAAAACTATAAAAGGGACAAAAATTATCCAACATTTATGAAGGTTTATTTTTCATGTGAGACATTATTTCACGGATTATTAAGGAAAAGAAAGAAAAATCTTCAGGAAAGTGGCATTTCGTCTATTTCGTTTAGTTTGGAACTTTCTTTGGTCAGAAGTTTAGTAAAAAGAAATCCGTTCACCTTTGCTAGTGAAAGACAAACAGAAAATTACCATTGACAATATAGCTTCTTCATTTTGATGAAAAATTATTAAAAAAAAACTGGAAATAATTTCTAATAATTACTCTCTGATAATTTTAATATTATTGAAAGTTTAACTTTCCCACACTGTTACTCTTTATGATGCATTTTTCAGGTGAGTTCTCTTCTTTTCCTGTACATTAAGAAATGATTTATAAAACTGCTTTTAAGTTCAATTTATTCATCTGGTCATGAATGTTTTAATACAGATTATCAAATGCGTTTACCATTGTTACACTTGATAACCGAATGAATTTTATTATCGTTTGATATGAATTTGCCACAAATTTCTTTACATCACCTAATGCGTAAAGTAACGAGTTTGTTTGAAAAGGAATCACCGTCGATATTGGTAATGATGGGATGCTGACACTATGGTATACTCTCGAGTATTCGTGCATGAATTACTTAATGCGTATCTGCATATTTTTTTTGAATAGGCACTAACTCTTCGCCAACTTGGCACTAGTGCCTATCTTTGAATGCGATATTAGAAGCTTCTTTGGTTTTGGTATATTTTGTCATAGATTTTTCATTATATTCTGATATACATCGTGAAACATACAGAATTTAAATTATTTCCTCTTATGCATGTAATTTTATTTCCTAAACTATTATTTGATGGTGAAAACGTTTAGCGTGATCTAGGGCAAAAAGATGTTAAATTAAATTCCACTTGGCATATAATCTTTTCATGACAGAGAAGAATTTCGTCTGTTAAGAACTAAAGCAAAGAAATTTATTAAGCGTGATTTTAAATGCTACATGCAAAATGCACAATAACATATCAAACATAATCCAAAGCTTTTCTGGAAAGTAATTAATAAGTTAAGAGTTTCCAACACTAGATTTTTTAATGGCAACATGTATCTCAATGATGAAAAATTGGAAACCGTTAACGATATCGTAACGGCTTTTGCTAAAAACTTCAAATCAGTGTATAATGACTCTTCCATTGATAATAAGCATTTTGATGATATTTTCCCCAAGATACAGGTTTGTCAAAAATTCATGGCCAATTCTATTAAATTGTTTTCCGAATCTGAAATACTACAGGGTATTAACAAAGTAAGTAATACAAATTCTTATGGACTGAATAATATTTCTTCATTTATTTATAAAGCATGTGGTAAATTTTTTGTTTATCCTTTTTATTTAATTTTTAATCTTTCTATCCAATCGGGTATTTTCCCTGATATATGGAAACACAGTAAGGTTATTCCTGTTTTTAGAACAAAGGTAATAGAAGTGACGTAAAAAATTACAGGCCTATTTCAATTCTTAGCTTCCCTGCTAAAGTTTTTGAGTATTTGCTGCATGGAAGAATTTATTCTATTGTCTCTCCCTATATTCGTGTCAATACGGTTTTATGAGGAGTCGCTCAACAGTATCAAACCTGTAAACAAAATACCGAGGGGCCAGTTACTGTGGATGGACATCAAATTAAGGAGAACTGGGAAACCACTAATCCATATAATCCACAAATGAAAAATGTCACTATGTCACCTATCCCCTTAAGAAACAATCTATAATTTTAATTACAGTTTAAATGGTTGTAAATTACAACAAAAATCTGTTACAAATGACCTAGGTGTTATATTTAATTCCAAACTTTCGTTTGTTCATCATCATCATCATCATAGGTTTTCTGCTTTATGCAGGTCCTAGTTGCCCCTTCTCCATCTTTCTCTGTCCGCTGCTCTTCTCTTCAATTCCCTGTAGCCTCCTCCATCTTTTAGAATATGGATCACATTCACTCTATTATCTCCAAAGCCTATCGAGTTTCATACTTTATTGTCAGAAACTCCTTGAGTTTTAATATTGTTGGCTTTTCAATTTTTCTTTTTAACATGCTTCTGTCATTTGGTCTCCTTCTCTTATTAAATTTCAGCCTCTCTTGGAAAAGGTTCAAACAGTTTTTTTACGCTCTCTGTTTCGTCGTTTCCATGCTACATTTTTTAATAACTTTTATGTATCAAACTCCTACATACGAGATATCTTTAATTGTGACACATTGATCAAAAGACGTACTGTAATTGATCTTTGCTATCTATTTAAATTTTACCGCAATATAAGTTATTCGTCTAGATTTCTTATCTTTGTAAATTTACGTGTTCCCAAACTTAATTCCAGTCGCAATGATATTTTTTACTTACCTTTCTCACGGAAGACAGTTATAAATAATCTTCCTTTTTCTCGAATGTACAAGTTTTGTAATATCATGTCAAACCTTATTGATATAAATGTTATGTCGTATGCTACGTATAAAGAAACAGTGAATGAAAATATTAAGCTTTTATTATGATGTTTTTCTGTTTTTATTTTAATATCAATGGATTTTTAGTTACTCTTTGGTACTTAGTTTTGATTATACATTTTTTATACATTATACATTATATTTTGTCGGCATTTTTATGTAATATTATGATATATATTTTCTTTGTAAGCTGTTATTGGGCTAATACTAGCCTGTTGCTTATAAACTAATAAATAAATTAAATAAATAAATAAATAAATACATAATTAACCAAATAATTTCGATTAACTTTGTTTAGTTATAGTTATCCGTGTTTCTTGACCCCATCATTAACAAGAATAATTAAGAGTAGAGTGTGCAACGAAAACAACTTGGAAAAACCATCAAATGGACCTGAGATTACCTTATGACATTCATATAACATGACAGCAAAAATGAAATTTAATTTAACATCGTTTTACAAGAAGTTCGTGGTATATAGTTTAGCTTTAAAAAAATCATTGACATGCCTCTAACTGAATGTATTTTGAAAATTTAAGATTTAAAGTTTACAATTTAATTATTTTTTTTTTTTTTACAAAAATTTGTTTAATGTGCCTAAGAAAAAAATTAACGGAAAAATAACTTGGTGAGTTATACAATTGTGAAACTAAACGAAGTGTAATCTGCTTCTGAAAACTATGTCCAAGAGATGAGACTTTAAAATCTAAAATGTCAATCTTCTTAAATTTGTTTCCCGATATATATCCTTGATGGTCCTTAAAACGCGCTAAAATGAGGCGGTTTACTCGTCTAACGAATGAAAGGCGCGATCATCTTGTGCTTCTATTGAAAACGCAATCCAAGAAAGTGAAAAATAAGCTTTTATTGCTTCAAAATAATCGCATCCCACAAAAATTATTAATGGGTTTCGGCGTAGGGCGTTTATGAAGCTGACGGATGGAGCCTCATTTCGTCGTCCTCCTCCTCCTCCGCCTCCTCCTCCTCTTTTATCGCCCTTTACAAAAGTGAGGAAGATGGAAATCACGTGTTTGGGGAGGGCGGGTGCGGGAAAGAAGGGCGCCACCGTTAAGTACTTTCATCGCCCAACAAATTTTCTCCACGGACAGGAAATTAAATGCATCGAGAGCTTTTATGGAAATCAATAGCTCAAGCGTAATGGAGTCGCACCACTTATATTCCTTTGATAAATTCAAGAAAGAAAAGAAAATGCTCTCGAAAATGAAGGTGAATGGAAATCTCGCTCGTAGTTATTTCATTTTTTTCCCTCTTGTACACTCCTCAAGTACTTCTTTTAGGTTTATAAGAGAATGTTAAATCGGTTTCAAAGCAGATTCTTAACTAGAATCTCGTATTATTAAAGTCATTTTTTTAATTAGGACAAGTCCTCATGGTATGCGAGTAAATCTGATATTTACTGGGAGCATTTAACAAAAAATGTAAAATAAAAACAAATACAATTTAAAATACAGGGTAACTCTGAAAAAATAAGAGATAGAACTAATAGTAGACAAGAAAAAATGGAATTTTAAATACCAAAGATTAAAATTATATGCTCCGAAAGTGTAACACTGCAAAATTAAGTCACGAAAAAAATTAAGAACAGATTTTTTTTAATATATTCATTTTTTTTAATATTTTCAATTATATCATTTAATCCCGACTTCATATTTTATGTTAAATTTTGTTATTAAATTTTAAAATGCATCAACGTAGATACTCCATAAAATTTTCAATGGGCAATAATGCGAAAATTTCTTTCGCAATATTTACGACGTATACTGCACATAAATTTTTATCACCATATATATGTATGCATTCACCTGTGCCTCTTGTCCTAAAATAATGCGAGACGCTAATGTTCTCTCCTTATATGGATCCCAATCTTAGAATATGTCCCCCGGTTGTCCCTCCATAAAGACGGGACTTCACAACAGTTACTTCAAATAACAGTTCAGCATTGAAGTTAAGAAGGCGCTGACGACAGGAAATCAAGCCGGAGAAGGAAGGGCTGCAGTACCTCATCATCATCGCTCCCTTTCTCTCCTTTTCCCCTTCTTTTTTGTACTAAATACACTTCGAACTTCATTTCTCCTTTCAACTTGGCTTTCTCCCTTAGAGGCCTTGCAACGAAGCTCTCCCATGCATAAAAGTTCCATTTCAGGGCGATGTTTCCAGACGAAAAACCTTATTCAGGGAAAATTGGTACACAATTACCTTTTCAGGATTTTCTCCCCTCGCTTTTCTTCCCCTCTCACTCTCTCTCATTCTCCTGGCCACCGAAAGTTCTCGAAGGCTGTTTAAACATGCCCTCCACGTATTGTCGCTCGCCACCCCCACTTGCATTAACCCTGCTGCTAAATAGATTCTCCCTGGGAACAACAAGCATTTCTGCTTTTCACCAGTAAATAATCGTAAAGAAAAAGTGCAAGAAATTTTTTCCCTTCATTTTTGCGATGCAAGTCTCTTTCTCTCCCTTTCATACCCTGTATTTCTCGCCTAAATATCGACATTACATTTACACTTATTACTGTCAATCAAATTTGCCTTCCATTGTTGGAATAATTCCAAATGTATTAGTAGTTAAAGTAAAAAATTGTAATTCGTACTTTTAATATTATATACACCAAAAAATATCATTGCCGTTTGAAGAACTTATGACAGATCAATAAATTCTATAGAGCCACAGCCTGAGGGAACATATACATAATCATGCACAGTAGTGAGCAGAATCTCGAAATAGACACACACATTGTATAGTTAGAAGTACTTATATTTTTTATTAAAGGATAATCATACCAAGAACGAATGAAGGATAATTCTCCCCTTCATCCTTTCTTGATCATACTGTACCTCCGACAACTCGGAGACACGAACATATGGAACAGATATCCGCGGATGATACTTTTATTATCATTTACGAATGAAAAAATAAGTAAACATTAATGAATGACATAATCAAATACCGAAAGAATAAAATGGTCACTGTCACATAAATTATTGGAGATTCTTAATTCTTTATTCAGAAGTACGACGCTCAAAATCCATTCCACTTTTCGATGGCGGCTGTATCACTTTCTTGTAAATTCTCCGTTCAGTGTCTTTCTTATACCTTTCCATGAATAGTAGATGTTCCTTTGCTTTCTGTATCATAATTTTCTGTTTTCAATGAACTTAAGAAGATCATTATTGAAATCTAAGAGACTGTGCGTGTATCCGCAAAAATGTCGGATTTTTGAAATGCTGACTTCGGATTCTTAAAAATTATCAAAAGGTAGAATTGGAATGTCTGAAAGACTGACCTTCTATTTCTTTGCCTTTGTAGATAAAGTTGAGTTCAAAATCTCATAAGTTTCAGTAATGAAGTTATTCAGTTCGTTGTTTTGGTAATGCAAGCTCATGATATTTTGAACTGGATTATTTTGCTAAAACAAGAATTTCGAGTAAAATGTCGTCTAAGCCAGATCCAGTAATGCTGAAATGTTAATAAAAAATGTTATAGTACAGTCACCATTTGTTTAATACAAACTGAGTGATGTATTACTTAAGCAATTCCTATTGACGAGTTAGGATGTTGGAGCACGTGACATTGAACAGATTTTGACCATCTTCGAGCTTGTCCAAGTCCTAACCCAATGGTGTTCAACCTTTTTATCACAAAGGGCCACACCTTTCAGAAGAAATTCATGGGCCACGTTATTCTATCACGTGACGTTAACCGTGTTGTCGAATTTCTGCACCCCATATTACAGCTCACAATAGATCAGTCTTTGAAACGCTGTCAATAACTGGCGATTCGGACCAATGCGAACCTGGTAGCAGGCCAAACTGGCCCGCGGGCCACAGGTTGTCCTAATTAAAAAGCAAAACCATAAAGAACCTTTCGGTACTTAATATTTAAAGCCAGGTACTGCAGTTTCAACAGATCTTCGCTCTGAGGAGTTTATTAATAAACTAATTTTAATGGACTTCCATAAGTCTCTCTTCTATTCACCAAATTTTACCTTAATTAATATTGACTATGACATTTTGATGTCGTATTTACTTAGAAATTGGACAAGCAATTAACAAATAAGTAATTTATTCACTTGTAACAGAAGCTTAACTTTAATTTTCCTCATTTTACAAAGCTTAGATAAGAATGTCATTAACCTTTATTAATAAAGGAAGCCAGGTTAATTACCTCATAAAGGTTACAATGCCTTTGAAATTGCCTTTGTCGAGGGTTTCTTAGACAATTTACAAGTTAAGCGAGAGATGATAACAGGCTGGTGCCAAATTAAAAATGCTTTGAATGGGAGAGAAATTAAAACTGAACTAACCATCAGAAATGCTTTGGTTACTCGAGAAAACGGGTCTTTAGACTTTAGCATTGAGTATATGGGGGCGACGGCAGAGGAGAAGAGTCACTAGCTGTTATTATAAGAGGAAACATAGAGTTTAATCCTTGTTAAATTACGAGGCAAAAGGGGTTGAGTAGACGGGAATAATTGCTGTTCACAACGCTTCTAATAGACTGTTTATTATCTCCTAAATCTTCATTAAGAAAGCATTAAAAGCCAAAGTGGATTCAATACGTATCCGATTTATCACAGGCCAATGGTAGAAGGGTGACGTTAACACTTCCCTCCGTCCTATCAATTGGAATCACAAAGGGGTGGACCGGCAACATTAGCCTCCTCCGCCGCCGCCGCTCCCGGTAATTAATGCACCGCTCCCCCCTCCCTCCCCGTCCGCACCCAAATGCAAATCAATTCAGCCGTTTCCCAATTTGCACATCCACTCCCACACCTCATTTTAACCTTTTGTGTCGATGAAACACCTGTTTAAAACATATTTCCATAAGAATGGTTTGGAAGTTTTAAACCAAATCTTGCTCATGGGAAGCGAACGATCAAAATGGATTTTTCCTTTTTCCTAGAACACTATTCAAGGCGAGCTAGAAAATGAATCTTGAAATTTCTTTGGGTTTGATCACTTATTTAAAACGAATAAACAAATTTAATATCGATCTGAAAACTGCACACATTACTTTTCCATTTATCAGATTATATACATCCAATATACGAATATAGTAATTAGCACGCAAAATTTACAGAACGTAACGAATATTGATCGTTATGCCATTAACCATTATATTTGGAAATGGTTATAGGATTTCTCTAATCCGTAATTTTCGAAGATTCGTAATGGAATGTCATCGCTTATGATTGAATTAGAGTGGTAATTCGAATAGAAACTCTATTACAGGCTTATGATAATATATTAATTAGTCGGAAATGTACAGATTTTAAATTTTACCTTATTAAGGATAATGATACACGACATACTCTTCTAAGCACTAATTTCGTTTAGGTTACGTCTATTTGCATATACAGGGCTACTATAAATGATTCATCCGCTTTCAAAACACAGTATTTTACAAAGTATTACACAGACAGATATAATTGATATATGAAAAGAACCGTAAACTCACCAAGTTTGTATCGTGATACACTAGTTACCAGCACGAGTCAAAGCTACACTACTTCTATAAAATGGAGTCAAAGCAGGAGAAAAGTTTGCTAGATGTACGTCTGTTATTCAGAAGAGAGAACAGGGAATAACCACCATGTAAGCAGAACATTTTGCGGCGGATGGTTTATCTGTGTAAACGGAAAAGCACTGGTTCATCGAGCGTATCAGCTGAGACGGTGGACGTGTGTCGTGTGACCAAAGGGTCACACATAGAACAATTGTATAGTGCGAGGAAAACTTGGTGAATTTATGGTTGTTTTCATGTATCATTATGTCTGTAAGTGTAATACTTGAAACGTGCAGTGTTCTGAAATCGAATGAATCATTTATAGTGATCCTGTAAAATATTAGTCATTTCATAATATTAATACAAATATTTGAATACATGAACTTATAAATTTTTATTTTTACAGGAAGATTTATTTCCTAATATTCACATTTACCATGGCTACAACTAAAAGAACAAAGTAAGTAAAGAATGTTCTAAGAGGATTTTTCTCACGCCCTAACCTCAGATGTTTACTTCATTTATAGATTATGCTTCTTTTCATCAATTAAAAGAACAAAATTACAAGGCGGCATGATTTTAATATTATTGCGTTCAAATTTACATAACTAAAATATAGAAACTGCCCTTCTCCATAAGCATGATTTCTCCACGGTCTTTTATTAATTGACGCTCTGGTTCCGTTTTAATTGCACAAGAGTGGCGGAGGATGGCAAACCTATTGAAGGGTGTGAACCAGAACTCGTCTCATGAAAGAGATTGCCTCTTCGTCCAGGTCTCGTCTATGGCCATTCTCAACCGATGGATTCCGATCAGTGTTATAAAACAAAACAAATTTATCCTATACATTAGTTAGAGAGCAATTTCTGCGGCTGCAGGAAGAGGTGCTACAACGCCCTCTCCAGTTGAAAGTTCCGGTTATTTATATGGAAGGAAGCATGAGTTTCATCGCGAACGGTCATGATTGAGACTCGAACCTAATGCCTACGTAATTCATAATTACTAATTGAGTGTCATTTCGAACGAGAACAGCTGCGGGGTTCCACACGGCTTCCCCACCCCACCCTTCTTCCTCTGTCCCTTCTTCCTTTCGATAATCTGCTCCAACATGAGACAAAGGACCGAACCAAGGTAGAGCTTGAAGGCGAGAGGAGACAGGCGTGCTAATTATTTTAAAATCCACGATAAGGAATTCAGGGAACAAGGAAGAAAGTCTCTGCATGAAGGATTTTAATTGAGGAATAAATATTTGCAATTTATGTGGTTTGTTTAATGAACTATGTCGCTTATGTAGTCATCGGACTTAGGAACTCGAGATATGTCCTTTCCAATATTGAGCGGCTTTACTTCTTTCATTTTTTCTTTTTTTTTTTAATGAAAGCTTTTAACTTGTCACCCGTAGCAGAAAGCTTCAGTCATTGTGTCTGCTAAATGATTTACAAATGGGCTCTACAATAAATTTATAAGAAAAATCAAGCGAATTGTTTGCAGAGAAAAATAGTTAAGGTGCAATTTATATTTAAAAAAAGCATTATAATCAGAAAAACTTTTTGAAAACTCATTGCTATATCATCAATAAAAAAAAAGACATGATGACAAGCTAGGACATCCGGCCAACTCATTGAAAGAAGATGCAGCATAAATGGAATATGAACGAGATAATTTCAAGGACAACATACACCAAAAATTTCTGCTCTAACACATTTTCTGTTAAAAGCTTATTTCAGTAACATACAAATAAGCTTTATTTGAAAATATGAGGGGCGTTAAAGGCGTTCATTGAAATTAAAAAGGTAAATGAGCGTTACCAGTTTCTCACGGTGGCAAGTGTCTCCTAATACTGCTTCTTATTTTTCATTAATATTTGTAAGCAGCCGCATGTCATAAGCGATTGCACTGATTATTATTCAACTGGGGAACAACACTGTCAGTGCGTACAAGGAACAGCATATTGCGATGAAGATTTTAGTGAACGAAGGCATGATACCTGGGAACATTCACAGTAACGTTATGAGACAATCAGACAAATAAAGACATTTAATAAAATCTTGTAAACATTCCAAGGAGGAGCTTTAGCAGTGAAGGAGAAATACATTTATACATTTATTAAAAAAATTAATCCCCCCTCCCCCTCTCCCCGATTAGGGTAAGGCAAGTAGCAGATCCTGAAGTCATCTATTTTTACCCCTTTATCTGCACTTTTTACCTCTCCCCAAGTTTTTTAATCAAAAACTAATTTTCTCGAACGTAATATGTAGAAAATGGAAAAAAGCTCGTATTTTCTTTCCTTTCTCATCATTTCCGAACGTATGATATATCAAAAGCCATATGTTGGCATAGTTCTAAAGACCACGTGACTACCACCCCCGCAAATCCGACCCCAATAAAACACCCGGGCCTAAACTTCATAGTATTGTAGATCTTGCCTAGAGGAATCTGGATACCGAATTTCACGCCTTTAAGTACCTAAATAGCATATAGATAAGTTGTCCTATCTGAATCCCACCCCCGTAATTCCGACCCCAGAGTACCAATCAAAACCAAACTAAATAGTGCAGATGGACATGCCCATAGGAAGCTACATTCCGAATTTCAACCTTCTACCTCAAAAAAATGTAGAAATTATGAAGGGGTACACAGTTAAGCCATTATAAAACCAATAAGTAGCTCCATTCTTTCGCAACTGAATATAGATTTGAGCAAACGTGCGTCGACAAAGCGATTTCACGTGCGCGCGCCCCGATGTCAATAATGCTTAAAAGATGAACAGAAAGTATGAATGTATTCCTTCTTGATAAATCGATTGTTATATGACATGTCATTAGCTTGGTATTCTCTTTACACTCACTGTTTTAGCACGTGAATTCGACTTGAAGGGATCCACGAAAAATTCTGAAAAGTTGATACGGCCGAGCTAAGACTTTGATGGTCATATTTCTGAAAACAGAATTTGAAAAAGTTAATCCGTTTTCAAGTTATCGTGCAAACGGCTGCCGGACGGCCGGATAAACGTACAGACCAAGGGCGCATTCTTAAAAGTAGCTTTTATGCTAAAGCTCCTAATAATGTATAGGTTTTGAAGATGGCGTATGTCAGTACTGTCATAGGGTTTGGAGAGCCCTCAGCAGTCGTTCCCGTGAATGTTCGGTATGGAGACGCCTTATTCTAGTTAATCGACGATAATTCTCTGTGAGAAATAACTTTTTTCAGTGGGGAGTCTAGACACAATTTGAGGTGGCCTATTATTACACGTTATATTGTGGGGACTACATTTTCCATCTGCTCGCAGCCTTATAACCCATTTTGTCCGACCCTGGGTTAATGCAAACTGCGTACCGAGAGAACTTTCCGCCTTCGACTGGAAAGCAGTAAATCTGCAATGAATTTCCTGGACTTATTCACATGTGACAAAACTTGGATGTATTATTTTATTCCCAAATCACACGAGCATTAAACCAGTAGTACATGCAGTGACTAAAAATTCCGAACAATTATATCTGCAGGCAAAGTGATAGCATGAAGAAAAAGCTTGGTACATTCGGCTGGGAGACATTGTTACGAGCAATTTCTATCCGGACTCTTAAAAGACTTTTTGGGAGGCCAACATTTCGGCATTAATAACGAAATGATGCAAGCGGTTTGTTCATGGCTCCAGCGTACTGATAAATCTAAATAAATCATCCTGGGGCTTATCGTATCTAGGCACAGCAAAATATTGGGATACTACATAAATCTAGCAAGAGAGAAAATCGAGAAATAAATGTGGTGTCCACTTCTATAAATAAGTTCTGTTTTTCCGTACACCGTAAAAGTCCCATTATGTCTTAAAATTTTGTAGATAAAAGACCAAGACATGCCGAAGCGTGCTGTTGATCATGGATTTTAGTTTATGATCCCATCTATTAGGATTACTTTAACGTTCGCTTTTCAATCAGTTTTTCTCGGCTCAACGTCAAATATACTGATAACAGAGGCTAAAAGACCAGTTTCTCGAATATGTCAGCACACTCTCCATGGTTTGTCTTTGCGCTGTATGTATTAAAATAATAAAACTAAATCGGGAATTGATTCTTTTGTAGGAGAATAACTTTGCCTTCTTTCAGATTGACGTTTTTTGCCTTCTACATATAAGGCTGTGATAAGTAGATGTGATGCATATCCTGATAATAATAAAATAACTGTGTTTAGTGAGGTGGATTTGAAAAGATAATAAAGGAAGTAACTTCTAAAATTGGGAGATGCTTCTGTGCAGAAAAGAATTAAGTTCCGAGTTAAAATTTTTATGAGTCGCTCTTGGGGTTAAATAATAATCATCGAAAGAAAATCTGAAGAGTTCTTAATTAAAGGCTTAACAATTATTAATTGTTGGCATGGACTTGGAGCCAGGTGCATCTGCCCGTAACGATCGCTTCGTTACAGAGGGCTAATAATTCAACTTCAAATTCGACTAACAATAATATTATTTATTTTTTGTATCCCGTTTAGCTTACGCCTTAATAATAACAGCACGTTATATGCCATTAATGCACCGATTTAAGTTCTTAGATATTTCACGATTTCTACGGGCTATTTTGACTACTTGTTTAGAAGTCCCTGGTACCCCAAAGAGTACTAGTGATGACTCTAACTCGCACCACCGCCAGCTAAGAAAGCAAAGAAGCATAAGTAAGTCATGGGCAAAAAAAAAATCATTTAGAAAGATAAAGCGTAGTAATGAGACCGGTAGAGAAAGCAACTTAATTTAGCTGATCTCCAATTCAATACTTAAAGAGATTATCAATTACTTATCTATACTATTCTTACTTTACATTCGTGCGGAACAAAGCTTATAGCTGTTTTTACTTTGTTATTAATATAATATTCTTTTCTCTAAGGAATTACTACTTAATACTTACATAAAAAATGCACCATCAAACGCCCGAACTACCTGAAACTTACATTCAGCTCTCTATCGAAATGTAAAAATCTCTTTTGCCTTCACAATAGACCATTAACAACCAGCTTTTTAATTATAAACCCTCTTTAGAGCCGAAATTTAAGGGTACTTTGCATTCGAATTGAACACTTCTCCCGAACACTCTTTTCCTTCCCCTCCGCTCCATCCCTCATGTTCGGAACAAAACAATCTGTAAACGCCAGCATTATTTGATGCTCTCCTCCATTATCGTGCTAGTGCCCCCATGCTCAATCTCTCCACCCTTTTTTCCCTTAATTTTTTTCTTATCGGTGGAGTGGCATCCCTGCCGGCAAAGGCTACGAACTCTCCGCCCACCCCACTACAAAGAGACTTGCTCTAGAAAAAAAAAAGTGGAGGGAAATTAGTTTCCTACCCATACAGAGAACAAATGCCGTTTAAAAAAAATTGCAGGGGAGAGAAAAAAAAGAAGGGGAGGAGACATACTAATAGCTCCAAATGCTATTAATATAAATTACTCATTGAGTCTTCTTTGGCAGTCGGAAATAAAAAGAGGGTACCTACTAGGAAAAGCTCGCTTGTAGTAATATCAGAGAAAGGGTTTGATTTTTTTGTCCAAAGGATTACTATTGCTACCATCCATTTAGGAATATTAAAAAGTTTGACTTGATGGGTTCGGAGTACCATTTATAAATAAAAATGCACGCCGTGATCAGAATAAAATTAAAGAGTAGGACAGCGATTATTTTAGCTAAAAGATTATCCGGAGCTGAGATACGCCAAGTTATATTAAATCATTATTATTAATAAAAATTTTATTCATTAATCAGTCTATTTCATAAAAATTAAACGGACCATTGATGATGTAAATAGCTGTTCCCATTTCTCCTTTCAGACAATCTATTTGCTCTGAAAGGCAATGCTTTGTAATAAATGGGACTGTTGGGTAGCATATGAGCAAATAGAGAAATATCGAAAAAACTGTGGATAACAACATTCAATAGGGATATAACATCAACACCACTTATCCATAATAAACAATTTTATAATCCGTATGCGCATTTCAGCCACCTTGTAGCCATCATTCAGCGAATTATTGTTTACTTTTTTGTTTTTTGTAAATTATGTCGCTATACTTGTTTCTTTGGTTCTTTCAGTAAATTTCTCTGATTAGCCAATTTTGTAATTTCCCTCCCTTATTCCTGTCAGTTTTGAAAATGATGACATCTGTATAAATATGCCTTGTACGCTTCTGGTTGTTTTTTTTTTTTTGTTTTTTTTTTGTATTCCGCTGAATGATGGTCACAAGATGGATGATGCGCTTACGCGTTATTAAATTTTTTTTTATTGTGGACAAGTGGTGTTGATGTTATTTCCTTATTGAAAGTTTGTATAAGACTATATGGTTACGAAATAAATTTTATGTCCAAATGGAACAAATTTGTTTAATAATTTGACTAATCATTGAAAATCAGTTACCTTTAATGAGATTTAATTATTTTAAATATACAAGGTAGGATCAAAAGGCACACTTAAAATTACCTTAAAATTTGATAAAATTTGTAATCCCCCGCGACTGTCCCTTAAGTTGGCACCACCTTTTAATAAAATTTGAAAGAGTGACCGAAAGGTAAGAGCACGAAGCCAGAGGGTCTGACAAAGACACGGTTACTTGCTCCAAAGAGGAGCAGCCTCAGTAACACGCTTTTTGAGCAATGAAGGTGAAAACCCAATTGATATTCATCGAAGAATGCAACAGCACCACGGAGAAAGTTGTTTATCGTTATAATAAGGATTATGAGTGGCATAGAAAATTCAAAAGTGGTTTGACAAGTGTGACCGATGCTGTTCGTTCTGGCCGGCCTCAAACTCCGTCGGTGGGCAAAATGATGCTGACGCTTTTCTGGGACTATATTGATAATTTTGAAACATTATGTACAGTCACGTGATTATGAAGCGAAAGCGAAGACTTTTGGTTGACGGAAAAGGGAAATCGCGGTTCAAGGTTTTCGTTCGAGAATATTCTGGAACAGGAATCTACAGCCGGATTAAGCAACCTAGGACGGATGATATAGATGGTAAAACAATTAATTGTACCGATATCTATGCATCAAATTTCCTTGGCTATAGACATTATTGTTGCAATTTCATAACGGTGCTCAGCGATATCAATGTTAAGCAAGGAGCACGGGGGTTTCTGGGAATTAAAGGATTTTAATTTTGCTGAAACAGTTACTGGCATATTTCTGTTCGCGTTCTATGGTTATCTACATGGTGATTTAGGCAGATTCATTCCTGCTACACATTTGCTTCAAAGTTAAGAACTAAATATTTGTCTTCCCGAATACAGTGTTTATTTATATTCAACGCCACTGGGGCTTGAACTACTCGTCAAGGGTTTAAACTAAATTTACTTGATGCATCAATATCTGGTATTTCTTGGCAGTGTATCAATGCATTTGTATGTATAAGAATTTGATTTACTTTTCTTTTTCGGTTAGGCTAATTGCATATTGAGTGCCTATCCTCGGTCCTGACTGATGTTAATTTATTTAATTATTGCTATTTAAGAATAGTTGCATTATTGAAGCTTTTCTTTACGAACTTGTTCATTATATTGAATACTTATATGCTTTTATTTTGTTGCTACGATAGGAAGCGCCCCGGACGCCCTTCCTCTGTGAAAATTGAAATGCACCTCTAGCGTTCGAGTGACGAATGTCCTGAGCAAGCTCTGCCAAGAGCCATTATTCTTAGCAATTGTTGGATTTCAGTAGTTGCATTATTTGTTGTCAACGAGGAACTCACTTCGTTTAAAATTATGCTTTCACATTCGTTACTCGGTGTTATTTCTTTATCATTTGTTTGAAATTATGCTGTCTATATGTGAACAGTATTGTGCTGTTAGTTTATCTTGTTGCATATCATTAAATTTATTACAGGTTTTCCTCATCGTACCTTTATTTTGTTTTTCACACTTGTCACATACCCATAGAATCAACAGCGAACAGTGATAAGAGTCGTATTGTGAACTCCTTGAGAACCATTTGAAACCCGCAATAAGGTCAATGTCGCGTTCACTCAGTTTTGGTTGTTTATACAGCATGACAATGCGCGATCGCACACTTATCAGCAACGGTCGCAAAGATTTCGGAGATCCACTTTAGCCATCCCTGTTATTTATCTGGCCTCGCGCCGAGCGATTATCATCTCTTTGGGCCACTTAAGGAGGCTCTGGGTGCTACAGGCATGACTGAAAGGTCAACAAACATTTTTTTTTTCCTCGCGGAATCAAAGTTCTCGTGAAGCGCTGGCGAACTTCCATCGTGAACACAGAGGGGATTATATTGGATGGTGCTGATGCATTTTCATTGGTATGTATTTATTTCTCTTTTGAGTGATGAGCTGAAATGCTGCTATGATCTTCCACATCTTGCGAGATGGAAAGAGTGAGCCAAATGGTGGGCGTTTATGCATAATGAAGCGTTCTTCTTCGTGCAGCTGACCATCCAGAATTACTTTGACATGTTCAAGAACTCTCTTATCCCACAATTACAGGAAGACGATGGCATCGACGAGATCATTTTCCAATACGATCGAGCTTCGCCGCATTATGCCCTTAATGTACTTCTTGAATGCTACCTTCAACGACAACTTATGTGGCCGAGTTGGCCCCATTCATGGTCATCAAATTCGCTCGAGTTCACCTCTTCATGTGGGGCATCATCAAAAATGCGATGTATGCTCAACGCGCAACCGATCTGCAATACTTCAAGTGGAATCACCATTTTACCGTATCACACAACAGATGTTGATGTGTGACTGTCCTTTCGGTGATAGCTGTGCCTATTCGTGGTCATATAGAGATGTAACGAATTATGAAGATTAAACTCGCATGTCTTTTGGCTATTGTGCATTTCTTGCAATATGTTATGGCCTTTTACGTTTGACCGTTTTTAAATGGAACACCATATTTTTCATTGGAGATACAGCAATATTTTTTAAAAATAAAAATTATACAAAAGGGCGTTTACAAACGATTGTAGGCCGTTTAAAAAAAATCGCAGTGTGTCTGGCAAGATAGTGTTCAAGAAGTCACGGACTTGGCGGCGAAGCATCATCTTGTTGAAAGATGAAGTCTGCGCTGTCGGTTTGCAGCTGTGGCATGAGCCAATTTTCAAGCATGCCCAGATAGGTTTACCTACTCAAGATTTCTTCCGCAAAGAAAAACGGGCCATAAATTTTGAATTTTGAAATGACGAGCAATTCAAACAAAGCTTTCTTTACATTACCAAACTTCATCACCACAATGTCGAAATGAAATCTGTAAGGAAATGAGAAAAAAGACAACTAAAGAGATAAATAACGAGTGGAAGAAGATATCTTATGTTCGCGTTTGTGACGGCATGAACATGGGTTTCATTCGAGGAAAGCGAAGACAAAGCCGTGTCTAACTAAGAAACAGCGACAGGCCGCAAGAAATTCACGAAACTATATCCAATCAATTATAAACACTCTGTATTTAAAGAAGATAAAAATATTTCCATGATGAATGGATGAGAAAATAGTGAAGCAGATCGGTCATCGTCATTTAAAAAACTTTAAAACGGTCGGGATCGATTAAACCATTACAATGGTACAATTGGTCGATTAGTCTAATCTTTATATGCAGTATCATCAATTAATTAACTTTAAATTCTGAATTGAAGAAACTAATTTTTGTAATGCCTTCGTAGAATAAAAAACTGAAACACTTTATATAACTATAGATTGATTTATATGGGCAAATTTAATATCACAATGCATTAATATGAAGTTTAACACTGCAGATTTTTTTTTATTCTAGAATTTAGATGACAATAGTCGTATTATTTTCATTTGGCCACTTCCATAATGGAACGCGTGAATAATGGCGACAGTAAGTGTGACAAAATAATTGAATGGATTCTCGTAATTGAAAACGTTGAATTATTGCCGTTAAACAGTAAATGAGGAAGGGGAAAAAATAGAAGAGCATGAAAAGGACGAACAGAAACACAGCCGAAGGGAGAAAAGATATCGATTACAAATTTATCAAAAGAAAAACTCAAGAAGAGTTCAACGAACTTTCTTTTAAGAACAGAAACGTCCCAAGTATCAAAAAAGGAAGCGGAATTGAAAAAAAAATCGTTTTTTCTTTACGTTAGACGTCTGCATAATTACTGAAATATTTCTCAGCGTTTGACTTAATCCATTATTCAATGCAATATTAATTAATTGTAGAAAAATAAAATTTCAACCAACTAGAAGAACTTTCCGAAAATCTATGTTGAGTTTATAGGAAGTTTTAAACCATTTATACAATCCATGAAATTTTTATTAATAAATTTCCGACTTCTAGCTTAAATATATGAATTAATGAGAAGAGAATGGAAGAGTTTCTAATTTAATGCAACCAAATGCAAATTTTAAGCTAACTGGGGTGGGAATTCCTGGGAAGGATAGAAACAACAAACTTTGAGGTATTTATTTTGGAATTAAAATTTTATGACACCATTAATCTCTGATGTTTTTAAATCCAGTGAGATGTTTTGCTCTTCGCGGTTTTCTCTCAACTGGGAAACCTCGGATTAAGTGTCACAACATTTGAATTATAAAATCAAAAAAAAAATCTTTTATGACGTGAGAAGAAATGTTATACAAAAAATTTTGTGGGCTTTCCTTTAACGAAAACCACACGTGAAATGTTACATTAAATTAAATGTTAATTTTCAACACCTTGTTATCATTCCTGAGGTTTAAGCTTTATTAAAAAGTTTTCATTTTGTCTTCGCAGAGAATAAAAGAAGATGGTATCTGTAGCAAGCAACAAATATACAAATAACTGTTTAAATTTAAATATTTATTAATCTGCACGAGTAAGATTAAAATAAGTTAGATCATGTTATTAGGAAATGAAAGTGAAATTTATTATTATCATCGTTAAGTTTCTAACCCTTCATAATTCGCAATGATCGTGAAATTCTAAGTTATTTCAATGAAGTACAATTGTTATTGTGATAATATTTTTCGCGCGACTAGTTACAGTACGCATATCGAATGCTTCTTTTCCATTATATCTCCATCTCTATGACAAGATACAGGTATTCTCTTTTTCCCATAGCAATTATTATAAGTTGCTACAAGTTATCAATTAATGATTATATGCAAAATGACCTAGATGTTGACGCGCACAGAAACCTGACAAGTCAGATTAAGGATTAATTCAAATACTTTTGATTGGTAGATTTATTGGAATTTTGGCGCGTAAACAACTAGGTCAATTGCATCTTTTTCACATGACTTTATTTGGCTTTACCTTTTCCAGGCCAAATTCATAAATCCACAGGCATGACCACAGCGGGGTCGAACTCAGTTCTGACAGATTTGACAATTAGAAGCCGTATGCCCAGACTTCGTTAATGTGTAGAAATTATTCCGACCATGTATTTGATGGGTCATTATGCAGCAAAACGCATTAACTTTTAACTTCAACGCTCATTTTGGTTCTTTCTCGTTATGTACTGAATCGGTACATGACACACTTGAAGATAATTTATTTCCAAACGCATTGTAGCATATCTGGCGATATCTGTGCAACGACGGAGGAGATTCGATTTTTTTAATTCAGCCAGAATGGCGGGGAAGGGTAGAAGAAAACACGAAATCTTTAGCGAAATCTCCCAAAAATCCCAACAGCGATAGATTTGTCCAAGTTATCAGCCTACTCGACCGTCCCACCCATCGTGTCGAATTAATCCCAGACCTCCATCAGAGAGCGAGGAAGTAGACCACATTGCTATAGTCATGTCCAGAGATCCCAATACTGCTTTAATTAGTTCTTTCAATCCCCATCAGGGTCTTTTTTAATTCCGATACTGCCATTTCTAGTTTTACCATTTAGCGGTTTCTATTTATAATAGACAACGTTTTTTAAAAACATCACTCAGGAATGAGTTTCTATTTATAATAGACAAATTTCTCAAACATCACTCAGGAATGAGCACAATTAAAATATTTGATTATTTAAAATTAACAGGCTCCTTATCTTCTCAAAATAGAATTTAAATACACATAAAATTGGTTACGGGAATGAGAAGCGCTTTGTTTTCTAAATTAGTGATTCTATACATCCGCAGAAGTCACATTTCTACTAAAAGTTCAGGTATAAACCGATTTTGAGCCTGTCAAATAGCGAAAGTTCAGGAATCGTACCGGCACTGAATGTCTATAACCGAGACACAGCTTGCATTTTGGCGCAAGGATTTTTCTTTAGAGGATTTCCTCCAAATCTTTCAGCGTTTATATCATGAACATAATTGCCTGAACTACTCGGCTTTCCAGTATATTCTTCCTATTATAATTGCATCGAATTATTTAATAGTAATTTCAAATTTTTTTGTGTATAATTTTTTGGCTTAATATTATTTAACCCATCTTAATACTTTATTTGGCAGGAAGATGCTCTTCTTAAATGGAGAGCCACAGTCTATATTTTACCTGAAATATTTACATTGCTAGCATATTTTTGATGGATTTTCATAAGCATCGTTCTTAGGAGGGGAAGTAAAAAAAAAATCCAGTATTTAAAATAGCGTTAATAAGCCTCAAGATCGTAGATTGTAGTGCCTCTAGTGGCGTGTTTGTAAAAAATGATAGTGATAAACATATACAGGTTATCGTATATTGATCTCTTTTAATCAGTTACGGAAAAAAATAAGAGAGTCGGAAGGACCATTTTTTGCATTTATGGATGCAGCAGCACGTAAGGAAAAGATTCGGAGGCATCATTTTATTCATTTCTAAACGAGAAATGGCATCAAGACAGAAGAGAAGAGTGGATCCAAGCTGTAAAATGAGAGAAGAAAATATTTATTGTTCTAAATTTTATATTACTGAATATTTAATTAAATTCCTATTTTAATGTGTGATTTCATTTCATTTCATTTCATTTCATGATCCCACAGACTAGATACCAACACAATACTCGAAAATCTGCTCCAGACATTTCGTTGGCAACAAGAAAAGTGACAACCCAAATCATCCATCATAATTGCCCACAATATTTACCATTAAATAAAAATAAAAGAATTCTCACTTCTAGCTGAACAATGTTATTACATGCCTTGTAAAACGAACCAAGCGAAGAAAACCGACAGGAAGATACATGGTGGAAAATGAGTTTTCCCATGATCTCTTTCTTGTTTTATAAAAATAAACTACTTCTGCTACATGTTTACATTTTTGTGATACCCCTGCTTTACACTCACATATACACTGTCATATCAATGAATTATGACCAGCACCCCTTCAAGGCACACGCATAGTTCGCCCCAACAACGATTACACATTACAAAATTTGCATAACAGGCTGATAAAGCTTTAAAGCTGGTGCATCAAACGGCAGGTGCACGAGCCTCAAGATGGGTAAACGTCCGGATTTAACGGACATCCAAAAAGGGATGATAATAGGCTATCGCAGCAAGGGTGGCACCATCTCCGAAATGGCGCGATTTGTGAACTGTTCACGGTCCGCTGTAGTGAAGGTGTATAAAGAGTTGACAGCAGGGACAGAAATCGCGTCCCAACGCCATCACTGTAAAGGGTCACGAGCCATCGGCCGACGGGGTGAGCGGCACCTACGACGACTCGTAAAAGGTGACAGGAGAGCCACAGTCCATCAACTGACCACCAGATTCAACAGTGGTGCCAACAGACATGTATCCGACATTATCGTTGAACGCACCCTACTATGGATGGGCCTGAACAGTTGACGCATGGTTGCTGCACCCATGTTGACCAGGGGTCATCGTCAACGACGCCTAGACTTTGCACGTGAGCACCGCCATTGGATCACAGACGAGTGGGCTAAGGTCGCCTTCTCCGACGAGTCAAGGTTTATGCTCCATAAGATTGGCGAGTGCGTCGTGAACGTCATGAAATGAGACTGCAGAAGGCTATTGTGGGCCGGAAACAGGCTGGTGGGGGTAGTGTACCTGTGTGGGGGATCTTCTGTTGGAAGCAGTTAGGTCCACTGATTCGTCTAGAGGGCAATTTGAA
Source organism: Rhysida immarginata (assembly GCA_023313115.1). Taxonomy (NCBI): domain Eukaryota; kingdom Metazoa; phylum Arthropoda; class Chilopoda; order Scolopendromorpha; family Scolopendridae; genus Rhysida; species Rhysida immarginata. The sequence continues at coordinate 96,624 of JAHWFO010029187.1, read as the reverse complement.
TGCCTGTGGCTACCTGTCAATCGTAGCGGACCAGGTGCACCCGTACATGCTCACGATGTTCCCCCAATGTGATGGAGTGTTCCAGCAGGACAATGCACCCTGCCACAAGGCACATCACCTTCTGGATTGGTTCGAGGAATACTCTACTGACTTTCAAGTGCTCAATTGGCCCGCTAATTCGCTGGACATCAATCCAATGGAACATCTGTGGGAGCACCTTGATCGCCATGTACGGCAGCTGGACCCTCCACCTATGACTCTCGAAGCTCTGTGGACAGCGCTTCAAGCGGAATGGACTGCCATACCATCGGACACATATCGCGCACTTCTTGCGTCCATGCCACGGCGCCTAGCAGCAGTTATAGCGGCGAAGGTTGTCTACTCCCATTACTTTTTTTTTATAAGTGGGTGGTCGTAATTCAGTGATATGACAGTGTATAACCTACTTGCTTCTGTAAGCAGAATAAAAACAGATGTACAAATGAATATTGGCAAATTATTAAAACGAAAAAAAAAAGATCAAATTTGAAGAAAATTATACATATCTCAATTGTCACGTTATAAAGCACAGAATTTACTCTGGTATATCGTAAACATTTTTTCAAGTACCTTAGACTCGGTGTCGGCATTTCTCTTCTCTTTGACACTAAACACATGTCCCCTCTCTAATAAGTCTAGGCCTTTATCGGAAGTATAATTTCTAAAGTAATTGTTGGAAAAAATTCCGTTGAAACCAACAAAAATTTCTCTCTGCGAAGCCATTAACAAATATTTCTCAATGTTTTGTGCTTGTGAAAACTGTGTGTGTTATCACTACAGTTTTTTTTAATTATTGACGCGAGAGGCGCCTTTGTTCCCAAACTATCTACGATCTCGAGGCTTATAGGTCATGTTTAACGTTATTTTTTTCATCACTCCATTTTCTTATTTACGGTTCTGTTAATATGAATATGTCTGGTTGAACTTTCTGTATATGTCTGGTTGAAGCCATCACCATTTTCTTCTAAAATGACGTGAATTATTTTGCTGCTGTAGTGCTTTCAATTCATATACAAGAAAACGACCTGAAAGGATCTAATATGCTGTGTAAATGGATATAATTAAATTGCTTTACAAAGAATTTTCCTGGAATTAATGCAGTAATTAATTGCTACATAGAAGAATAAATCGTTCATATCTGAAATGTCCTTCTAATGCGCACGGCTCGTTTAATGTGCGAAAAATTAAAATTCCACGGAATGACTACATTAACGAGAAATTTCCATTTAAATGTTCAAATCGGATTTACATATCAATGACAGAAAATTATTTCACTGGTTCACTCGCCAAACAATCATAATGTATTATCAATAATTATTCAAATCCATGCTTTGCTTACCTCGAAGGTAATTTGGCAAACCACATTTAGAACTTGAATTGCTATTTAAATAAAAGAGAACAAACCATTCACACGAGGGAAAAGAGAAAATTCATTTAAATGTGAACTATTCGCTTTTATTTGAATTCTTCGGACAACAGAGTTCCTTTCTCTCTTCTCCTTTTACTCATATCCGCCTCTTTGTGTCTTATTTCTTCTTCTCAGGAAGAAATTTTTAAAGCCCAGTAATTCGGTTGATGAAGTAAAATAAAAGACGGAAGTGATAAGAACCGACACCTTTTCCCTCCATTCATTGAAGCCTATACTAAGGCTCCACTGCCCGTTTTCTTTTGCTTCTCACGCATAATAATTCGTGATTAAAAATTCAATTAATTTCGTCGCTATTATCGCAACTAAGATCTTTCGCCGTAAGTAGCAATAAAGAGGGAAGCAAAAGAGGGAAGAAGGATGGGTGAGGAAGGAGAAATTATTAAATTTTTTGAGGAGACACAAGAAGGGTGACACCAGAGACGGCTGTCGTTTTGCGGCAACAGATTAAAATTTCCTGTTGGTTATTCCATAGACCGTAATACTTTTTAATGCGATAATAGAATCGGATTTTCATTTCATCTCAGACAGGAACCGTTTCTGGCTTGTTCCTATTTAAAGTTAATGAGCAATTTCGGAGTGGTAAGTGACACTTTTGCAAAGTCAAGAGGAAAAAATGTGTAGAAAAAAAAAAAACGGGCAAGTGGGAAAATAGTTGAAACCCTTCCTCCCTCCCTTCCTTGGTTCAAAGTGAAAAAAAATTTTTTCTGAGAGGAGGTAGAGGCACCTTATTTTTCTTAAAGAACTGCCAAGAAGAAGAAGAAGAAATGAAGAAAAAACTTCTTTAAAAAATTAAGAAAAATGTTTCTCAAATTTCAGGGAAAAAGAGTAAATGCGTAATCAATTTTGTACTTTTTTTAATTAACTTGGAAAAACTGAATGTTAGCACATTACTTCTTATAATGATTAAATAAGAAGCTTAATCAGAAATTTCTATCAAAAAATACGATACAAGTTCTCGCATTAGACTTGATTCAATTAGATCAATTAAATAAAAATTTAAGTTGAAAAGTTTCCAAAACAAATAAAAATTAAAAAAAAACGTTTTCGAGTAACTCATCTTCAGTTTACAGTAATTGCATTTTTTAAAATTAATCTAACTGAATCAAGTGTTTAAAAAACTTTGCAATTATAGAACCAGAAATGGACTGTAAAAAATATAAGGAAGAGTCTTGAAAAAGTCGTCTCCAAAGAAAAAAAAACAACTTAAAGGAGTACATCAAGAATTTCATCAGTAAATTCCATCAGTGCTACGGAACATTATACGCCAGTTTATCAATTTCCTTATACATAATTAGACATAATTGATTGTTTTATTTATTTAGAATTTTTATTTATGGATTATATTCAAGAGTAAATGTAATATATTTTAATACATGCTTAGACGTTTTAGACGTTAATCATTTATTATACCATTTTTGCTTCGCAATTACTAAGGCAGCAGCTCGTACGCATGACTTTTACATATTGCTAAGGCTTCAATTTCGACTTGTGGTCTAACAAAGTGTACACTTAAATACACAATTATTGAAATAAACGTCATTTTTTCTAAAAACTACACAAAAGTTTCTGACCTGTAAATACCATGTTAAAAACGACCAAAAATTATTTAAGTTCACGTATGCTGCATCTTTTCTATACGGAAAAAAGATACATAATGAGAAGTCCTCTCGCATCAATATACTATTGCGTCGTGTCTCCCAAAACAGTGGGGCGAATTCATATTGACGGTTCAAAAAAAAAGTGCAAAGTGATTTTGTTCGCCCATTTTGGTACTTTCTAGTTTCTATCTTCACAAATGATGCATTTTGCCTTTTCTGATTCTCAACATAGCAGCCTCTTGAATCTTTCGATGCTTATCTATTCCAATTATGCTTATCTATTTCGATTTTATTTTTGGGTGTTTACAAATAATTGCAGCGGTTTGACTAAACCACAGTAGGGTTTGGCAAGATGGGTTCAAGACAGCCTTGGCGTAGCGGAACACCACTGTCTGTTTGCAGCTATGGTACGAGCCAATTTTCAAGCATGTCCAGGTAAGTGTGCCTTATCAGTTTCTTCCGGACAGAAAAACGACCCCAAAATTGTGAATTTTTAGAGGACGACAATTTAAACAAAATCTGTTTTACGTATCCAAACTTCATCATCGTTATACTGCTATTACCAGAATGATTCCAAGAAATTCGCCAAATCGCTGCTCTCATTTGTAAAGATTGAACGAAGCAAAGCAGCGACTCATTAACGGCTATGGAAACAATGCAGACAAATGAGTGCATTTTGTTCTTTTCTATGATCACCAAAGAACTTCGAACTTTTCAATGTCATCTTTTTCAATTTAATTTAGTTGTGTCGATCAACACAGAAATACAATATTGAACAAATACTCAACAAATGCTGAAACGAATCAGATTTATTTTGGATAACCTTTAATTTCAATGAGCATAGCTATATTATTTTTTTTTATTGGCCATGAGTTTGAGAAAAAAATTAATGAGAATATTATTTCAAAAAAAAAAGAAAGTTACGAGGACACTGACTTCAAATATCTTTAATTTCGATTCCTAGTATTTTATTTTGAACTCGTTACATTGCCGTGCACATATGTTTGAGATGAAAAGGGTGAAAAGGATGCTTAGTTTAATTGCCCGTTCAACTGCTGTAAACTCTATGGAGTCATCACTTGTTATGCGTTTTATATGGGCTTTTAAAGTTCAATGAACAAACTGCTAACACAAGACCCTAGGCTTTATGTCTTTTCTTATAGAAGGAATAAGCTCACAATTTCTTCCCAAAAAATTTCCTAGGGATCCTCAATGAGAAATGAAACCTTCATTTTTTGGAAAACAGTCGTTCTTTTTAAGTTAGAGAGATAAAACCGTTAGACACATTCTACCTAAGATACTACTTTTTCTAAGATCAAAAGACGATTCAGGTGGTTAATCTAACAGATACGTGCAAACAAGAAACAAGTAGTTCGATCTTTGTATAAGATAACAGAATCAAACGAGTGAATCAAACTTGTCTAGATGGAAGAACTTCGAAGGAAGTCCACATCTAGAACAGGTTAATCTCGTTATCACAGAAGATAATGTTAACTGTAAATGTACTATGGACGCAACAGTATAGGGAAGCAGCATTAGCCACAGAACTGGCCTTACAATAGATTGTGTGTACGGTTTTCTACGCACTACCGTATCTGATCATAGCACGAATGCTCGAACGATATGGGTTTAAAAAGGGAATAGATTGAAATTTAAAAATAGGGAATACTTTGCTTTTAATTTTTAACTTGTTTTTGTGAACGAAGTAAATTTTGATTAATATTTGATTAAAACACGCATCACTGAAAAGGTCAGCAGAATTCTAAATGAATTCGACATTTTAAATGACCTAATCAAAATAAAATTAAATATGCCCTTCCAGTAACAAAATGAATGGCGATTTTTGTTTTCTGTTATTGGACGATTACAAGGACAACATTTTTTTTTTATTTTGTGCAGTTTCAAATTCATGACTACCACGAGGTCGGGTGTTTTGCCAGAGGTTGATGAGATTTGACACGAGGGAGCTGAATTTACGGGCCGAAAGCTAATCTAAAACATGCTTTCTTCTTATGAATGTGAGATATTTGAATAAATGGTCGAGGATCCTTCAACATCTGAAACAACAGAAGACGCCATTTCGACAACGCCAAGTTGCGCTCTTAATCGTCTCTCACTCTCTTTCACTCCACATGATGACTCGTTTGAAGGCTCCATTAACTCCATCGTCTCCTCCATACCTTCCTTCATTCGACTGTATTATAGAAGAGCTCTAGGCCAAGAAGAGCAGTTCCATTTAACTGCTGAGGGATATCCACTTCATTAGGGGTTTCCGTCTGGTATGTGATGACAACGCGACTCATCCGTCCGTCCGTCGGTCCGTCCTACCTCCGCCCTCCCTCCCTTGCAATAAAAGTAAAGAACGCCATCAGAGAGAGAAAAAAAATCGAATTCTTCAAAGTAAAATTTAAAAATTCACTCAGTTTGTATTTCTATAATGAATATTAGAGTTACAGCTCACTTCTTTTTTGAAACAACTCATTTGAATTTTAATTTCATTTTCTGTAAATATATTTTGGAAAAAGGTTTGTTTTTACATTATTTGAATCATTTTAATTAATACGATTTATTAACTGTAGCGACAATATATAGATTATAGATGATATATTAATCTCCTACGAGTTTCGGTATCTTAGACCATTTTCAAGCTTATCAAACTTAAATTTAAAACTCCAACAATTGCAATAAAATTAAGTTACATTACTAAGTCGTGGGCATTGTTAACGGGTAATTATTAGTTTAGTTGTTTAATTTCATTGATAAGGATTTCTGTTCCTTGAGTAATTTGATTATGCACGGGCTGTTTTTATTGGTTTTATTTACTTTCTAGATTTCGATATATTCTTTTGCAGGAATTAATTCTGTTAAGTTACCGAAACGCTTAGCAAATTAATATACTATGTATAATCTATATATTGTTGCTACAGTTAATGAATAATATTACTTAAATTCAGCAACAACAGTTATTATGGAAGATACATTTGAATAAATCTAATTTTTCTTATTAATTTTGACATACAGCATAAATAAAATTTAAATTTGTTCTAATGGTCAAATGCCCTCGTACTGACAATTGGAATCAGTTACATAGTTTTCCATAATATCAGTTATATAGTTTTTACCTAGTTTCATCATAATAAGCCTACATTAAAAATTATTGCATACTTAAACAGATAGGATAATTTATATAATAGAAATTTATATAAGGAAAGGATAAATCTGGTCTCTTATAGCTTAATATACCTTTAATAGTTACTAAACAAACAGTATAATTGAAATAACTGAAATTGATTGCATCAGTAGTTTCACTAGCGAATAACACACTTGCAAGCATCAAGTGGTAAGAAAAAATAAAAATAAAGAATTTAATTTTTCATTAAAAAAATATTAAAAATAAATCCAGCAGAATTTTAAAACGTATTTGTAAGAACGTTAGCTGCGTTCGTCAGATAAAGAGCATGTAATCACCATGTTCACTTAAAGCAACGATTTTTCAAATAACATTAAAAGGGAAAAAAAAATTTTTAGTGAAGCCAATTAGGTCTTCGTAGAATTTTATTAAAGCGTCAAGTTTCATCAATAATTTGAGAAAGAGAGCGCATGAGTGGAGGGAGGAGCAAGGGCACCACCGGTGGACGAGATGCCGTTACCTTATGATTCACCCGGGGAGCGCAACAGTGCGACTCTTGGTCGGATGTCAAAAAACTTACCTTTCGAGAGTCGGAGGCAGGAGGAGGAGGCGAGCAGCAGTAGCAACAGCGGCAGCGGCATCGGAAAGTGCACCCATCGTGGCCGGCGCATAGTTAATTTCCTTCAGGAACAATATCCAAAGGGCGCCGTTCAGCGGGTTTCCTTCCTCGGGCACTAATTATCCCAGGTGCTAAGGTTGATTCGAGAACACTATAAAAATCGCTCACTCAGCATAAGCACTGAGACACGAGCGCTTCCACCAGATGCAATCAGTTTGCTTGACGGGGACCCGATCTCGCGAGAATCTCGTCTCGCTGCGGGAGTTGAAAATTGCCAAGCAGACGATTAGCGAAGGAAAGTAATGGGAGGAAATGCATAGAATGCAATGAGTTACCAAGAAGTTTAATTCTCGCGTGACTTATACAGACACATTGCTGCGCGCACTTTACTTAATGAGATATAAGGCATTATCGTCATCATCATCATCATTAGCATTCCTCTGGCGCGGCGAAGAGGCGTTCGCTTATAAAATTTAATACACAAAACGAAACAAACAGCTAAAAGCACTTTGCTGCGCATTCCACAGTGAAAGTTAATTAATTTAATTATTAGTTTTTAAAATGAAAAATTTATTAGTGTTAGCCGTCAAATTAGTATTACTTAGAAGGATCTGATCGAGTCATTTCCTTATTGGCTTAAAAACGAATGGATAAGAAATGAGCGCCTTGCTATCTAAGCTTTTTGGAACTCCAGATACTTTCACTATACAGTATTTAGTTCCTTACTATAATATAGACAACTTCTAGGTTTTTAACATTATCAGTCTCAAATAAGCGGGGGGGGGGGGGGGAGAAAATAAAATCAAAGCAAACCTTTAAACTTAATTCTCGAAATAAATATTTATTTTATTACTAGAAAAATATACATAATTTTCAAGCAAATAAATTAGTTTTAAGTGTTGTATACTCTTCTTTAATAGCAAGTCTTATGGAGCCAGATGGTTTTTCTATACTGTCTATGAAACTCAAAACAAATTAAACAGAAAATCGTGCTTAAAAACACTCCTTAGAGCGAAATTCTGGAAGAAAACCATTGTGAAAACTGTTTTTTTTACAGGATGACCCAAACTTATCCAGCATAATTCTTTAGGAACGTTGTATGGTTCAAATGGAACAAAAAATGTCCTACAAACATTACATCTAGTTTCGATCGTGTGTGAGATATCGACGTCTGAACGATCCTGTCTCCCTTAGAATTCGTGTACCCTCGAAAACACCTCCCGATGTGGATGGCGCCTATGATGAAATGCATCCGCGTACAACCTGCTGGGTTCTGCAGCGTTACCAGCAGCAAGCCCATAGTAAAAATGAATATCCGCTTATTCTTCATTTGTGAAAACAAACGGCATAATGAACTTCGACATTGTGTTGCACAATCAAAAACAAGTATGATTTCGACGGCAACTGTTCAAATCAAATGCTAAGTCAATAAAATACCTTTCACACATGTTTCCTCTTCCTGTTTGGTATATGCAAAACAGGAAGAGTACATTTAAGAATAAATAGGTAAACCTACGGTTTTTCTAGGAAAAGACAAATGTCGATATCTCACACACGATCGAAACTAGATGTAATGTTTATGGGACATTTTTAGTTCCATTTGAATCATGCAATGTTCCTGAACAAATATGCTGGATAAGTTTGGGTCACCTGTATATTGCAATAAGTGACTGTTTACGGATATACAGGGTACGTACTAAACATTTGGCAGAAATTCAAGGGGTGATTCTCTGGATTATTTTAAGAATTTTTTCTCCTTTGATGATTTTCGGAATGCTGCTTTGTTTCGAATATACAAGGCGATAAAGGTTTTTTGACAAAAACAATACTGATATCTTTTAACAACATTTTGATTAATACAAACGGCTGTTTTTTGCACTCACACTAAGTTAGTGCAGATATTGAAAAGACTATCAGTTTACCTATTAGTTTTACACCACTCCAGTGGAAAATGTAGATGATTTTAGAAATCGGATAGCTAATGGGTGCAATCCAATAAGAAATAACCCTGGTGTTTTTGAAAGAGTTCGGTAGTCAGTGAGGAGGAGATTGGATTCATGTATCCTAGCTGGCGCATAGCAGTCATTTTCAGCAGTTATTGTAGATTAAATTTAAAAGATTGTTTTTGTCGCAAAAACCTTCATCGCCTCTTGAATTTTTGCCATAAGTTTTGTACACATATTGTATATTATCACATAGATGTACGTAAATGTGAGAACATCAACAGTCAATGCACATATTCTGAAATGGTTCTGATGCTCTAAGATCATCGGAAGTTATGGTGGGAAATGGAGCAATATACTGGAGCCGTATTCACCCACAAATTTTAGAATTTACCTAGCTTATAACTTGGGTGTTTCTCAACTGAACTGTCATGAAATATGCGTTTATTCAGTATTAGAAAGTCCATCTAACGGTCGTAGTCGACTCACTTTTAGGACTTAAATACGCGCAGGCATTTGATCTTGTTTTGCTATAATTCTACTATTCTCAATAAGTTCTCAAGAAATTTGATATTTAGTTTAGTAATCACATATTTTGATTAAATTGTGTACGCATTCACAATTTAACAACTTACATGTGATGAACAGGTCAGACCATACGCAAATGAAAGAAAATGACGGATTGACAACGTTCCCTGGAATTATAAGAATCATCCGTAAAATATTCTAGTTGCCTCTTCATTTTTGCAAGCAAAAAGCCCTATAGCTTTTAATTTGTTATTAAGTTGAAATAACGCAGATATTAAAATTCAAGTCAATTTTTAAATCGTAGTTAGATAAATGCTTTCAGATATAAAAAGATATCTATCTATTCTTGTAGCGCTAACATATTACTAGCAAAATGGAGAAACGCAAATCGAATTAAAGTTAATATTTACAAACAAAAATAGATATTCAAACCCCTAACTTTGACCAATTGACATTGCTAATACATATAAATAAGACGTGAGATTAAAAATAAACAGCCGTGTAAATCTAGGTTAATAAACGTCCTTTTTTTAATATCAATTGTCGTGAATTTTCTACATATTTCGCTTCAGTAAGAAAAAAAAATTCATTAAAATTCAGTTGTTACATTAAAATCTACGGTAATTTTGTAACGTTGCGCATGCTCTAAATAAAGCAAAGGAAAGCTGTGAGGGATATTACTGTTGTGTCTACCGGTTCTTGGCAAGAAAACAAATCAAAGCGAATTTTGACAAAGCCGTAAAATGGTATAATGATCCCACTACAAAGACTTGCCGGGCTTTTGTCAGTACCTGACCGAGTTAATAAGCTACACTGATTTAATGCATACAACAGAACTTAATCTAATATAATAAGGTGCATTGTTAAATTAAGCTGAGATGTTTGCATTTATAGCCGAGTAAATTTATGAGTAAATATGAACAAAGATCCTACTCATTTACCTGAGTCATTATTTTACGTGTAGGCAATTTTATTTAGTCTGGTTTTTTTATCCTTTTTTTTTCAAATGCCATTTGACGATGATTTCTGGCTATGCTTTTTATTCGGCTGTTTATAGTAAGAGATTTCAGCTAATGTGTTTGCTTTTTCTTCTGCTGTTTTATTTTTGAAACAATTTTTAGCATTATATATGTTTAAAATTATTTTATTTATCCAATTATTTATTTCTTTTCTGCATAATTTATTTCTACCTAAAAATAATTCAAAGCCTAGAGATATTGTTTTTTTATTTCTTGTGTAAACGAAGAGAATCGTGTCAACCCTCTTCGTTTTCCTCAAAGCTATAAACAGAGGAAGTTTTTACAACCCGTTTTTAAATGGACTTCTCTGTTCCCCAGACTCAACAAATATCTGGATGTAAAAACACATATTTCTCCCTCCTTCTTCACCAGATGACTTATAGTACTCCAAATAAAGCTTACAACTAAACTTAACAACTAGGGAGAGAAATGGTCCTCGATCTTAGAATCAATACAAGCAGTTCACAAGATGAAGAACGGTGGCCAAGCAAATCCGTTCTCTCAAAGTGGGGCAATAATTCGATAGCATGGCTTTTGATATACTGAACAGCTCTTTTTTGATCGAATTTTCGTTTTTTCAAAACCTACAAGTAATGTACATGATCAACCCATTTATTTTTTAAACATTTTATAAAGCTTCTGCAGAAATGCATGCCTTTTGAATTAAAATGGTTTGTTTTTATTTTGGGAAAAAACCCACGAATTACATTGATTATTTCTTATGTTAGCATAAGGTCAATAGATAGCATTTTATGCTAAGCTAATGTTATCTTATGTTAATAAATTGTCCATATAAAGAAATGATATATGTAATCATTTTAAATTACAGTTAACCGTTGTACTTTTGCCGATATCTCTAAATCTAACATAAAGAGATCTTTTGGCTATCATATTGTGTGGAGCAAAACTGTCAAAAACGCTTTATAAGGCAAGCATATAGTGTGTATATAAATCCACATCTACCAAAAAAAGAAAAAAAAATTGTTCCGCTCATATCGCACGGCCTGGGGTTGAAATTCATTCCTTTATCAAGAAAAACGTTTTTCCAGCTGTGTATGTATGTCTATTCCGATCTATTTTTTCCCTTGCAAATTTATTTTCTTTGCAGAAAGCTATTCTGATAAAATATGGAAAAGCTATCCGCTCTAGTAGTGATGTAAAAATCAAATAGCGAGCAAAGAGAGTTATTAAATTAAATATCAAAAACCATTTAGGAACCTTAAAAGTATTAAGTCTAATCCATTTCGGGTAAATTTACATCCAAATGACTATTAGGAAGTTATTTTAAGTATTTAACTGAAAATTTTCAATTTTTTTTTTTTTTGCCGATTTTCTTTTTATACGGTTAAATTACGAAAGAACTTCATTATGTATTTTTTCACTCATATACCGTACCTAACAAAGTGCCATCGAATATACGTCAGATGCACGGTTTTAATGTACTCTCAAATTGCCGTTTGCACTCAAGCACTGAATGCTTGGCATAAAGTTCAACCGAAATTCGCGGTCACCCTGTAAATTAATCGTCATGTAAATAGATCAGGAAAATGTTTTGAAGTCTGCCTTCTTTCCCTGCTAAACAATCCACGAAGAGGGATAAAAGCCAGAAAGGGTTAAATATTCTTCACTAAGGTTAAAAAAAAAGTTTTTTTTTTGATATCGGCATTTGTGTGACGACAAGCGACACAAGTGGCCTCGTGTTTTTTAATGAGAAAGCAGTTTGTAATTTATTCCTCGCATCCATCGTCTCCCTCTCCATTAAGGTTAAGTAAACAGGAGTGATGGAGAAATAGTAGTTGGTTCGAAGGCGTAGCGGGGGTGGGAGACGACGAGCTCCGTAAACAGCCCAATCGGAGCACTGTGTAATTGATGGCTGGTTCCGGGGGAGAAGGTCGGCACGATCCCTTCTTCGTTTTAAAACACTCGACTCTTAATTAACATCTTTTCATACGTCTCTCCTAATGCCCTCCATTGGGTGGGTGTCTTGATGAAACGAAAAGAAAAAGCAAAGAGAAAGAGCAAAGTTGAAAATTTTAAAAGAACTTATCAGACAAAAAGCAAAATTTCATTATCTTCGTTCAGATATTGTTTACTTACTCTCACTTCTAATATTAAAAGCTTGCTGTATTTACTGACCCTGCTCACGGCTTTGGAAATGATTTGCTCCCTTCCATCAATATTGAAAGAAAAATATAGACTGTAAATAAATTAAAGACAGTTAAACAACAATAATTCGTGAACTGCGGAACTTCATTTTTATTATGCCTTATGCAAATGATTCATAAAAGATAGTTTGTTTTAACATTTTGAGGCGCTCCTATATTGGTTTCTGAATCCATTAGAAAACTTCTTGATAGTAACTTCCTGAGTTGGACAGGATGAGCCAATCGCGTGCTCATTTCGATCTTATGATTTTATTTCATTGGAGTTTTATTTTATGTGGGTTGTGCATGAAGCATGAATTTACAGCAATTTCTTTGCTGAAGTCCAATTAAATCTTAACCCACCATTTCCATTATCACTACACTAAATACTGTACGTATGTTTTGCAACTCGATATACTCAAAACCGATTACTGATTACAGGCTGACCGAGCAATAAAAACTTAAAAGTTTCCATCTTCTGTGAATCAGTTGCAGCAGTCAGAATAAAAAGACAGCCAATGATTTATGAGTTAGAGTTGTTTAATTTAGCTTGGTTTCCTTGAAACTTATTTTGTAAACGTTAAAAAGTATAATGAATATTTAATTAAAAATTTGAAATTACCATAATGTAACAAACCTCGCACAAATCCAAGTTAACCCCAACACACAGTGGGGGAAAATGACAATCTAGCCGGAAAAAAATATCTTTCGTGTAATTCTTGAGCACAGGATGTATTTTTAATATATACTGTAAGTAAAGCTATACAGGATTATGCATATGTACAGGGTGATGCAAATGTCAGTCACATACCAATAACGCATTTCCTTTCTAATATCAAAACTTTCCCCGAAACATGTAACTGCAATACGTATAAACTGATAATTTAAAAATGATTCTTAATTCAATAATTGATATGATCAATGATCAATAATTCAAACGATACTAGATGTAGTAATAAAGAGAACTTACATGTAAAGTTCGAACTTTTTACTCACACTCACACGAATGTCTACAGAACAATTCTCCAAACTCAGTTACCTGACGACAAACGATGGTAGCGAGAGTTTTGTCTGTGTTTTATCCAGGAGCACGTCACAGAGTTCTCCATGAGTAATTTCGGTGGCCTACGTCATTGTACAAAAAATGTAATAAAGTTTTTTCTGCCCTTTACAGCACTATGGTTTTAACATAATCTGATGTGTAACATACACTCTACTCAGAGCAGTTGATGTTATTGTAACACCCCTTGACACGTGTTTTAAAAGTCTGTGTAAACTGCCGGTTCTCACACGGATGTGTTACATGCGTATAGTAAACAACTGAAAGGCCTATAATTATCGCTTATCAGCTTAAAATGATGAGGACACAGCGTTCTACAATGTTTTCGATTATTTTGTGCCGATATAACTCAGTATAGCCATGTGGAAAATATGTATAATTCGGTATTCTAAAACGTTAATGAGTAGGAATGACATTTTATTTGTAAGATAAAGTAACATCGGTTACTAATAGAGACATTCCACGAAAAAAAAGTCTAAAATTAAAAGTATGCAAAATGATTTTTTCCGGCTAGATTGTTATTTTCGTCCAACAAGCCGAAGCCCAACAAGGGATTAATGGACAGAAAATAACATATATAGTTCCTTGTCAAGACATTAATGAATTATCCAAACATATTAATGCATCAATTTCTACCGTCAAAGAGCACCTTAAAAGATAAGGAAGATCAGAAGAAAGAATTAGGTCCCACACAAACTTGTACTAGACAACACAGCCCTTCTCTCGGCAAGACGACCCAGCAAAGATCAAAGATTTTGACTGAGAAGTTCTGTCATATCCATTTTATTCTCTGACATTGCACTCTCTGATCACCATTTGCTTAGATCTCTGCAGCACTTTCTTATTGAGAAGAGATACCAAAACGTGGACGATATCAAAACTAGATTGAAGAGATACCAAAAAACATATCAAAACTTTTTTGCATCATAGAAAGACGCCATTGAAAATTTGGCTTCATAACGATAGCGATTAATAATTGATTTACAAATGAAAAGAAATAATTTTTTCTGAACACTGTTTATTTTCTTTAAAAAAAATAAAAATAAAAAAAAACAGATATTACTTTCCGGTTCTTGCAGTAAGACCAGAGCGAGTGACAATAAAGCCAGGTTAAACGAGAATAATCAGATCAGTGATTGGGTAGCAGATGAATCGAATAAGATTAATCCCAGCCAATCATTTTTTTATATTTCACATAAAAAATAAAATTATCTACATTTTGAGAATAAAAACAATTGCTATTATATAATTTGATTTTTTTTTTAATATTTAAATATGAGTTTTTTCTCAAATAAATAAAATTCATGTTAAAAATATCAAAATCCTAAATATCTGTCGTTCTTTGTCCCTGTTATGAAATTTTCCTATTTTATTTGAATGATTACTAAATAATCTTGCTAAATTAACTTGGATGTTTACTTTTTCTCTGCGATAATCTTATTGTGGCTTTCTAAATGGAATTAATCTTAATTTTATCATTAAAACATATAAAATACAGCATTTGTGTACGCCCATTCATTCAAATTATCTAAAACAAATTTTAATATAAATTTTAAACTTGGGAAGTAAATTTATTTGATGCGCATCTTAATAAATAAAAACATCTTTACGCTGATTTCTTTGTAAAAAGAAGGTAGAATCACCAACTGAAAATAATTTATGTCTGATGTAATTATCACCATGTGACATCAAAGAACTTTCTTGAGCGATTAATGCTGGAATTAATCTTGCTAAGGCAACATTTCATATCCATAGCTACGTAAATCAACACAACTGCCGAATATATGGGCTCTGAAAACTTACACGTCATCCGGGAAACACATGGGGGACACTCACAAGATTAGTGAGTGGTAGGGTATTCCTGCTATCCATGTGTGGTAGTCTTGGGACGTTCTCTTTCAAGGAAACCAATATCAACACTGACATTTATGTTGACAAGCCGGAGAATTCTGTGTTTCCTCAAGTCGAGGACATGAAAGAGGCCTGGTTACAGCTCACCTTTCAACACGGCAGGGTACCATCTCATTAACGTGATGGGTTAAATGACAAATTTCAAGGTCAATGACTGGACAAAATGAGCCAAGAAGTTTATATCTTACACCTTTAGATTTTTTTCCTGTGCGGTCAGAGAAGAAGCAGGGGGGCCAATAAAACGTTCTTACTCTAATGTGGACAGTAAGGGAAGTCCGTTATAAAGGTGGTAACCATTAATTGGCATGCACATCGAAATCAACCGCATGTATGCTAATACTATTTTTTCATAATATTCACACTGAATCTTGCCGTTAGTTCTCGGATTTTCTAAATTTAGAGAAAAGCAATTAAATGATATAAAAAACATACTTGGCTTTGTTTACATTTAAACCTAGGGTTTTTAAAAGAATAAAAGTATTCAATTTTTTGTACTAAAATAAAACTGCTTTTATTACAACTCTGTAAACAAACATCTGAAATATAAACACGTTTTTCTCTGTATGTGGTGAAGAAATTAATTTTCTCAATTAGTGAAGCAACTCTTTAAACATTAATATTCATCTATAACCGCTAACATTTTATTTCCTCCATTTTTTAAGGGTAACACAACGCAGAAAGTATACAAAAAAAAATTGAAATTCCCGGAAAATTCTCTACATGCAAAGAATGCTATTATTCTTTTAATCACATCCGGCAATACCAAAAAAAAGTTTCAGAATTAATTTGAATTAAATAATTAATCGCAACCATTTCTATGCATGGTGGCGAGAGAGAGAGCGAGATAGCAATCGGCATAAATTTCACCGAACTCGACTGCCATAGCCAAAGTGACGATGTCACGCCTGTCACGATCTCGGCTCGTTATCGCAACTGACACACGTTTACACGCACCAAGGAGATTCGATTAAATATTTAGATCTATCAAATGAAGATCAATGTGAATGCCATTAACTTTCTGGAATTATTCTAAAGGGATCGCTTTCTTTCGACGGGGAAAAAATCGAGACGGGGAAGGGGAGAGAAACTGAAAACCTCAACATTGATGTTATTTGTTCTGAAAATGTTTTGCTTCGGCGTTGATTTTTATCTGAAGGGGGTTAAAATAACATTAACTTTTATAGCCTAGTTCAGAGTTCATTGCCGTAAACTCTTTCAGATTTCTCATTTTATAGTTTCTGAACGCCCATAAAGACCCCACCAACATTTCATTTTTTGTTTTTGGTTCTCTATGCTTCACATAGTTGTGTAGGCAATTAAATGAAATCACTATCGAATCTCGCCTAAAAGATATAAAATTTTTTGTGGTAGGCTGGGGAAGAGTTTTTGTCATTTTTTAAAATTCCCCTTTTCCTTCAAAAGCATGTTTTATAATCATTATATTTTTTTTTAAGTTATAAAAGAAATTGTAACTAGACCAATGAAATATTTAATATTAAATAAAGTCATAAACAAATGATATCTTCGAAACTATTTATGTCGTTGTTAGTAACTAACTGTAAATTTAGAAACTTATATTCGATATTTATCAAAAGCCTGATTTTTACTTAAATATATCAAATTACAGGATATATAACAAAACGATAAGGGGCTTTCTCCAAACTTTATTTTTGGATCGGACACCAGTATCAACTTCTCCTTACGCTGACATGAAAAAATATTGACTTCATATTGACTTCATATCAGCGTAAAAAGAAAAAGTTGATACTGGTGTCCGATCCAAAAATAAAGTTTGGAGAAAGCCCCTTATCGTTTTGTTTATTTTTGAGAGCAACTGAAATTCAACTCATTCTATCGGCGATATCTTTCTCAATTTTCAGGATATTTGCTTGGGCTTTTTATAAGAGTAGCTCTATACATTTGGCTAATAAATTATGCAAAAGACAATTTGTTAACGCATGCGCATGCGCAGTTAAACATTATTTAGTAAAAATGCTCATATTTCATCAAATATTTAATATTCTTCTATTCTGATTGCAGGATGTTGTCTGTACTGTAGTTTGTCAAGTTTCCTGAAAATGGCATTGCATTGGGTTGAAAATCTTGCGTGTTATAAACAAAAAGGTTACGAAAACATTTCGACCTTTTTAAAGAAACCTTTATATCTCCATGAATATACGTGCTATTCTCATACAAATGAACACAGAAAACAAGCCTCTTAAGCATATGCTACAGCTACAATGCATTTCAAGCATTATTTTTTACAGGGTGATCCAAACATTATTTTTTTGGTTCACTTCTTTGCTGGTCCCCTATTTGCCTTCGGGAGAAAACCTTCACTGAAATATATGAGGTGTAACATCCTTTTTACATCCTTGAAATTTCAGGATAATTCGTCAAGTATTTTTCTAGATATTCGACAAAACGTCTAAAATCGAAAGTGTCCGATTACTTTCTTCCAATCAGTGTATATATTACATACAGGGTTTAAATTAAATATTGGGCGCTACTTGGAGAATCGTTTCCTAAGGACAAAGTAAGACGAAAATGTTCTTGAAATATTTTTTAATAGATGGCATACGTTTGAGACAAATGACTTTGAAATGTGATGATGTCGATGGTAAACCACATAGCAAAGTGCATCGAAGTTCATAGTGGATTTTGCTCAGTTGCTGTAAATACGGAGGGTTGATTCAAATAAAATAAGACGACTTTAAACGCCGCGTATGACCTTGACGGAATGTGATTTGCATGATTCGTCCACTATTCATGGGGATTAGCTTTATATACACTTGTTGCTATTATTTGGGACATTTCGTGCTGAAACATGGCTTCCAAAATCACAGCTTTTTGGGAAGGGTATATGTTTGGCCTTTCCGATGCTAACTTCAGTCTTTCGTGCATTGTGGAATTATGCAAACGAAATGGTATTGTAGTGTCCAAAGCTACTGTGGGTCGAATAATCAAAAAGAACAAATTGCGACCATCTAATGAACGTGGACCAGCAGAGAAGCAGACCAGAAACAAGCCCCAGCCAACACGCCCAGCTCAGGTGGTGCGAGAAATCCGGTCTGAAGTGCTGAAAAAAAATCCCCCCACACAGAGATGTCTAGCCCAAAGGAAAGGTATTTCACAGGCAACAGTCTCCAGAATAATTCATGACAATCTTGGGCTGGAGCGACGTCATAAAGCGCGCGGTCACAGACTGTCGGCCAGGCACGTGCAGGAACGATTCACTAACGCCAGAAAACTGTATGAAAACCATCTTGCAGGTGACCGATGGAAGTGGGTTGTCTCCTTGGATGAAGCTTGGGTGTACCTCGATGACACCAACAAACCCAGGGCAATTTACTATCGCGAAAGAGGGGGCAAGGCCAGGTCCGATTTTGTCCGAAGGTACAAGAAAAGGTTTTCAAAGGGCTTCATGGTGGTTGCCGGATATTGCTCACGTGGACTGCTCAAGATTCGTCGAGTTCCTGGAAACTGTAAAATTAGTGCAGCTTACTTCCAGAGAAATGTAATGGACCACATATATCGGCAGGATATCCCACGTCTGTACCCTGGTGAGCAATCAAAAGTTTGGATCCACATGGACAAGGCATCAAGCCACACTGCCAAGTCATCTGTGGCTTACTACAGGAAGATGGAACAGGAGACGGGCATACGAGCTATTCCCTTCTCTCATGTGCCTGTAAAATCTTCTGGCGCATCACCGATGGATTTCTGTGGTTTTGGTCTCCTGAAACGACGGCTCGGAAGTCGCCGACCAAGAACCGTTGATGGGCTATGGAAAGTGTGTCAGCAGGTGTGGAACGAACTTCCCATGGAGTCCCTCAAACTCAGCCTACTTCAGTGGAAATTACGGTGCCGGGCGAGAGTCCAACAACGTGGTTCTCACATCGAACACAACCGATGGTGGCGCCTTGGTATTACACCATCGTAACAGAACTGCAAAGTCGTCTCATTTTATCTGAATCAACCCTCCGTACGTACAGTACAATACTTATTGCCGTTCAAAGAACCGATGTTGTGCAACCAATATGTTGTTTCTCCTTGTTTCTCCATCGACATCATAACATTTCAAAGTCATTATTCTCGAAACGTATGGCATCTATTAAAAAACTTCAAAGAATATTTTCGTCATATTTCGTCCTTAGGAAACGATCCTCCAACATTTGATTTACAGCCTGTATATGTGCTTATCATGTTTTTTAAAATATTAAGAAAACCCAGAAGAGTTACTCCAGAAAATAAGTAATGCTAATTTATCGTAATTGCATTTTCTAAGACATTAAAAAAAATTAAACATTCAAGATTTAAGTATCAACTTAGTAGTAGTAGTAAACATATAACCTGTAAGATTATTTTATATTACGCTAACTTATTACTATTGCCTGACTTGAATAATATTTTTGACTGCAAATGAAGAAAACTTAAGAAGTGCTGAAACTCCTGTGTAACGCATACTTTAAAAAAGTCGGAAAAATTGAAATGTGATTCATAGCTTAAATTGTTTCATTTTTCTTTCTCTCTCTCTCTCTCGCTTTCTTTTATTTTTAAAAAATGTTAATAGGAAAACGTCCAGAGATTTTTCCATTTCTGAAGAGTAACATAAAAGAGCTTAAAAGGAATCGCGTGTAATTTATCAATCAGCAGTAGAAATGGTGAAATATATATATTTCAATGCAAATGCAGCAGGAGAACCCTATTTCGTCGGCCGTTTTCGCTTTTCTCCCCCCATCACGGGGCTCAATTTTGGGGAAATATTTGGAAGTCGGCAGTGTTCGCCGGCATTATGGCCCTTATCTCGCCCTCATGGTGACTGTCACAAAGACAAAAGAACGTCGCAGATTTATGTCCTTTTTTATTCTACCAAAGGAGCACGGCAAATATTTGTCTTGAGGGAAGTTAACTGCTACGGACAAGAGGGGGGTTTCTCCTCGATGAGTTATGGATTTCATAGGCCCCTGCCACGCAGGGATATTGCCCCTGTATCATCTGCAGGCAGCTGGAGCCACTCCACTGATGATAGACAGAGAGAAAGAAAGAAAAAGAATGAATTAGAGAGTGGAACACTTTGAGCCTTTGACAATTGCCATTTATTTCGCAGAGCCGAAAAGACCAACACTCTCTTTTTTTTCTATTTTTTTCCTTTATTATTTTTTGGCCAATCAGTTCCAAATCGCTACTACCCGTGCCACATTGTTTCTCCTTAATTGTACAACAATTAAATTTTTACAATTGAAGGGCTTGGATCAATAAGGACGTAACCCACAGGAAGAAGTTCGTACTAAATGTAATAATTGCTGCTTGTGAATTCAACTTACAGTATGTTTCAGTAACAATTGCACAAGTAAACTGCAATCACAGTAAACCAAAACATCAACCATACAGATTTACAGATTTCTTAAAGATATAACTTCACTTTTCTCAAAAAATTCTTCCTGTAGGTTACGTCCTTATTGCCCCGAGCCCTTCAATTTATCATTTTTACATATGGCGTTAAGCACTGTTATACAAACCACGCGAGCAAAAGAAAATCGACTCAGTCTAGAATTCTGGACTTCGGAGCATCTTTCTGAAATTTGGCTTAGTAAAAAATGAAGATTTAGGTATTTGTTTAAAATCTTTCAAATCATTATTCAGCTAAATTTGAAAAAAAAGTTCCCCAAATGTAGAATTGCAAGCTGAGTCAATTTTTGGCTCGCGATTATATTTGTCTACGTCATATTTTTTTTTACATTAATTTCTTAGACTCTTATATTTTTACTTATTTTATTCGACTTATTTATCAAGGAAATGAAAACTAAGACGTCAAGAAAACTACCACAATATCCTCATAACCTTAAATTAGTAATTTGGAATGAAATCTTGCACTCTTCGATTTAAATTTAGACCTAAGTCATTTTTGTAAAACTTACAGAAAAATGTTAATGCAATTAATTATTATAACTTATAATAATTATGTTTAACTCCCTAAATAAAATAGAATTAGTTCATTTTTATTGTACAAAATTAAATCAACTAAGAGGTTATTATATTAACGCCCAACTTTTAGATAGACCTCGGTGGCTCAGTGGTTACGTGATCGCCATTGACGCCCGAGGACGCGGGTTCGATCCCGGCCGAGGACGACGAGGATTTTTTCAGGGGGAAAATCCTGAGATCACGCACTTCCTTCAGAAGGGAAGCAAAGCCTTGGTCCCGTGTAGTCGTTTGCCGGCTGCACGTTAAAGAACCCTTGCGAGGCAAAATTTGCGGCCTCTATAACGCCGTCCTGAAATGACCATGGCAGTGGAAAAGGATGTTAATTCCAAACCAACCAACCAACCAACCAACCCAACTTTTAGCATTAAGAATATTAGCATAGCGACTTCCAAGCACTCTGTAAATTGTTTGTAATTAACTAGGCTAGAATTTTAATGTGGCCCGTCTTAGTTTTATTTCGATCCAAAATGTCACAAATGTTTCGACCTCTCAATAAGTAACAGGGACCTCTGAAAAACAGTTTTATGTCCACCTTTTCCCGGAAAATAAGTTGTTGTTCCCAAAAGAGCTATTGAAATCTTAACAGAATTCCAAGAATAAGCTGTTACGCTATGAAAAACGGGAGGGGATTTTACAATGGGAATTGATATAAAAGTATTTCAATATAAATACCTCCTTTATTCAAGTTAAGGATAGTGTTCATCCTAAAAATCGCAATTTTTGTGAATATTATGAAAATTTTTTCCTCTAGTTTCCATGGATGTGGAACGCTCTTTCTTCGAGTATAAGAACATTCTTGCCCCCAACATAGATAGCTTTGATTTGAAAACATAGAAATAACATGTAACATCATAAAATGTAACTCTTTTCATTTTAATGAATAATGGTGCTTGTTTGTACGTTTGTTCTTTGTATACAGTAGTTTTCATGTTTACTTAGCTATTAAAAAAGAAAACATTTTATTTAGCTTTCTTATAATTGCTAAAAATAAGGTCAATCTTTCGCATTAATATCTTTTTTTCACTTTTTTTCCATCTTTTCAGCCGTATTTCTCAACCACCTTACTTAAGAATATTTTCCACCTTACTAATTACTATACGGAATATAGGTTCCTAAAAGTCCAGTGGGACTTAAGTGAAACTGCTAAACTATGAAACTTAGACTATAGACATCATTCTATGGTTGATTGTAAGGAAAAAGAAGTAGAAATTCTTATTATCATGATTATAATTCCATTCCTTTATTTATCCTTTTATGTAAATGGTAATCCTAATAGTACAATTAAAACAGCAATAACGATCCTGAATGTTTACATCAACTACTCTGAGAAAAATTATTTTCAAGTAAGAGAAAAACAAACTTTTCCCAAAGTTCAAATGATTTTAAATATTTCGTATGCGTTTTAAATTTGGGTTTTAAAACAGAAACCCCCTTTAGGAGAGACTTACAGATAAGCGACAGAAGCCGTGACGAAACCGTAACTTGATGCAAATTGCTCTCGAGTTTAAAAAAGGCTTTCCCATTAAGCCACTATTAAAAGTGACGAGTTTTTAAAGGTGACTCCGTCGATAATCTATGGAAAGCAGTGTGACAATTCGCGTCGATTCATTAGACAAGGAGAGAATCTATGAGGAGGAAACATAAACGGTTCTAAATGAATTAATTCTTTGGACCTGTCAGTCAGTGCGGCCCCGCCGTTCGTCACTTTGGAAGTTCCTTCCCGTTTA
Source organism: Rhysida immarginata (assembly GCA_023313115.1). Classification (NCBI taxonomy): domain Eukaryota; kingdom Metazoa; phylum Arthropoda; class Chilopoda; order Scolopendromorpha; family Scolopendridae; genus Rhysida; species Rhysida immarginata. Next base: position 73,489 of record JAHWFO010029187.1, on the reverse strand, counting down.
CACTCAATTGTAATTGGGACGGTAATTTCCATGTCAAAGGGTTGGTCTGATCGACGAGGGCTCCCTCAATTGCAAACGAGTCCTTTGCTCCAGACTCGCCAAGTAATAACAAAGTAATCAATGATTGAAGACCGGCGCTGAAACAAATCGATTTGATTGATTTATATTTCCCGCCGTTTCACGCTAATCAACGAAATGAGCGCCAAAGAAATTGAATTATTTCTTCCCCAACTGTTTTTTTTCCCTGCCCCCGCCTCCTTTCCTCCCACCCACCATTCCGGGAACAGAACGAAAAATTCAAACGGTTGCATCGACTTTGAAACATCGTTAAAAAACATCTCCAACTGACAGGAGCAATCTCTGGTAGTATAAATTACACCAGGGAAAATTTTGAATTATTCAAGTTGACCCTCTCCCCCATCTTTTGAATATCCTAGCAATAATTTCTTTTCCAAACTATTGAGGTTTTGCAGCCCTTTTACTCCCCTTTTTTATTACACTCTTTTACTTGACCTGGCTGGATATACGTACAAACTTATACAATAAGCTCGTGTGTGCGTTTGTGTGTCCTACGTTACTGTGTGCAAGAACAAATATTTACTTTGGAGACCTAATGTGATATTTTTAAAATAATTTATCTACTTTTCTTTATATTTTAAATAAAATAATATAATGCAAATTGAAACATTCATCTTCGAAATTTAGAAAATGCAACCAATTCCTTTTCAATAGCTTGGGAATATAATTTTTAAAAGGATCTCACAGAAATATTCTGAGATATCAGAAATCTGACTGAAAACATAGCAACAATGGTGTCTTTTCTTTCCAGTGGTGAAGGCATATTTTACTTATCATTTATTTTAAATTTAATTTTTAAAGTGATGACTGAAATTTTTCGTACGTTCTAGAGTTGCTAACCTTGTCGGCTATGACGACTGCTCACGCTTCAACGAAAACGCAGGGTCGAAAAAGCAGAAACCACGCATTAACTACATTGTAAGACCAAATGAAGAGAGAAGTAAACTGGATGGAAAGAATGCTTTGCGTATCATTTTCTTTCAGGATTTACAAACTCGTTACCAAATATGGAAAAAAGAAACTGTTTATTCTCCAGAAATCAGTTAACTGAATATAAAACAAAATTTCCTAATCTAAAGGAAAATGTTCATTATTTTGAATGGCTAAAAATTATCAATTCCCAGATACAAATCTCAAAATTGGTTTTTTATAAATTTTCAGTAGAATCAACGCTAGTATGCATACACAATAATGCCATTATTAAGCAACAACAACGACTATTCTGCATTTATGTAGTCAAGTTTGATGTAGATCTTGAGAAACAGAGAACATATTCATTCTATCTAGCACTTCATTTGGAAGAACAACTCAGGGAATATCGGAATTATTGGGTAGGCTGTTTGGGCATTTGGAAAATCGATACTCAAAAAAACTTTTTAAAAACGAATGGATCGGCCTCGGTGGCTCAGTTGTTGCGTGATCGCCTCTGGTGCCCGAGGACGCGGGTTCGACCCCGGCCGAGGACGACGAGGATTTTTTCAGGGGCAAAATCCTGAGATCACGCACTTCCTTCGGAAGGGAAGTAAAGCCGTTGATCCTGTGCAGTCATTTGCCGGCTGCACGTTAAAGATTCCTTGCGAGGAAAAATTTGCGGCTCCTATAACGCCGTCCTGAAATGACCATAGCAGTTGAAAAGGACGTTAATACTAAACAAACCAAACAAAACCAAAAACGAATGGAAAGAAAACGAAAATTTCAAAACGAAACGAAGTTTGACAATTAGAGTACCGTTTTTATATTTTACTTGAAAGAATAGCAGTACGGTTGTTTTGTAAAACATGCTTCATATAAAAAACAATGCTATATCGTTTACTATAAATGAAAGATACGAACCCTAAGGATTATTAATAATATATGTAAGACTACTATATATTTTACCTTTTAAAAACACCACTGGATTTATCAGAAATTTAGCCAAATAGGTGATTAGCCTAACGAAGTTTTGCTTGATTTTTCAAGTAAAGGACAAATGATTACATCTATGTCTTCAGCGAGTTTCAAACCTGCCACTCGCAAGTTTCGAGAGCGACAAGACCTACGCCTTAACGCCGACTAACATTATTTTCTGATATTTTTTTACGTTTTAAAGTGAACAGCAAATGACCCAAAAGTAGTGAATTGCAAAAACAAGTAAACACCTTAAGATTAAAGACTTTTATCACAGTATCCCTAGCCTTGCCTATATCATTTCTTTGCTATGAGTGAACCTATTACATGAACGCTTTTCCAGCTCTTCGTCCGATGAAAGTTTTTGCAAATGGTAAAGCCATGAAAGTCACATACAGAGAAATAAGGGATGCATCTTCTCCATCCAAATGTCTCCAAATAATTTTTTGTTCTAATGGCTGATGCAGGTGCGCCTTATCATGCAAAAGCATCATTTTATTGTGAAAATTTTTTTTTTTTTTTTTTTTTTGGTAACCGGATGAATTTCCTATACACGAAAATTTCATAACTCGTCGCTGTTTTTTGGTATTCATCACAGTTGTCGTAAATACCATTTTCACGCTTCAAAGCATTTATGGGCAGACTCAGGCCTACCATCAACCCGGTTCTTTTCGTTGCTGCGATGAACAAAGCGAGAGCGCTTTCGCGACACTCTGTCACCTAATAGCAAAAACAGGGCGTCATACTTTTTTTGCCGTCGTTAAGTAAGTTTCTTAGTAATACGGCTCTTTTTGAGCCCTGGTTACGTTTCATTGATCACTCCTTATAATATATATTAAAACGGATCAAAGTCATTATGCAGACCATATTAAATGTTATCACTATTTCTGATAAATTAGGTGACCGTACGGAGTCGAAAGTATATGAAATTAGAATGTATAGTTTCTACAACAACTCAAACCATTTCATATGTTTATAATGAAAATCCCAGTTATTAAATAATGTTTTTCCTTAAATTTTACAAGTTTATGATAATGTAATGTTTAGACCAAAAATAGTCAAAAATATAAAATAACACTTCTAACAAGCAACAACAAAAATCATTCAAGATTTAGAAACTTTTCGACTTAGCGACTTAAATTCGATAACACATACTTATTCATGCATTTTTTCATATGAAGCAGTTATGCTCGTTGTGAATATTCTTTTAAAAAGGTTATATGTAAGATAAATTTAAGTAAGGGTCTAATTTTTTTTTGTTAACGCTATTGTGAAGTTGGTGATTGATGAGGTCCCGGCTGTCAGACAGGTGATGGCAGCAAAACACCATCAATCGGATCATTTGAGATTCTGCAACCTACTTAGCGGATTGTTTCTTCTCCTTCGGTCAGACTTCTTTTAATCCGATTAGGGAGAGAAAAGAGAGAGCAACATATTCATCATTTGATAAGGGGGCCCTTTCACTCTAAAAAGAATATTCAATGCAATTAAATTCTCCGTTTTAAAAAGACTCTTCGAAGCTAACTGAAAGAGCCTCGTTTAATGCCATTTTGTAATGCCTGAACTTTTATTGTTTGGGGGAAGACAAATTAACGATAATAGAATAACAGACCACGAGGGAGAAAAAATAGGAAAAGTGAAATTTATCAGTGAACTTCGGATGTCTTTTCGACTGCAGCGGGGTTTCCACCCTAAATGCCACTTCCATGTTTCGCTCACAAAAGATGACACGATAGGAAGAAGACAAATGGAGATTCAAGAAACCTCTTGCTGATCTGATTTTTTCCCTCTTTTGTAGTTAGGCACTATCCAAGGCTTATGTCATCTCATCGCAAAAAAGAAAACATAATTACAAGCTTTAGAAAATGCGTATTTCTTAATATTCATTTATTTATTTATTTTTAAACTGTATAAACTGACTTAGAATATAACAGGAATAAATTTCAAGAAACCACTATTTGTGTAACTTCAAAATACCTTTATTTTGATGATTATGGTCTAATTAGAGCTCGTCCAAAACCTGATCTTTTTTTTAAATAAACAATGAAATTTTTAAAAATAAAATACACCAAGAACCAAAGATAAATGTTGTACAAGGTATCCCAAAATTAACTATCTATTTTAGTAAAAACGGACAATTTCTTTAAATATGTGTTCAAAGTGTATAAATTTCATTAGTGCAGGGAGATAACTTCTGAAATGCTTCAAAATGTGTTTTGATCAACGCTAAGGATGGATTTGAAATTTATTAGGAATACAGACGGCGCACGCGTTTGAAAATTTTTCATAAAGTTTTGACGTAGAATTATAAATCTGTTTTGGTGCCATAATTGAGTAATAAACTTAAAACTGTATCGTTTTTTGTTTTTTTTTAAATTGCCCAATTTCACTGATATATGCAACTAATTTTGGGACACTCTGACCTAGCTCTGCTGATAAACTATATAAACAAATTAAAAATGTAGACACTTTTAACACATATTTAACATGATAAACATAAATAAAAGCTAGAATTTTTTTTTAAAAAAATTGTCTGATTTCACTGAGATAGATAGTTAATTTCGGAACTTCCTGTATTATACAATATTTTTCAAAACGAAAATTTCAAAACCAAAATTTCTTTATTCAAAACCAAAATTAACAGAGGTCTTATAATAAATTATAACTGGCATGAACTTTCCAGAACTTACGGTACGTACATAATGGAAGAAATACACAGGATTTCCCGACCGGTTTCGCCGTTTATTCCTACATTATTAATTATTAAACATTACAGAGAAGAAATGTCAAAAGTCCTTCAAAATATGAAAATATTGGACACTCAACAGTTTTGAATTACTTTACTATTATTACTGAGACGTACACCGAGGAATTTTTTTAATATAATTTTACCATATATAGTAATAATTGGAGGGTTCAGAGTTAAAGTGAACCAAGTCCATGAGATTCATTTCTGAGAAAACAGATCTCAAAGTTGATTCGTTGCCATTAATTAACATTGACTTCTAAGTGTTCTTGCTGCTATCTCTTGATTAAAAATTGAACTATGAACTTGATTCAATATTATACGGAAAATATAACATTTCTACTCTACCATGGCAGTGCTGATGCAAAATGGGCAAAATATGGACTTGATTCACTTTAACTCTGAACCCTCCAATTGAGATCCGTATTAAAGTGACAATGTAGCGTCGATAGAGAAGTAGAGGGCGCACGCCGCGATTACACAAATCTGTGGAGGGAAACAACTGCAATTGTTGAGACCTAAATCGTAGCAGAATGGCATCTCTACACACCTTTTCATTCATGCATGAACACCGGTTTAAAAATCGATAGAGTAGGGGAATGGACTGACCAAGATACTGCCCAGCATGACAATCACATAGTTTCCATTCCATCCAACCAACTGTGAGATTCAGTTATATCGTCATTCCAACCTTACATCGAGGACATAACAGCAACCACTGATAAAAAGAACTTAAACTTGAATGAAGCAGAATATTTTTTGAGTAGAAATATGCGAACTTTCTGGAACAAAAAAGAATGCAAACCAATAGCTGATTGATGGAGAGACTGCGAAAGATCAGATTCCTATAAAGGTTTTGATGGAAATTCATTCACCATTATAGGAAGTATCGTGATTATAATCAATTATAGAATTATTATTAAAGAGAATAACACATTAGGATAATGTTAGATTATAGAAGAAGGGCAGAGAAAGAACGGAGACATCTGTTCCGTAGATGTTTACTGAGCAAAGTACATGTCTTCATGATTAATTTCAGTGATGAATACTGAGAGACGTCAGGATGACACGAACTTTGATCTGATTCTTTCCCCCTTGTCTCTATTGCACGTGCCAATGTAATTACAAGAAAAAATAAGGAGACCGGAAAGAAGAGGAAAAAGGGGGCCCAGCAGCGCCTCTTTTTGCTTCTGAGGTCCTCTTCTTCACCACTCATCCCATAGAGGTGGGAAGTGAATGAATTCACAAGGGGAAGGGCATTTATCTGCGATGCGACAGTTCATCCATCCCACGCAAGGTTCTCCCACCGCCTGAAAAAGATGAAAAGAATAGCGATGGAAGAAAAAAATTTAAGGCAAGGGAAATGAAGGGGGAAAGTTGATGAAAAAAATAGCAAAGATGACAGACAACCCACACGCCTTGTTCCGACACAGAAACTTCATTAGTAGGAACTCGGTGGGGAAATGTTTACGGACATTAGTCATTGATAACTGCAGCTTGCTCTGATTTATTTTAGATTCAATTGAACTGAATTCAATTATCTATAACAGCCATAGAACATTTGGAGAGTCCGGGCCATCTATAATTCAGCTGCTTTGAAAAGACATGGAGAGGGATTACATTTCCTTGTCATAAATAAACGTTCCGCTTGCTTTCTTTTTTACTGCATTTGTGTAATAAGAGATCGTATATGACATACATTTTTTTGTAGTTTGGAGCTCAGGATAAAATATATTACGGTTGTCTTGATCTTTCCATCGGACAAGCTCAAAAAGAAAAAAAATAAATATTCTCTTTCGAGAAAAATAGAAAAAGACATAAATATATAGCTTAAAGTAATCCATACGAATATGCACTCGTATTTCAAAATATATAGAAAATAAATACAAGCAATAGTAGAATATCTGTTAGGTAAAGAAGAATATTTGGAGAGCATTGGATCTCGTTAGTTATTTTTGGAGACTTTCAGAAAATAATGTTATATAAATTTTTTATATTCAATTGAACCCTTGTATTGCTATTTAACTTTTACAAGCTGATAATATAAATTCTTATAAAAGTACGTGTAATTAAATTATTTATGAAGATGACCATCGAATGTCCATTGCCGTTAAGTCCCAAGTAAATATGGGATACAGAATATAATTAAGTGAAATAAGAAATGGCATGAAGAGAAGCGGCTGCAATGTTAATTTATCATATTTTAGGGCCACAAGGAAATTTATCAAGCCCCAAACTCTAAATAATTTTAAATGGTATTTGCTGATTTAAAGAAGTTCTATAAATTCAATTCAATAAAACAGTGACACCAAGTCCTTATTATACTGGAAAAGAGATAATAAAAGTGAACCTGTTTCAACATTCTCAAGTGAAAATTCTACCACAAGAAATCTGTGGGTGATAGGGAAAAAACTAAAGTCAGATACGGATTCAGAACACAAAAGAGCATAAGAATCAGATCTTAATATTCAAAAAATTTTTAAAAATAATTTTTGTTGGCCTGTGTAATCTAACTTAGTTTTTCCTCTTTTGGCTTTTTGAGCACATTCATTTTTCGGCCTTTATCAAAAATTTCACTTGGATGTAATTTTCTTCAAACTAAAAGTACAAGATATTTCGTTTACTTTCCTCTTACCTACAGGCTATCGTTGACGCTAAAGCTAAGCAATCATTATTAAAACATAATTAGGGCGGCTATTTGAAAGTATCCCCAAAACTTCTTATTTGTGTTTGAAAAGTTGGAAGTCAACGAATACTCAGATTAAAAGTTTAAGCCCGCTATATCCCCAGTGTATTGAGTTTCAAGAAGTGTTTTATAGGGTTAATCATTTTTAATTTCTAAAACTTTCCTCTTAGCGGTTAATGAGATTTAAATTTTTAAAAAGTTTGAACGAGCTCGGAAGGACTCAAAAGGGCCATAGAATCTTTAGTGTCAATTTTGTTTAATGAAATATGAACTATCCTTAAAAGTTTGTTCAGTTCTTCTGTGACTAGGTATACTTTTAATTTAATTTTCACAAACAAACACATATAAAATAAATAAGATAAACAAGCCGAAATTCTTCTTTATTGAAACTCTAAATTAGTAATTTCTATGAATATCAATGGTTTTCCACGATTAAATTCTTTGTCGTGTAATGTAGCCTATACATAATCGATAAAGAGTAAAAAATAATAATTTGAATCACTGAAGTTACAGGAATGAATTATCTCACTGATAAAATCGTTCGTAGCAACTTTAGTGCAATAATTTGAGAGCTTTTTTTTTCCCTAATCCTAGAAGAACTTTTCTAATTAACAGGCTAAGCCTAACTGATTGCCATTTTATTATCTCGCGGAACGATTTTTAGTGCATTGTTTTTATTAGACGGATTTTTTTTCCTTTTAATTTTTATGCGCTCGCGTTTTTTCCCCCCTGTTCTCCTGTAAGGACACAGATAAATCGACACGGTGGGGGGAAAAAGGCTGAAATTTAATTAAAACGCTGCTAGAAACAAAGGCGACATCATGTGCTTGCTGATTAAGATATATAACGTAACGCTACAGGCGGTGGAAGTTATGAGAGCGAAAGGAAAAATACGAGGGGAGGAGGGAGTTGTGACGGAAGGGGTAGTCAGAGTGATGTAAAGGGATTGGGGGTAGGGGAAGGTCGACAGTGTAAAACGCTCAACTGCTACTAAAACAGAAAACAAAAGAAAGAGAGAGGCTGAAAAATTACAAAGCTGAGGGAGAGAGACCCATAATAAAATGAATAATTCACAAAGAGATAGCATATTTAAAAAAATTGTTTTTTGAAAAAAATCTTTTGTTGTATAACCTTTTTTCCCTCCCTACCCTAACCTGTTTTGCCTCTATAACGCTATCTGTCTTCTATTCTATTGCGAGGCTTCTGTTTATTCAACGCATTTTCATTTTTTTTTTGCAACTCATTAAGAATTCGAGAAAGATAGTACTTTTTTGCTCATTAAAAGTTTTTCCTTTTACTCTAGATGAAGCATATAAAACATCAATAGACGTGAACCCAAATAAAGATTGACTCTAAATGAAGCAAATAAAACATCAATATTAATAACGTCTACACTAAATATTGTACATGATTGTATAAATGTCTTATATAAATATACCAAAATATCTCGATTCTAGTAATGTTTCCTAGCAACTAATGCACTTCATATCTATTAGACACTCATTATTTTCTAAGGAGGATATAATATAAGAAAGGTTCACCAATTAATAAATGAGACTGACGCTACTTCAACGTGTTAAAGCATGAGCGACCACGACGATGGTATTTTCGATCTATAAACTATCCCTGTTCCCATGTGTACAAGTTGCGCGCCTATATTTTCTCGTGATTCACCCCACCCAGTCATTAGTTGACGTTCCTATATTAAACAAACAAAGGCAAACATTAAGTTCTGTTTTAAACTTGGAAAAACCGCAACGGAAACTTGCAAGTTGATAAAGCAAGTGTATGGTGATGATGCACTAACTCGTGCACGTGTTTTTGTATGGTTCGCTAGATTTCATGATGGCCGGGAAGAGCTGAAAGACGACGAACACACGGGACGTCCGAAAACTGTTCGAACACAGGAAACGATCGAGAAGGTGAAAGAACATTTCTTAAGTGATCGACGAAAGAACCTTAAAATGATGGAACAACTCTTAAACATTAACCGAGAAACAAATAGCTTAATATTGACAAACGAGTTGGGCAAAAGGAAACTGTGTGCTCGGTTTGTCCCACATTTCTTAACAGATGAGCAAAAAAGAAACAGAGTGAATGTTTGCACGGAATTCATCGCGGCAGCAGATGCCAACCCAAATTTTCTGGATTCAATTGTGACAGAGGACGAAACCTGGTGCTATCAATGTGACCCCGAAACAAATCGACAAAGCATGGAATGGCGATAGGGATGTTAGGGAATGTTAGGGAAACATCCCTGCGAAAATAGAAATTCCGGTTTGAAAAATCAAGAACAAAAGTAATGCTCACCACTTAAATTGACAGCACTGGCATTATCCATAAGGAATTAGTTCCACCCTATTCCCTACATTTATCTTCACCAGACTTATACCTCTTCTCAAAGGTGAAAACAAGTCTAAAAGGACACAGATTTGAGAATATAGAGGGTATCAAAAAGAACATTACAGCCGAACTTGAAAGGGTTAAGACAGAGGGCTTAAAGGCCTGTTTCCAAAACTTGTATGAACGCTGCAATGAGTGTGTAGCTTCAGAAGGTAACTACTTTGAAAAATATCACAATTTTGCCAGAAATATGCTTGGATTTGTTAAATTGCTCCAATCTCTTTATTAATTGTCTCACCTTGTAACTGAGTGGCAAAGTGACCAAACAAGTCTCCAGGATGAACCACGGTCCGGACGACCATCACTGAGCGAGGAACCGACCATCGCAGCTCAAATTGAGGCTCTGATACTCGAATTACCGTCGATGCCATCGCACACAAGGTCCACGCAAGTTCGGAGTCCGTATCCAACATCCTTCACGACGTTCTTCACATGACAAAGTTCGCAGCATGTTGGGTTCCCAGACTGCTAACCCCAGTGCAAAAAGAGGCACGAAAGCAATCATCGACCGAGATGTTACAGCTTTTGCATGCGGGCCCAGATGACTTTTTTGACAGACACATCACGCAAGATGACTGCTAGGTGCATCATTACGACCCCGAAACTAAGAACAAAGCAAACAATGGAAACACACGTCATCTCCACCCCCAAAAAGTCGCGGACCCAGTGTTCTTCTGGAAAAGTGACGCTGAATGTTTTTTGGGACTCCAGAGGGGTTATCCTTACCGTTTATGATAGAAAAGGCACAACGTGTAGCTATTACTGTGGCCTCCTGAAGAGGATGCGGGAAGCCATTAAAAAGAAACGCCGCGGATAATTGAGCAAGGGCATGATCCTTCTCCACGACAATGCTCCCGCTCATTCAGCACATGACACTGTGAAACTTGCAGTCGGCCTAGGATTCGAAATTTACCGCATCACCCTTATTCACCTGACCTGGCGCCCAGTGACTATTTCCTCTTTCCTCGAATGAAGAAACCACTGATGTAATCTACAAAGATGGCCTCCAACAGCTTATCCATCGCTTGGAAAAATGTATCAATTTATTTGGTGAATATATAGAGAAGGATTAAATTTTCCACCGAAACTCGTGTGTCTGGTTATCTTTCTTGGGTATGATTCCTGGTGTTTTATCAAGCCACTGTTAAAAAATTAAGGCATTTTTTAATTTTTATTACTGATAATTTTTCCATTAAAAATAATGAATTTCTGTAATGCCTAGTTTTTGGTGCACTGCATTTTCGTTGAAGAGAAATAAATTATTTTTCGATAATGTGTCAAGCCGTCCGAAATAAGCTACATTGTTCGAAAATATTCATTCATTACCTATAAATTCGAATTTTATTTGTATGGTTATGTAAGTTAGATACAGGGCAAATTACCGCATTTATGTATTTTCTGTCGAAATATGCCTGTGATAAAGTTTTAAAACTGTCTTTAAAATCGTCTTCCCATATTACAGAATAGGAGAGTCACAAAAATCAAGAGAGTACACTCCGCTCGGCGATCGCGGAGGAACAATTCTCAAATATTTAGATTTTATTAAGAATAATCAGTTCAATTTAAAAATACTGTTTTTGTAAGAAATCTATAAATCGAAACAAGAAATACATACAAATTGATCAGATTATATTTATTGGCCAAATACATACCTTATGTGACCAAAATCTCTCGATTAAGTAAATCTCGTCTTAATTTAGTTGCATGCCAAATTTCTTAGAAATCGTCGTAGGTAATCTTATTGATTCTAATCATCTGCCAAATCACGGCAGGAAATATTTTCTGAAACTGCCCTTCTCCCTCATGTTTTCCTTCTCCCTCTAATGAGTATGAAGTATTCCTGGTGCATATGTAGAAAATCAAATTTTTTTTGCACATTTTTAAGGGTAATTTAATATATTAAGTTAGTCAAATTTCAGATCCCTCGATTACTCCGAATGTCCATGTAATCTAATTTAAAATCAACCTCTATTCGCCTTCGTATTTGTATTCTGACTAAATCGAAGTCCTTCTAGTATTTGATTTCGATCCAATACGGAGGGAAAATAAATGTAAATGATGAAAATTGAACGAAAGGATGGACATTAAGGGGGGAAAGGCGAAAGGGAGGAGGGAGGAGGGATTCTTCTGGAGACGAGGGAGTGAAAGGTGGAGGAGGTCATAAGCGCTGAGGGAGGAGACAAGCCAAGCAGTCGGACAAAAGCGAGGTGTCAGATGTCTGCAGGCGGTTGATTGGCACAATAACGACAGAAATGCCAACGCGATTCCACGGAGGAGAGGTGGTGAGGATGGCGAAGGGGAGAAACTAAAGAGAAGGACAAGGAGAGGGTGGTTGGATGGGAGGCAATGCAAAAGCAATGGCAGATCGGTTGAAGGGAACTGCATCGGACGTTCTGCAAACGGAAGTGATGTCCCGAGCATGAAGCTGCCCAATGTTGACATTCCAAGCGAAGATCTCCTTGTCAAAGGAAAAATACCCCTCTTCTACAAACCCCCTTCCTATAAAGCCCCCCTCCTCCAATCCCCTCTTCTTCCCCTTCTCTTCTGTTGGCAGCTGCTTCTATACAAGAAAACCCATATACGTCGACGGCTCCTGGAGTTTAATCTGTTAAATCTCACTGTCACCGTCCATTAATGGAATCGTATGGGATTCACGCATTCAATTGCATCATCAGATAACGAACGTAGTTTTGCTCGGCGCAGATTCCACTCAATTGAGTCCCGCATACTACATCTACAATAATGTTATCAAATTTTCATTCTATTTTTGTCGTTATTTACTTTTGTACTGTACAGGAAAAGCAAACAAATCTTATCACAAAGAGTGGCACGTATCCTAGATTAAGCTCTATGGGACACCTAGTCAGAAGCGCAAAATTCATATAAATTCCCAACATGACCATCTTTACCGCTGGCAGCTTTTATATCGTGTGTCTTTCCGTTGTCCATTATTTCAGGAACAGACTGTATCTTGAAAGGAATCAAAGTGTATATTTACTCTTCGAGTTTTCTCAATGAAAAATGATGACTAAAATGTTTTATTATTATCACTTTTTCGTGCAAACTTTATACCTGAAGTCAAATTATGTTCTCTTTGGCTAGATCAGTTTGATAATGAAGATTTTAAGTTAATATACTTGAGTAATTAACCCAGTGTAGGCCAGCTTCATCTATAGCCTTACGTTCTGCTTAAGTTTAATTCGTACGCTTTTATTGGAGAATTGTTCAACAGAGACCAAGTTATTCCCTGCTATTTTTTTTGTTGGAGGATTGTTTTTTTAATCATTTGAAACTTTTTCCTGGAAGTTACTGCTACTAAGTCATGCATGGCTTTAAGGCCCCCTTTAAGGGGGCTTTGGGAACCCATGACCCAGACCCCACACATTCAAGGGCCTTAATTACTTTTCCTTATGTTGAATGTTATTTTATCTGCTTATAGCCATTATACTACGAAAATAATCAATCAAATTCAAGAAACTGTACAGTTTTATGGCATTACAAGGCAGCAAATTTAGAAAGACCTCCACTGAATTTTTTTGTAAGCTTACGACAAAGTGAATTACGAATATATTGTACCAAAAAACATTGGCGACCTTAAGAGCCTAAGGAAAGACTGTAATAAAGATTTCGACTACGAGTAAAATATTAAAAAAAGGACGGTGGTCGTGTCAGTTTTGCTCTATTTTCAAGAGGAAGAGAAATGGACTTTGTATGTTGCACTGAGAAATCTTTACGGAATTGCCGAAGGGTCCTTCGACCGAGGGTCCATTTTCTTGAGCTGCTCTGATGAGACACACAGATGCCGACGTCACTCATCTCTTTGACAGCCCTTATTAATCATGATTTGTGACAGTCACGAGCTACAATCTAATGCAATTAGTCCCTTTTCCTTTTTATTTTAGACAAAAAAATCCATCGGAAACTTTTAATCTGCCGACCTCAAAAGAGATAAAGAACGTTGGGACGAAGTAGCTCTTATGGGATATTCACAGAACGTTAATCACTGTGGTGGGAAAAGCCTTTTACATTTACCTTTCATTAGGGACATAAAAGGTTCGTCGTCCGTCGAAATGGATGGTGTAATAGCGTTGTAAGAGTTTTGCAAATGATTTATATGCGCTCTCAGTAATAACGTCATCCATCATCAGCCATTATTCATCTTTCAAAACCAAGAATGAGCAAGGTAAATTGTTAAGATGTTACTTTGAATCAGAATTACCTATTAACAATAGTCTTTTAGCTTAATTGAATGATATTAAGGAAACATATTAATATTTTTATGGCATGTGAGCTAGTATGCTTCTCTTCCTTGTTACTTAAAGCGTTAAAAAATGATAATGTATAAATAAAATAAGAAAGATTCAAAAAATGAAGATGTATAAATAAAGTTGGAAAGAAGAAAGGCACATTTACATCAATACAATAAGAATTCGGAATGAAAGAAAAATAATTATCACGAGAAAAGAAGAAAATCCAGCCCTCGCTTCATTCCTCCCATAGAAATGGCGATCAAAATTGACCTACCCTGGGGAAAGAGAGGGGAAATGGACGTGCAGAAAGCAGGGCAAATACAGGAAGGGCTAATCACATTTTTATCTTAATAACGAGCCTTTGGTGTGAATAGCAGGGGTCAGAACTAAAGATGTTCTTATTCACAGTACGCAAATAAGGAATCGAACAAACACTCATTATAAACATAATGGAAGAACAGAAGAAAAGGATTGATTCATCTTTTGCCCAGTTTATTCAAAAACTCGGCAACAGTATCTATCCATAACTCTTTTTCTTCTCTGTTTTTGTACTTTTATGTTTGTCTCTCCCATTCTATGTTCATTCTCTTTGAAGGCAAGAAGAAAAAGCTCTGACTTTACCCGACAAAAGGACCCGGAGCCCCTCTATGAGAAAGCAGGGAACCTTTGTGTGTCGGTGACGTTCTGGAGTGTCTGACTCGGTTGTCCAAATCGAACCCAAGGCTTTCTTCGGACTCACAATGGAGCCTCTGTCATCTTATTTCCGGGCCCGCGACTGCAAGCATTCATTGCCTTACCCTCCGTCAGATTATTTTGGTTCGATGGTCTCGACTTCAATCGTGTCCATTCATTAGATTAATTAAATTTAAAAATCCATCTCGTGTCACTTGGTTTCAAATTAAATAATTCCATATAATTCAAAAATTGTTTATTTTAAAAATATAGTGTCCTGTCCTATATTTCTTGTTTTTTATTAGTGAACTAATTTTTACTTAATAAGGAAGCTAATAAAAATAATGTTGTTAATTTTTTTATATTCTAAAAGTTGCCTTTACCAGTAATGAATTATGATGGGAAACGGGATATCCTCTAAGTATGGGTTATGCTCATAGAACATTACTCAATGTGTACATTTTTAAAGAAAATGATTGAAGTGAAGCTCAAGTGAATGTAAATATCAAATAAAAATACTCTGGTAAAATTAATTTAACACAGTGGGACCTCTCCTTTATACATCTATAAAATTTTGTTTTTTGTCCCTTGTATCGAAATAAAAATTATCTATTTTAGTTGTTATGAAAAATCTTATGGAAAACCAAATAATGCTTTCGATTTTTAAAAAGGCGATTTTTAATTGTAAAATTCTATCACATGTGTATTGATGATAATCGAGTTATCAGTGGCTATATTATTCACCATTCTTTGATGCAGTAAAAGGATTTCATTAGCAAGACTGGTAAACAAACGTTTCTTCCAATTAATTCTCCTTTACTAGTTCTGAGAAACATAATTTGTCTATCCAGTTTTATTGCATTATTCCCCTGTTTAAAAATTATTAGAGATTAATTGGAAAAAATATCATAGCGGAGATAGTCACTTAAAACAATAGACATTTGAATACTGTTCGTCTGTAAATTTGACCCTCCCTCTCATGGAACGGCACTTTGTGGTGACATTTCTTAATAAGCAAGCTCTACATTTAAGGTAATTATCTGGTGATTAACTAGAGATGATACAATGATTGGAAATTTTGAGAATACAAATTAGATAATAAATAACTGTCGAACTATAAGCCTTAAGGTAAATTTAAACATCATTCATTTATCATATTAATTTCGTCACAATCTTCTGCAGTACAAATTTGTATAAATTAATCGACAGTGCAAGTATTAGTGCGATCAGAGTAAGTTATCAAAAATGAACCAATGTTTATATTGACTAAAGTTAAGTCTCGTAACCTTACTTATCCCAAAAACCCTACTTATCGACAACAAGATGAAAATGTAGACTGGAAAGTGTAAAAGAGTTATCAACTGACTAATAATCTTTCATTTCAAGAACTTCAAGATGAACGGATATATACAAAAGTGAAATTCAGAATTATGTCAGTCGGTGATAATTTCAAATTAACAGCAAGGCTAGCAATATTGTTTAAAACAATCAAGTAAACTTGTTAAGTGATATATTACAAAATCCTGCTTTGCATATCGACATGAAAACTACACATATAACAGCACTGCGCTTGTAAAAAATATCGAAGTACTAGTTTATCGTCTTCCCTCATCATTGCTAAACAGTTTCAAATTAATTAAAGTGAAAGAGCAACTAATGCGAAGAAAGAAAAGGCAGTCGATTTAAAATTCATAGTTACTAGGCTTTCAAATAAAGATGGCCAGAAAATCTTTCTCATAATTTATTTTAAAAAATATTTGATACTCTTTCAGTTTCATTAAAGGGAAGATCTGAAGTTTTTAAACACCAGTTAAAAAGTTTTGAGTTTTACCTTCAGTTAGATAAATACGAGGAATTGTTCAATAAACACAAAATTTTGGCTTTTTTCATCCAAATTTATTTTGTCACTTTCGAAATCGGCCGCATTTGATGCGATACACTAATCCAATGATTAATCCAGTCATCGAAACACTTCTTACAGGCTCTTTCCTGTATGGCTTTCAACATCTTCTGTGAATTTTGTTTTATTTACACGATAGTGGAAAGTTGAGTTTCGGGAATAGGAATAAGTCACTCGGGGCCATATCTGGCGAACATGGTGCTTGGTCGATAACATTCGTCGAGTTTTTGGTCAAAATACGTTAAGAGGGTCATTGCACGGGACGGCACATTATCGTGGTGCAAAAATCCAAGAATTGTTCTTCCACCTATCTGGCATTTCCCAATGCTTCAGCACAAGAAATTTCGTTGGCAACACCAAATTTGAAGCAAATTCTTTGTTCGATATTTTTAACCACTTTAAAAATCGCAGAACGTACTTTTGTTTGACTAACAAAACCAAGCGACGTAGAAGAATTAGTTAACAGATTGCGCCAAAATTCTACGTGAAAATTGGTGCCGTCTTATAGCAAAAAAATTTTTTCCATACCTTTTACGCGTCGTTTTTAAATGAAAAATTCCTGTATTTATTCAATACCCAGTAGTGTTGTACGATGTACTTTTTAAAAATATAAAAGTAGATGAAATGAGCTCATAAAAATACCTTTAGCTTTTAGCATTGATGCAACTGAGTAAAATTGAGTAAAACTGAGTAAAACTATGGCTACACAGAGCGCTACGCAACGGATGCGATGGACGGGACGGATCGAATAATTCTTTTAAGGTTTATTTTTTTTTTATTGGCTTGAAATTTTATATTTGTGATTACTTGTGAATATAGCTTATTAAGAGTATAATTTTGAAGAGATTAGGGAGATATATCCTAAATTAGCATGGGTTTTTAATATTGAAGAAGTTATGTAAACATTATACACGACAGAAATGACCAGTAAAATGATAATGTGAACTAATTTAAAGTTAGCAGCTTTATTTAATCATCTATAAGAAGTGAACTTCATGCGTTTATTAACAGTAAACTACCTATTAGGTTATTATGAATGGATAGTGGCCACACAGAGCGCGACGTGACGGATGCTATGTTCGCTCCGATTTGTATAAGCTTACAAATCTGTTTATTTCATTGCTTATTTGAAGATTTACGCAAAGCGAAGATAAATTTAAATTTACAGGAAATAATTTTTATTAAAATTATAATGAATTAATATTTATACTGTAATTATTGTAATTAATTATAAATATTATATACGATATAATTATAATTATGCCAAATTTTTTTTTATTCATAATATTTCGGAACGATATAGACTGCTTTAAATACCAAATATTAAGATAAAGGAATGACTTGTTTTGATGTTTGTTCCTGTCTTTTTTCAAAGTATATTTTGAAAAATACAGGAATAAAGGTTGAAACTAGTTAGTTGCTATCTATGTAAAGCCACTATTTTTTATTCTTTTGTATTTATTTACTTAGAAACGCCATAATCGTAGCATATTTACAGGATTGAAATCACTGAAAGCAACAAATTAAACTGCAGGCAATGGACATCACCATTGCTTCTCTACTGCGCGACGAACGTTTTGACGTCCAGAAGATATTTGCGCAACTATAAGGCATGGGTCACACTGGCGTAAAACGCCACGTAAATACGCCGACGAAACGACGCCAGTGATGTCACTTCCGGTAAATAGCACGGCACCGCGCTTGGCGACGTCGTTACGTCGGCGTATTTACGCGGCGTTATACGCCAGTGTGACCCTAGCCTAAATCATCCAGAACGTCGCGTCCGTCGTGTCTGTGTGGCCGCACCTTTATACATTGAGATTAGAAAGTGTAAAAATATTATTCCTTCGAAATGGATAACCCATTGAAACATTACAATATATTTATGACAATAACATTGGAGAAATATAACTAAATTTTGTTATAGTATGTTAAAAATTATATTAACTGCACGAGCTACAGTGGCGTCAGCTGAAAGGCCTTTTTCGAAATTTAAAATGATAAAAGAGTATTTAAAGTCAGCAATCAGCTAGGATAAATTTTCAGCACTGTTATAGACGGCATATAGAAAGAAAGACAGACGGCAAAAAATTTATGAATAAATGGAATTTGTATCTATAGAGTAAAAAAATTAATTTAAGACTGATTTTATAAATAAGGTATTTGTAATTAGAACTTTTATGAAAAAGACCCCCAAATAAATTTTATACTCAGCCCCGCAAATTTCCAGGCCCGCCCTAACTGGCTAATGAGACAAATGAAAAAACACTTTTCACAAATTTGTCTCACTATTATTTTCAGGAAAATTAATTAACTTCTCAGCTTTAATTTGTTTATCTCTGAAAAAGAATTCAATTTAAATTGATGCGGTTTGTAATAATTCACTTTACACTTTAAGGAGTTTCGTTACAGGCACATTTGGGAACGATTTATTCACTTCAGAAGATGGTAAATTACACCGTAAAACAGCAGGTTATTCATTTCACCCGGCATTCTTCAATATGCATTCTTCAGCTTCGTAGACTACGTCAAAGTCCGCTGAGAAAATTCAAAAATAGCTTCAAAAATCCTTTAGAAAATCAGGTGAATGAGACTGTAGCCGTTTCATTTTTTCAGCAATACAACTCTTGACTGAAAGACAGCCTTTGACAAACAGCGTATCCGGAAGCTCTCATCTTACTGCTATTTACTTAATGAGTACTAATTACTGACTTTTTTTTTTAATTTTCCAATCTCATGGTAATATTTATAGATTAAATAAAGACGCTATTTTGAATACTGGTGCAATGACATTGACATGTTTATACAGTGCCTTTAAGACAATAAGCCAATAGAACACTCTAAATATTATGACAAAGTCAGAAAGGCATTAGGGTAGTTTTACTTTGTTCTCGTCTTTCACCTTTTTTCCCCTGTGGAGAATAGATCGTTTTTAAGAAGCCAGCATTCTCGTTTTAAATTAGTTTACTTCACCGTCTTGTTTCCCTTCACTCTTTTCGTTCTTTCTTTCTCTTTTTTCTCTTATTTCTTGCCTACGGTAAAGAGAAAAAATACGATTAAAAAAAAATCCCAGTTGCTCGCTCTTTTTCTCCCCTTAATGAAGGAGCGGATTCCTTGTCGCTCAAAGGTTCTTTGTCTTAGTTCTTCATCGTTTACTGGAATTCTCTTCATTTAAAAACTCAAAAGGAAGGGAAAAAAAGTCAATTTTTTTTGTAATGTTTATGACAGCTTCTCTCATTTCTCCTCTTTTGAATGAGTGAAAAACCCGTGAAAGAAGATTAATGAGGATTGAAAATAAGGAAAGATGATAGTAGAAGAAAATGGAGGGTTTTTTTTGGTATTCCCCCCTATTTAATTCTTTTTCCTATTTGCCCTCAACCCTGTCGTTTGAGTTCACAGACACCGGAATTGTTTTCCTCTTGTCAACTTTCATCACAGCTTTATCATTATGAGCCAACAAATGAATTTAATGAAGATTTCAAATAGTTCGGCGAGCTTTCCGTAGATTTTGCCTCCGTTCTTTCTCATTATCGCATCGTTTATTTCACTTCATCATTAATCGGATTTCTCTTTCACAAAAAAAAAAAAAAACTCTACAAAGAAAAAAAAGGGTCCTTCATTTTGACTTTTAATTTGATCGCTTCGCCTATTTATTTACCTTTCTTCCAACACTTCTTAATGCTAATAATCAGGCAACCAGTAGTGTAATGGCTGGCTTAATAATTATTTTTATTTTTATCTTTTGTATTCCCTGAACTTATTAATATCTTACAAGCATCTAAGACTGCGGTAATGATAACTCAATTTAGGGACAATTATAGTGTACACTGAAGTTAAGAAATATTCTCTGTAATTCAGTAAAAAATAAGCAAGAACATGAGCAGTAGATAAAATTTAAATAGTCAACACCTGTGTAAAGATATCTCATTATAAATAATAATATGGCCATTGTGAAGATTATTTTTCTACGTATTCTCAACGGTTTTCAATATATATTTGTTCCAATGGTACACGACAATACATATTAATGGCAGCATTAAAAAAATTAATGTCAAATCCTGAATCCCCAAAATGAAAGATTTTGTGCAGAGTTCCCACCGATATTTTCAAATCCAATCATTAATATCACTAAGTCAAATGGGTCCATTCTCCAAAATTAGGGTTTCAATACGGCACATATTGTCTTCTATGGTGAACATGCTTGGTCATCTTGCCGTTATCGCAGTCCGTGCGTCAAACTAAAATCTTTTTTCATAATATTTAATAACAAATACCTCAAAAATTGGCGATGAATTTTAGTTGATGATGTACCTTTCAATCGTAAAAATCTCTTCACTTGAACGTTTAATCACATTTCTCTATAGAGACGTTATCTTACAAGTGATGCTGGGAGGAGCATGACTAACGTGAGGTTTTATCTAATAGCCATGCGGTAAAGCAGTGGCAACTTGCTCTGACTTGAAACGATCCAGGAAATATAACGCTGTGAGCGTTCTTGCTACCTTACTTACAGAACCATCCTCGTATTCTCCTCTGTTTTAGACTTTATTAAAATTCAGAATTTAAAATGCTGATAAATAATAAGAGTTACATTTCAATATTTGTTGATGAAAAAAGATTTAACTATTATGCAATACAGTAATCCATTTTATCCGCAGATTCATCGTCCGCGGTTTCAATTAACAGCAAATTGAAAATATTAAAGTTAATATGCCAGGATGTACAAGGTCTTTATAATTAAAGTTCCAAAAGGTCATGGGAAGTTCATACCCACAAAAAAAGTTAGTTCAAAAAGTCACCACCAGCATGGAATGGCGCTCTATGCAATATTCGTATACGAAATTAGACACGAAGACACAGGTTAACAAGTCTTTAATCGTTACTAAAATTAGTTACGTGTTGAATGTGGCCTCCACCATTTACTGAAAGCAGGTTACACCGGATTACTGCGTTCTCAACTGTAACTCGTAGCATATTAGGAGGAATGTTGCACACCTGTCGGCGTATCGCATCTTTCAGTTCCGCCAAATGCCTGACGTTATCACCATAAACAGTAGCTTTGAGGTAACCCCAGAGCCAGAAGTCACCGGTGGAGCCCCATCCTGCATAAAAATCGTTGTGTCTAAACTGCCACGTTGCTGAAGTTTAGGTATCACAAAACTTCTTAGCATCGACGCCCTGCGAGCAGCAGTCACAGTGCATGTCACGAGTCCATCTCTCGACTGCTTTTCAAAAAAATACGGTCCAATTATGACAGTAACTTTAGGAGAATGCAATGGAATTTGGTGGAGAACATGAGGGGGACTGGTGGCCCAAATCCTGCAGTTATGGGCGTTGACATCCCCATTCAGGTAAAAATGGGCCTCGTCCGTCCACAAAATGTTCCATGGCCAATGCTCGTCCACCTCCATCCGTGCAAGGAATTCCAATGCGAAGGTTTCTCTACGAGGAAGATCGTTAGGTTCGAGTTGTTGGAAAAGGTGGATTTTGTATGGGTAGTACCGCAGCACTTTACGTACGATCTTGTACACCGTACTCAGTGGTAAGTCTATTCGATGTGCAACAGCACTTACGCTGCACGCCCCTTGTGAGATTTCCATTTTTGCTTCCTCTACGGCCACTGAAACAGCCTCCACGGTTGCCTCAGAGACGGGTTTCCTTCCTCGGCCAGGTGCTACCGATAACAAACCTGTGGCTTCAAACTTTGTCATCATCTTCTTCAAACTCTGCGGTGTCATTGGCCTCGACGTACATGTATTCGTCGAACGGTACGATAATGTTGCAAAGCGTGCCGTACATTGCTATTGCATTCATAATGACATTTAACCCGAAACGCACGGTCTTGCATGGTAACAGGCATCGTCGACTAGTAACAAATGAGGCGTACTGACAACGAGGCTCCGTTTCTTATTTCTTAAAACCAAATGACTTGTAAAGCGCATGTGCTTAAACCACATTGTTAACCTGTGTCTTCGTGTCTAATTTCGTATACGAATATTGCATAGAGCGCCATTCCATGCTGGTGGTGACCTTTTGAACTTTTTTTTTTTGGTGGGTATGAACTTCCCATGCCCTCTTGTATAATATTACCAAGTATTATAGCTTTCGGTCCAGTAGTTTTTTTTTATGGCCATGTCAAAATGGAACTTTAATTATAGAGACCTTGTATAACGATAACGATTCGTGAAGTAATTAAAATTGTAAAGTATAAAATTTTATATATTACTAAACGGGCTCTTATTTAATCACAATGCTCTCAATCTTGACATATCTCCCATCAATTTTATGCACGTCAATTTTCAATTTCAACGCTAACCACTTTGTTAGACAATTTAAAAACCAGTTTCAGATTAAAAATTTTAAATACTAAACCTTATAAACGAGCATATAGAACTCCATTATTTCATTATTTTACTCATTATCCATTATTTAACTCACACGTGCAGACCGCAGATTCGACGGACGGCTGTAATTTCTAAATATACTATCTTCTCAGTTTTAATTACATGGCTTATAAATATCGTGTTAGCAAAATAACTAATCAAACGCTAGCAGATTATAACCACTTTCGGTTAAAGAATATGGTTTGCTATTGTATTTCATAAATATAACTCGACATTATGCGAAATAACAACTCCGTTTCTGCGAGCACCCACCTCCGAAACCAACGGACGTACAGGCGCCAAAATTGGAACGACGAACGGGCTGCGTGCTCCCAGGAAACCGTCCAACGGGCGTGCGCGTAGGTGGCATAGGTCAGGAGTTATAGATTTGGAGCACACGATTTCAGTGCGCTCAAGCTGTGCGAAGACTTAAACTCGGTCAAAATTTTCACTCTCACCAACAAGTTTGGTTATCAAGTTTTCAACTTAAATAATAGTTTCCAGTTTGTCCTTACAATAAGCATCAAAAGTTAGTTTCTAATTATAAGCCTATTCCCAATACCCTAAATTCATGTACATTATACCATCATCTAAATCCTCACTTTTTAACAGAAATTGGAAAACATTCTTCAAAACTACAGATTCGTAGTCGAACTTCAGCTACATTCTCCAAATTGCTTGTTTCTAAGCCGTTTCGCTCCGAATGCCATTCAGGAAAAATAATAAGAAAATCATTCTTTTGAGTTGCATTCTCTTTATGCCTTTTCTCTGTGTATCAATCATTATAATCTAAACACGATCTCTAGTACTGAATTTGGGTCTCAAGACGTCTGCAGTAAGGCCAAATTTTTTGGAAAACTTCCTATTTCTCTCCACAACACCTCTCCTTCTGTTGAACTGTCTTCGACGATTCTGCATAACGTAAAATTCAACGTTGCTTGTTTAATTAAATTAATATAAAAAAACGAAAGGAAAAATTTACCAACGTGGACTCGAATCAGGGATTACGAGTATCTACCAGCTGGAATCCAGGTCGAGAATTTTTCTTTTTGTTTTTCATATTATTTTTATTATCTAATGTTGAAGTATAGCTTTAGTTTTCAACCATCACTTTAATGTGAATTTTCATCAGCTAATGGTTCAGAAAGGAAGAAATTCCCGACCTGCGAGCTAGATGCCTGCCTATCATTGGCTTCCATTTTAACGGGATACGGACAAAAACCCCGGCGGACAGAAACTCCACGGACTGGAACCCCGCAGGAGAAAATCCCCACTCCCGCCCCATTGCAGTTTGCCAATAAAAATGTAAGTAAAAAAAGAGAAACAAAAACTTTTTAAAGTTTTCTATATGATTAAAAAAAAAACATCACTATCTATCTCGGGCGAATAAAATAAAAAAGAATCCAACTGGATATTTTATGATAATTTTTATATAATTAATTTCTTTTAAATCTGTTTGATGTTAATGAACAATATATCTTAGAAATCTATAAATTAAGTGAAGGGTTATACAGGACTAAAATCATATAAAATAATAAATATCGGACTCCACAAATAATAAATAAAAAAGAATAAAAATTCTGGATGTAAACAAACCAAAAGAGAATTTTAGAATTGAATTTTAGAATTTGAATTTTAAAAAATCTAATTAGATTCTGTTTTATTTTATTCGCCCCAAATCGATAGTGATTTTTAATTTCTTTTTAATCATATAGAAAACTTTAAATAGTTTTTGTTTCTATTTTTTTTACATACTTTTTTATTGGTAAATGCAATGGGGCGGGAGTGGAGATTTTGTCCGATGACGGCGGGGTTTCCGTCCGGCGGGGATTTTCTCCTGCAGGGTTCCTGTCCGACGGGGTTTTTGTCCGCCGGGGGGTTTTATCCTTGACCCCATTTTAACCGCTTAGCAGTCTTTAGGATACTTAAAGATGGCCTTGCTGCACCAGTTTCCGCGATGGCCCAATTGGTAGAGGCAACAAGCTAGATACTCTTGGTCCCTGGTTCAAACCCAAACCGCGGAATTTTTCCTTTTGTTTTTCATATTAATTTAACTGTTTATCATTGAAGCACAGCTGCAATTTTCAACCATCATTTTAATGTTTGCTTGTTTAAGAGAAACTTGGCTTGACTCTTCCCTCCTCTCAGAATGCGTTATATCTGACTGATATCAGATATTTTTTGTATATCGAAATTTTAAGACCCGCGGCGGCAGTGTGGCCAATCTCATCAGCTGTCAATTCAACTATAGTAAAGTGACTGTGTCGGCGTCTGCTTACATCAAAACCTTGTTTATTATATTAAAATCCGTTCACTTTCTGTGGTGTTTATATATCATCTGAAGTTTATTCTAAGTTTTCTCGGATGGTCGACGCATACTTGTCTTGTTCTAGCGGGAAAGATTATATCAATTGGTGATTTAACTTATGACTCTTTGTCTGATTCGACAAATGTCTACTCTGTTCATCGCTCAGGACGTGATCTCTCAAACACTGGTATAAAATACAATTAATAAATACAGTACGAGTAAACTGGTATCCCTTTATAAATTAAGGGATTTGAACCCTTCCGCACATCCGATCACAGTACTAAACTCGGCAAGGTTGTTCTTTAGGTCATGTAAACACAATCCAATCATTAAACACAAACGTAGCAGCATCGCTGCGGACGGAACAACATAAAAGGTGCATGGACACTCCTGAGACAAAAAAAAGTCTCTAGTTTTGTAAATTGCATCGAAAATTTAATACACTATGTGGTCCCTCCGCACAGAAATACATTTACCACAACGTGCTGGCATGCTCAAAACCAAGGTATCCAATACTGGTTGGGGAATGGCATCCCATTCATGGGCCACTGACGTTCGCAGGTCCTGCAGTGTTCGTGGAGGTGGTACTCGTGCCGAACACGTCTTCCAAGAGCGACCCATACGTGCTAATCCGGAGACCGTGCTGGTCAATCCTCATATTCCAGGTAGTTATCCACTATGCCAGCTCAATGCAGACGTGCATTAGGGCATTATCTTCCATGTAGAGGAAATCTGGACCTACCGCACCCCTAAAGAGACGAACATGTTATCGCATGACACTATACCGGTCACCTGACCAGTTATGGCCCCTCTGTTGAAGACGTGTACGTGAATCCATCAAGATGTCCGTCTACACCATCGAATCGTCATCGCGGATTCAATGATGTTAGTGGGGCTGGAACGAGTCCCACGCTCTCTCCAGATGTGAACACATCGAGAATCAGAGTCCAGGCTGTACCGGGAATCATCCGAGAACATGACCTGATTCCACTGTCCTTATGTCCTTGTTGCATGTTCGGTGCATCAAGCCAACCGTTTCCTACGATGTCCCTGAGTCAACGGGACGCACCGCATCGGTCGACGAGCATACAGGCCAACCACGGGCAGATAGAGCAAGGTAGCGGTCTTTTCTGGGAGTAGTGACCCTTGGTCGACACTGACTAAAGTGTCTGCGTATGTTTTCATCCTGTCGGGTTATAAACAGACTAGTGAAATTTCTTTCCGTAATTTTACATTGTTTTAACTTGATAGCACCTCCATTCTAGTATATGTAGGCTACTTTTTTTACGAACAATACATATTGGCGCAATTTTTCTTAGTAACGCTTATAAATTTGACATCAGATTTAAGTTGAATGTATATTATAACTCCGCTAACCACTGTGTTTCTTGATTATCTTAATTATTCTCCATAACCCCATTTTGAATACTGTTTGTTGGGAAACAATCTCGACTAAAGTCGTTCAAATGAACTGTTTTTATCAATATTTTAATAGGATTTTTTTCATTTTCTATATAAACTGCAAAATTTATCCATTAACAAAAAATTAAATACAATAACGAATTAATTTATGAACAAGTAAATAAACTCGTAACTCTGCTGTAAGAATAACTTTAAAAAAGTCTACTCAATACAGGTCTGCTTTTTAAAAATTGTCCATTAAACTACTGAGCGTCCAAGCGGAAGCACTGACTCAGAAGAAGAACAAAAAAATGGAAAACATGACAGATAAAGGGTTCAAAGGAGGAGAGAACTCAGTGATAGCAATTCTTTATAAATAACTGAGATCACCAGTCGTGAAGGCATTTTAACGTCATGCAAATACGCGTATTAGTATTAAACTCGTCGCTGTTTCTCCCTCTTTTATCTTATTGGAGCTGCTTTAGCGGTGGCAAAAGTGTCATAGATAGGATTGCCATCTGGCAGTGGGAGGCTGAACTGATAGTAAAGTGATAGGCAGTTCAATCCCAAGAGGTGGATTTACAATAAATTAAAGAGGCAAAAAAAAAAAGAAAAAATGACTAAAAAGGAAACAACGAAGAGAGAGACAGTCAGTCAATCCTTTTGACCCTCGTTTTATCATTTTAAATCCCTTTTGCGTTAGATAACATTGAAGTTCAATGACGTGGGAATAATAAAATCACGCTGAAGTTTTGTACGTGATCAGAAAATTGAAGTCAACTCCTGAAAGGACATCATGGTAGGCCTGTTAAGACCTATTGAGTGGGTGGAGGATGACGGCCAAAAGGGATAAGGGAAATGGGATAAAGCCAAATCCTCGTCCCTGCAAATAAAACTCCGTTCAAAGCTTCAAAGATAATGGCTTTGATTAAGCAAGAAAAGGGGTAAATATTTGCTCTTGACTTAAATTTGAATTTATTGGTGTGACATTTCAACCTTTCACTCCAGGGGAAAAAAGTAATAAAGACGTAAAAGATCTCCTCATAATTCTATTACTGAACAATGCACATGACAGGATGTTCCTTTGGAGTTAGCGGGTTTTTTTCGCTTTAATTTGATTTCGTACGCATTACGATGTTAGGATATTAGGCCAAGTTGAATTATGGTGTTTGAATAAAAAAAAAAGAAAAATCCCATAATATTAAAGGTTTTCAAGAAAATGTACTTATTCTTATAAGATTTTTATAGATTTTGTTGTTGTTGTTTTATACATCTGCATTCTTAATAGCAAAGTTTCAGAATTGTAGTTTATCTATAAGAATAATACTTTCCTTATTAAACGTTCATCTATAAGAATAATACATCCTGAAGCAATTTGAGCGTACCCAGATGCAGTAATATGAAAATATGAAAACTGCGAAGAAAAAGTTTCTTACATGCTAAGGATAATGAATTATAATTTTGCAATTGGATTGCTGAAAATATAAGTAGACCAAGTCACATATATGATATTCACACAAATATTTAAAAGTTATTAAGTATATAAAAAAGAGGAATCGAGATTCACATAAAGTGATGCATATTATTGTGTCTCGAAAACATAATTTCTCTTGTCCTAAAATTTGATGTTGGTCTACAATTGGTGTTTATCCACAATTTATTGAAAGTGGACTTGGTCTATTTGTATTTTCAGCAATCCAATTATACAGGGTGTGTCAGAATGGAGTACCACATTTCAAAAGGCAATAAAAAGAACAAAAAAAAAGTTATAGAAAAAAAACTTTATGTTTTCAAAAACTAATACAAATCTATTTTCCTACAGTTTACTTAGGTTTCGTTTTAAAATGATATCTATCGGGTACCAACCACAGGAAAAAATCGTAGGGGGACAAATCAGGTGAGCCATGGAGAACTTTCGAGAACGGCTTCGGCAGTGCATCGCCAATAACGGTCGCTACCCGAAAGATATCATTAAAAAAAAAAAAAGTAAACTGTAAAAAAGCTAGATTATTAGTAGCTTTTGAAAATAAGAAGCTTTTTACTATAACTTTTTTGTTCGTTTGTTATTTATTGCCTTTTTAAATGTGGTACTCCATTCTGCTGCACTCTGTAAATAGATCCAGTAAATCTGCAATATTTATTTGTGTATATTATAAAGTATTATAATAATATTATATTATAAAATAATTTATAATTAGGTCCATTATAAAATAAAAATTTAAATCATTAAACAAGAATATATGTATGATAGATATTGTGTTCATGGGCACAACCATTATACACTGTTTT
Organism: Rhysida immarginata; assembly: GCA_023313115.1. Classification (NCBI taxonomy): domain Eukaryota; kingdom Metazoa; phylum Arthropoda; class Chilopoda; order Scolopendromorpha; family Scolopendridae; genus Rhysida; species Rhysida immarginata. The sequence continues at coordinate 44,486 of JAHWFO010029187.1, read as the reverse complement.
GGATTAGTCCTTGTCTTCATGTGTAGGTGACAGTACTGATTTGCATATTGCTATCCCAGAACTTTTGACCTTTGAGTATATATTATTAAGCAACGATGCGTTACTGAGTTGTCAGCCTGCGATGGGGATGGTGGTTTGTGAAAATATGCCCTACACGGCGATAGCTTACCATCAAGTCTACTAGTACATTTTAATGCATAGGCTATATCTGAATTAATGAGGAAACTGGCCGTTTCTAAGATATGATGATCCACTTAATTCTTAAGAACGACTTGGAAGAACTTCCGTTTATTTTATTCAGAACTTCAATTAGGACAAACATGGTTCCATTACATGAATTTCTAGTCTCTTTTCTGATATATCATAAACCATACTTACATGCGCCTATTTTTAATTACTTCCTTTAATGAACGAAAGTTACTTCTGTGTTCCTAAACAGTTGATTATTATTATATGCATTCTTCAATCAACTTTCCCCTGCCTCTCTATTTTGCTGCACTTGGTGAACATCTCCTGTTCCTGTTTTCTCAAGTGGATTAAATGCCCACGAACTGGTTAGCAGCGATTGTGAAAGCAAGCAGGGAGAGGAGAAGAGGGAGGCAGATTATAATAACCCGCAAACCTTGTGGACCGAAAGTTGGAGTGAGAGGGGACGTGGGCCATAGAATCATGATTTTTCTAATTGATCTTTTGACCTATTGACTGGGCGAGTGCACCATCTGCCGCAATGCCGGACGGATATTCTTTTGTCCACTCAATGAAGAGGTTTCCCCGTTTAATACCTTTCATTTAGCGTGACAAAGCACAACAACGGTGGTTGTGGACCCGACGGCATTCGTTGTTGCCTTTGCACGGTTCAAGAGGTTAGCCATTGTGGGAGAAGAGGTTCGCTGGTTTCCCTTTTTATTTTTTTAGTCCTATGCATATGCATAGCCTCTTGTTGTTCTGTTATGCCAATTAATTACAGTCCGTTTAATAAATGTATTAATTATACGGTCAGTTGGGTTTGGTAATCACAGACAAAAGCAATGCGATAGTTTACGATGCTTCTGGAGATAATAAATATCAAAACAAAGCAAAAAATATAAAGGGCATTGGAAGAGAGAGAGAGAGAGAGATTGAGAGAGCAAATTAGTTGCGATTACATGGACAAATAAAAGGGGGAGAGAAGGGAAGCCATTCAAGAACAACCTAGCTAAAAGGGTTGGGGAATTAAACGAATCGACTCCTTTCCCAAACAGAATCCCTTCGCTGGTAATCATTTCAATTTTGGTTATTACTTCAAATCGGCGAATAGGAAAGAGAGAGAGCAACCAGCCATCGGATTAGTCACTGATTAGAACTCTCCCCCCGAACACATCAAAGAATCACACTTGGAATTATTCATGCTTTATAAGGTTCGTCTGATTTTTTCAATTTCCCTGAAGCTACAATTTAGGCGATATTTCACGAAAGATTTGCTTCTAATTTTGACAAGAAGCGAAGTGAGGAAATCATTTGGGAGATATAAGCAAAAAATTTGACTGAGATTTGAAAAACCTCTTCCGCTTGATAGCATACGACAAATAAAATTATCGGAACGCTGTATTTTTTGCATATAAAACGCACTTACAAAAACTTGTAAATTCTTAGGGCACAAATTCTATAAAAAAAAAACACTGTCAATGTAAGAGAAAAGCTTTGTGATAGTATTATATAAACTAAAAAGTTTAGGAAATAACTGACGCAGTTGTAAGATTTAATAAGCAATTAGCTTTTCTGAATTTATTTATTTATTAAAAATTAACTGGTAATTTGCCAAGATTTTTCACAAAAGAAAAAGGGCTCAACCCATCTCTCAGCGCTCTAGACAACAATTTGAGCTAAAGATATGTAACTAGCTTATACTTCACAACTGCTATTTCACATAAAATTTTGACGTAGATTCATGATGAGAAAGTTTAAACAGTATTTGTAACAAATTATACATAACAGAAAGTCTCTTCCGTTGATATTTAGAACAATATCAGCATAAAAAGCTAAAATGTAAAATTAACATTAGACTTGATATAAGCATTAAAAATTTGAATTTTCTTTTTAAATATCAAAATGTGGCAGTTTTATAAAACATGCACTGTGCTTGCGACAGACTGAAACATCAAACTAAGCAATTTTTCGAGAACAGCATATAATTCTACAGTGAAATCTAGAGCTTTAACTCGCTCAGCCCTAAAATGTACGAAATATCTCAAACAGTTTATTATCTAGTAAATGCCGTGCAATTTTTCTCGTTCGAGAAGTTTTTATTGAAATCCGAATTTGCTTTCCTTAAATAGAAAAATTCTTAAATTTTTTTCTTTAGTAGCTTATTTGGACTTTCATGGACTTAATCATCGGCTCATTAAATATTATTATGCGAAAAGAAAATAAAAATACAATTCTTCTTTAATATAGTTTACAAAATATATGTTCAAATAATAATAATAATGATAATAATGAAACTTTGTAAACAAGGTCTTTTAAAAAGCATAAAAGTTTTCGTCTTTCAGCTGAAACATGGCTCATTCTTCGTCTTGTTTACCGGCCATTTACATTGTTCGGGTGGATTGCGGGGCGCTTGATTTCGCTTCACGACGAAGACTCCGAAAAAGGCCCACGCGTGCAATATGCAGATTAAGAGCATCTGTTCTAATTACGCTCCATATTACTAATGAAGAGGGCGACAAATGTTCCTCACTTTTCTTCCTTACCGAAATTCTTGTAAACACTCGCAACTCCTTTCACACGCTCACATGCAAGTCGGAGAATTCCACATCATTTAGTCAATTCCCTTGATGCGCATTCTCCCTCGAGAGAGGAAAGAGAAAGAAGGGGGAGGGAAAAAAGAACGAAGAAAAGGGTTAATGGCTAGACCTTTCGTACTGAGGATCACGAGTAATCGACGAAGGGAAATGAAACAAAAAAAAGCTTCGTCTTTCAGTCATTGATTAAACGCTATTAGAAAACAGGAGAACAAACGCAAGTGGAAAGAAAAAAAGACTTTTATTTTTTTTCCTTTTCTTCGGAAACGCTCGTCGCCGGTACGCGTAAGCAAATCGACGTTAAGAAGCACGCATTCCTCTCAAACAAATTACATTTCAAGAGAAACCTATTACGAGCGAAGCATTCGTAAACATTTTTAAAGTACTCTACGGTATATACAGACCAATGATGGCATTCCTTTTGCGGTAATTATAAATTTCTTATTTAATGTGTCCAAAAATTTCTAGAGTATGTATACAAATTCCCTTACATTACCGTATAATCTTTTCTTTGAGTTTCAGAACTTGGTGTAACCGTTTAAGATAATATTTAAGAAATGTGTGGACCTCATAAGCTAACACGTTGGAGTGCAAATGGGCTTTGTGAACTTTGATTATCCATTACTTTCTCCTAGAATACTCATGAACTAAAAGATTATTCTCGTAATATTGCATTAATATTAAGTTTTTCAATTATAAAACTTTAATTTTAAAATTACTTTTTTTAAAAAATAAAATAACTGTGATTTTAATTTTACTTTTGTGTTAGAAATGTTTTTAAAAAGTTTACTAAATTCTTTTGAGAAGAAACAGTCGTGTGTAAAAAAAAATAACAACGAAGAGAACTCTTAAAACAATAAATTAAATTCTTTAAGTTTTAATAAAATAAAATAATTTTTTTCACTGCTAATAAAGTAGCAGTGAGACATATAGCCACTTTTTAAGCAGTATTTCTTTTTTATCATTTAAATTAAAATCGATGTTCCTCAATCTCACATTTAATTTTGGAATATTAATAAATTTAGTAAACAATATTTCATTCAGTGAAATAATAAGCAATCAATGCAAATACTAAAATTTATATACTAGGTTTAGTATTACAAGATTTCTTCTTTCAATAATAAGGCAATCAGGAATTAGAACACCAGACTTCCACAAATAGATTCAATCCGCACGAATGTACATTTCTGCGATTATGCAGTTTATGTATATTAGCTAATGAATAAGAAAACGGCATCATCGTATGCAAGTATGACCAGTATACAAGTTGAACTCGGAAAGTTTATGACATGGTATATCGGCATAAATATTCTGTTCAAATCATGATGATTTATAACTTTAAAAAAGTCACCCAGAATTCCCGATTTTACTAAGACGATTCCGAATACACGCCCTTTGTCCCGACTTTTTTTATCCAGATTATTTGTCCCGATTTGTTCCGACTCTAATAAAGTTCCATGTTAATAGGATATGATATACAGGGTGAACATAAAGTCTTTATCTGATAAAGAAAATCAATAAAAAGAAAATATGTCAGATAGATACATACATACGGTTTTTTGTATTATGATCTTCATTTCAAAAACTTTTCTTCACACTTTTCGTAGCTCTGAAAAAAATTGCCGGGGAACGGAAATTTCGCATCCGTTATTCTTGCCTTTAAAGTGTTCACATAGGAGACCAGTGTAGCACACACTTTATCCTTAACATATCCCCACAGAAAAAAGTGTAAGGGTCTTATGTCCGAAGGACGTGGGGGCCAAGCTGTAGAACCATCTGTTCCAAATCATCGGTTGGGAAACGATGATCGAGGAATTCACGAATTCATCGGTAGGGATACCCACCCGCGGTCCCAAATTCCAAACGAAAGGATACCTCATTCGGCACAAAATAGTAAGATCTCGAAGGCAGTAATTCTAATATGAATAGATTCCGGCATTAGGTAAATTGATTTAAATATTCGTTTCTTGGTTTTAATAATTTGGCGGGGCACCGTCCTGTTGATATATTACCCATGGTTGGTACTCAGAAGCATTGAGCTTTCTCTCTCATAGACGTCATTTTCAATATGACCGATGTTAGAGCCACCTTAATTTCTTCGGCTTCTACAGCAGTTTAAAATTTTTTTGAGATGCAGATGATAAACTATACTTATAGTTTCTGATCGAAATGTGTACTATTCGGCGCAGGTGCGTCCGATTTATCTTTTCTTATAAAAATTAGATACATTTGGAGGCTACCATTCTCTCAAATTACAATTATTTTTCAGCGTAGACTCATCGTGCTATATAAAAACAAAACTGTATGTGATTATGTCTTACAAATCCAACATAATGATAATTACTGTTATGGTATTGAATCATTTTCAGTGTTATAATACTCTGAAATGGAAAGCAAAGAAAAAGTAAAACCTTGTTATTTTAGCGTTTAAAAAATAAAATTTTAAATAAAAATAAATTATGTCATCATCAGTATCATTTACAACCATTATATATTGTATATCCACTGCAAGATGAAGACTTCAAACTTTTTCATCACAGAAAACGCATGGTTAATTTGAAAGGCGTTTGGCCAATAAGCCCCCACGTTGTCCCAAGATGATTTGGAGGCTATACGTAAGAGTTAGAAAGATAAACATAAGCATACATGCCCTTTCCTGCGGGATTTAAACCCGAACTCATCAGATCATGAATGCCAGAGGATCTGCGTCTAAATCTCTCGCAGCATACTAATTAACATATATGTGTATACTATGTTTTACATATACTATGTCAATACTACGTAAATAGCAGAATTTTTTTATAATTCAGGGTAAAATCCATCACTATGTCGGATCGTTAATGCTTGACCTCAACCAGCAAGCACGATTTCTTCACAAGTCTTTGCCTCCCCCCCCCCCCCCTCTTCCTCACCCTCTTCAGTATGACATAGCGATTTTTTATTTCAAAAATCTGGTCACCTTACTTATGCACAACATCGGAAGAAAATTCCATGGTGCTGAGTACGAAATATCTTTTAAGGTGTATAACTTAAAAAAATATTTTTAATTATATTTTTATTCATTTAGCAAGGTGTGTTAAAAAATTTTGATGAAACATTTTTTTAATTTTCAAAATAACTGAAGACAATACTTATCTTGCTATTCTGCATTTCTGAAATCCTTTTTCAAAAATAGCATGATAAAGCAAATGCAAACAATATTATGAAGAATTAATTTTCCGACGTATGGTGATTATTTTTATTCTAAATTTTATAAAAGAAATAATGTTCACTTTTAATATCTGTACATTTGGTATTTCTAAGTACTTATAAATATAAACAGAATCATTGACATTTTTTGCTCAATGATTTGCTAAGCGAACGATTCTAGTTTTATTTCGTAAATGATCTCCGTAGTGAAGAGAGCAATAACTGAACAAGGGCTTTGGTTGGGGAGTGAGAACGGTGGACTGTCATCCATGCTTTTTCATTAATCAGAGTGAAAGCCCTTCAATGGGACATGACACTCATGATGGCTAGGGATTTGACCACAATTCAGAAATTAGATTTTTATATTTAATGGGCTTTTTATGGGAATATGATATTGCAGCTCACAGGGAATAGAAGATGACACATCGTCATAACTTCGTTTGTGCGCCTTCCTATTCCCACTTTTTATATAATAAGATCGATTTTCTTATATGCCCGAATCGATATTTAAACTCAATAAAAGTGTGTTCTTGAGGAAAAAATGAGCCGTTTCTTCTCGTGATAAATATATCGACATTAAAGAAATCTAATGTCTGTATCCAACTTTTTTCCACGAACTATGATAGAGAAAAGAGCGAGAGAGAAGAAAAGGCTACACCTTAATATATAAAAAATATATAAGCTGTTTAAAATATTTGTTGTTTTTTTACATTTTGTTTATTTAAGAGATCTACACTTAAAAAAAGCAACTGGTAGTTTTCTATGGTTTGTGAGTGTCGCTTTTGAGGACATTCGCGCAAACACATTCATGCCCAAAACGTATACGAATCCGCAATTAACAGACTTGGACGAAAAATATTCCAAAATTTGGCACATATTGATTTGCAACTTGGAATCTTGTAGCCATAACATAATGAAAGGTAAATGATAAACATGACGATGGCAGTAGAAAAGTGTAAGAATATTATAACATATAAATTTTTGCTGATAGTTAACGGAATAGCGGTCCAAAGAGTGTTATAAGGAAACACTTTGGGCTTAAGTGAAGAGATTAAATCGCGCATTCGATAAGTAAATATCTTGCTTTCCTAATATCTGATGCTAAGGCAACCATTCGTATAAAACATGAGAACGATGAAAAGGACGTATAAGAACTTTTGCAACTTCTTTAAGGTTGGATATGGTGGCCATCAAAGTAAAGTCGATAACACAGGCCAGCAAAAAAATAACTTTTTAAAAACGTCAAGAGCTGATTCTTTGCTTTTTTGTGTGCTGAATCCGTATCTGGCCTCAGTTTTTTTTTCTATTATCCACAGATATCTTGTTTTTCAATGAAACATTTTAAATTAGTCAGAGTTGGGGCCGGATAAATTTGCTTGTGGCCCAAAAATATGGATACTTTAACACTGCAGCCGCTTCTCTTCACACTCATTACTTTAACATTGCAGTCTCTACACTGAGTGGCCCAAATTATTATGACCACCCCCTTAATACAGTGTTGGGCCACCTTTCGCTCTTATTACTGCTTGCATTCTTCGGGGCATGGATTCTATGAGATGTTGGTAGGTTGTAGGAGGAATTTGAGACCAACTCTGAAGAACTGAACCTTCCAATTCCTGCAGATTTGATGGTGCTGGATCCCGCTGCCTGATGGCCCGTTCGATCTAATCCCACAAATTCTCAATGGGATTGAGATCTGGCAATTGTGCAGGTCAACGAAGCAAGGTAAACTCTCCGGCATGTTCTTCGAACCATCTGAGGACGATGCCAGCCTTATGACAAGAAGCGTTGTCCTGCTGGAAGTATCCATCCCCGTCAGAGTACACCATTAACATAACGGGATGTACTTGATCTGCGACAATACTTAAATAATCTTGGGCACGCACACGTCCGTGCAGAGGAATCAAAGGACCCAAACAATGCCAAGAAAACATCCCCCAAAACCATAATGCTGCCGCCACCAGCTTGAAGTGTTGTGGCGATGCAGGTGGGGTCCATGCTTTCGTGTTGTTTTCTCCATATTCTAACCCTGCCATCTGCATGATGCATTTTAAATCGTGACTCATCGGACCACGTGACCCTTTTCCAGTCATCTACTGTCCAATCCTTGTGCTCCTTGGCGAACTGGAGACGTCTGCTCTTGTTCAAGGCTGACAGTAGAGGCTTTCGAACTGGTCGTCGGCTTCCATAGCCTAAACGGTATAATGAGCGGCGAACAGTTCGTTCAGAGGCGGTCACAGTTTGTCCTTGATTAAGATTTGCCGCTATTTGACGCACTGTTGCTCTTCTGTCGCCCTGGACAACTTTGGCCAATCTCCTTTCAGCTCAAGCATTCAGGAGCCTGTGACGACCACACGCTTGACGTTGAGAGCCGGTTTTTTGCTTGGTAGTCCACTCTCTGTAAACATTAATAACTGCTGCTCTTGAACACTTCACAAGTTCAGCTGTTTTGCTGATACTGGTTCCGACACTGCGCGCGCCGACGATCATCCCGCGTTCTAACTCAGTTAAATCACGTTTTTTGCCCATATCGTCGCAAAAAACCCAGTGCAACTGATGGTTCACCTCACCTGCATTCCCTTTTTATAGCTATCTAGCCCTCTAGCGGCAGCGCTGTGACGCAATAGCTCATTTGCCTAAAACTGTCAGGTGGTCATAATAATTTGGCGACTCAGTGTATGTGCTAACTTGGAAACGTGACGCGATAGGGATTCAGCACATTAAAAACCACAAGAATAAGGCAAATTCATTCAAAAAGTTGTTTCATCGTTGGCCTGTGTAATCCATATCCAGTGTCCGCGCAGTCCGCTCGCCAAATCGCCAGTGGCCACAGTTCAACTAATCTGACGAATAAACAATCACATTTGGCGAACATACTTGGCTAATTCTATTTATATGGAAAATTTTTATTTTCAACCTCGAAAATGCGATTATCATGTGATTAATTTTTTTTAAGTTTTAAATGCTTCATAATTTTTTTTAATTTTAAATTTGGCTAAAGACAAGAGATTCTGGCTTAAAGAAAATTTCTATTGGCTAAACCATTGGCGATAAAAATTTCAAGTACTGCGCGGCCACTGCATATCTGTTGTATGCGTTGGTGACGTGTTGGTGTTTCTATATTGACCATGTTTCTCTAACAATATTATAAGCCACTTTTAATTTCGCTAAAGAATATTTACTTATGGATGACCAAATAGGCAACACGTAGTGCAATTCAGAGATAACGTCAATTTTAAGTACCGTAAATCTTTAGTATAATCGCCTTTTAGAATCCAAGAAAACAGTAAAATCGCTATCCTCTTGTATAATGCGATCCCCATTTTTGACTCGTCGCGAGAAATAAAATATGCAAAAATATACAGAAAAACCTCTTTATTTTTTACATTTTTAAATATGCATAATCTGGATCTTTACAATTAAAAACCTTCAAATTCTGATTCTTTTTCATCCGTGTCTTCAAAGAGGTCCTTCCAGTCTTCTTCAGTTAGCCTGCATCTGTATCCCATTCTTCGGGTGAAGTACGGTCTTCTTCCTCTGATGCACTGGTTACATCATCTTCATTCTCCCATGGAAGATGATCCTCAGTACCATCCATTATATTGCTAATCCCCTTTTTCAAGAAATTTCTTTTCACCATATTTTCAGGTATAGAATTCTAAGCCTGTTTAACCCAAGTAATACGTGAGAGAGCCTGGGCTTTCTCAGGTTTTCTGCTGGTGTCATCTTCACCTGCCATCTGCAATCTTATCCAGTGTTGATCACAACCATATCAAGTGGTTGCAACAGACTTGTTAATCCACCTGTGATGACTGCCTGGCTTGTCTTCACATCCTTTAGCTTAGCGTTTATTGGCTTTGTGAGATGGCTTCTGAACTGGTCCCGGACCAGCATTGCGGGCTGCTTTAATATTGCACCAGACAGGGAGGAAGGGGAGGCGACAGCTCACATTTATAAGGAATCCCTATAGAGGGCGCAGAGATTTTGTTCTATAACGAATGGAGGAAAACTATATATTTTATCCGGTTTCAGTTTCAATTTTTAAAAAAATTACCACCAGGATGTAAAACAATCATCATTCGAACACCGCTTCAGAAATTGTCTGCAAGACTCGGCGATTTTGGACACACTGTAATATAATAATTTACGTTATGACAATGATTTATTAATTTGTGGATTTTAATCAGTTTGAAATCTATACTCTGAATTACTGTGCATATTAAATTAACCTGCTATTATTATTATTATTGAAAAGATTGAAAATGAACAAGTCTGTCGTTTCACTTTTTATTGCCTCTGCGTTAATCTTATTTCTAATAAATTCATAACAATTTTATTATTACGAATTAGAACGAAAAATGAGTGAAATTATTCTGGGGTAAGATGATGCAAAAATTCAAAACGGCGAGGTCGTGCAATAATTGAAAATAAATCTACCTAGTGTATTTCTGCACATAAAATCATAGATTCTGAAATCAATTTACTGTAATTGCTTTTGAATAATTCCAGAACTTTTTAACTTTATAAATGTATGAATTTTTGGATAAATCATCTAATAAATATCAATTCGTTGTGTAATTTTTTTAAGCTTTGCAATTTTAAAACGTTGATTTAACAAATAAAATTATTATAAAATTAATAGGAATTGATTTTGTGTAATTGGTATGAAGATAGGCAAGGAATTCGAATATTATCAGATTGTCGGTTAATTTGCTCCCTATTTTCGACTATGAACATTTTATTTTCATCATTTTTCATAAATATTCAGAATTTACAGATGTCATTAACGCGTAGCCTACGAAAAAGACAGGCCCCGGCGCGGAAAAGTCATCTGACCATGGTAGGCTGATCAATAATCCAACCTTCATTGTTTTCAACAAACGAAAAAATACTTTAAAATCCAAAATGGAAACAATGAGGATTACATTGTTATTCAGCCTAGGATGATCAGGTGACTTTTCCGCGCCGCGGCTTGTCTTTTTCGTCGGCTACGCATTAACGCGAGGCCAACGAGAGACAGGCCAGGGCCAACGCCACCTAAAAAACAAAGCCTTCTTACTGCCTGTGGACTGCGTCATCAAACCAGGGCTGACAATCCAACTTTCATTGTTTACAACAAACGAAAAAACGCTGATTACAACAGGTGCTTTTTCGTTTGTTGTAAACAATGAAAGTTGGATTGTCAGCCCTGGTGTGATGACGCAGTGACCAGGCTTTGTTTTTTAGGTGGCGTTGCCAGGGCACTCAAAAGTCCATGATCATCGGGGTCCGGACAACAATCCATACTTCATTGTCTCCATCTTGGATTTTAACAATCAGTATTTTTTCGTTTGTTGGAAACAATGAAGGATGGATTGTTGCCCGGACCCCGATGATCAGGTGACTTTTGAGTGCCCTGGCCCAACACCACCTCTACTCAAAGCCTGAGCGCGAAAATTTCATCTATTGTTACATCATCATATCTAGTCATAATTTAGGGCTTATTATTGGTAGAAATGCGATTAAAGATGACTACCTATGACGTTTTAACAATGTATGACGTTTCCGCGCTCAGGCTTTCTCTTTAGGTGGTGTTGCCTGGCCGGTTTCTCGTTGGCCTCGGCATTAACGATTGTGACGTCATAGATTGTGTCTCTCTCAGTGGTCACGGTTTAAGGCATTAAATAGATTGTGACATCATAAACGCTTTTTTTCGTGATGACATTTAATCTTTAGGATTTCCTCCATCCTTCACAGGGCAATGTTTTACCGGATGCTCGGCTCAATTGCTTAATAGGAAATGTAAGAACTGTCGCCTCCCCTTCCTCCCTGGCACCAGCTCTTCTATTCCACATTTTGTCCAACCAAACTTCATACCCTCTTCATCCATCCACTCTCTAGGATGGACATGAATTATCACAGCAGGAGGAAATTTTTCACCTTTTGGGAAGGTCTTCCTCCAAAATAATAATTATAGGCGGTAGTTTGGTTCCATTTGCAAGACAGCCTAAAACACTGCAAAGTGAGTCTTTTCGTAGCCAGTTGTCCTGACGTAGAACATTTTTTCGCCAATTTTGTATAGGGTTCGTGTTAACGCCGCAAGCTCTTGCTTTAGACATTGTTATCGTGTAAAAATGCAGCTGCTTGCTTTGTATCTTGTTGCCATAGTGCAACTGACGTGAGTCCTTGTTGCTTTTTTCTGAATAAAGTCGGAATTGCTTAATTCTGCCATTTTTTTCTCTCTCCTACATCGTCATGATGTACCTCGCTCAAACATCTTCTTGATGCATACCCACTCCGCTCGCAAGACAGCACTCTTGTATAGTATATCCGCTATGTTCGTCAATTGAGACCTCGCTTCCGCACCGCTTTAAGATAAGAGCTGGTTCAATTTAGCTCGTACATCTTCCCCATTATATTTCTTCAAGAGCTGCTTGCAATATCTCCGCATAACTACCCGCATCAACCCTTACCACCCTACGAGAAAAGGCCTCGTTAGGGATAAGTCTACTGGCTTTATGCTACCCGCACCCACCAGTTCGGTTATTAGGCAAACCGAAAAACATAGGCGTCTCATCCATGTTTTCGACTTGATCCGGGTCAAAGGAGTATTTCTTCCGTAAATTTATCAGAAACTTTTGAAAACTTAGCCATTATCTTCCAGGTCACTTGGAAGCTTTTGTGATATTTTTGTCACTGATGAATCGCCAAAGAGTTTTTCCTAATGAGTTTCGAATACCAGCCACGGGAAAACTTTAATGGCTGACTGATTCCATATTTAACATCCTTGGACATCTTCTTGAACTGCAATTGTACATGAATTGAGGAGACTATATATACACCCATCTTTTCTCTGACTTTCTATCCACTCGACGAGGTCCTTTTTATGATATGACTCACCATATCCTGTCCGTTTGTAAGCCAAAATGATTTTAATGGAAGAAAACAAAATCTTAATTGAATAAATTGTCTTTTTTATCAAGGGTATCCGCCGCCTCCAAGAAAATCTTGAGGAGCTTTATAAAGAACGAATTATGAGTAAAATACATGAAGGAAACAATTCTCTTGTCCCACATAAAATTATACAGGGTGTTTCAAAAACACTTTTACAAACAGGGGAGGTAGTATGGGTGATTCTAAGTATGGGTGATATGAACATGGGTCCGAATTTGAACGCTAAATGAGATATGAACAGAAATAAAAATGCCGCCACCAAGATCAACAAGTTAATAACTCAGGTTCTGTAACGCCTAGGATAATGTATTTTGGAGGAATAATAGGGTAGATAAAACTGTGTACACCGTTAAAATATGATCGTATCCCAACAAAGTGGTTTCTGAGTTACGCATTCAAAATCGTAACAGTGCTCACATGCGAGTACTAACCAACCCGTGTATTGCTAATTGATTAACGTATCTTAACTTTTTTATACATAATTGCTTTACCACTTTGTAGGAGTCATCTTTTGCCGTAATAACAGTCTCATTTCTTTTGGGGATGCTATAAGTAAGGTTATCATATGTGATGTGAAAACAGGAAAAGGGCTATCTATAAATTTCAGATGAACGCAGATTTATAAGTTTTAAAAATATTTTATATTCGTAGCATTTTTTATTAAACATAATGATTTTAAGAAACCACTATATTATAGCAAGATACCAGAAAAAATAGGAACTCGAAACGCAGCAGTAAAGTATCAATTTAAAACAGAGAGAATTATATACACGAACAGAAGTAATAATAATAATTAATGACAATAAAAACTATTTCTTCTTCGAATTCGTATATTTTTATTCGAAAGCTTATTCAATTTTTGAATTTTTAAACTTTTTTTTTCAAAAACGCTGTTTGGAAAAAAATTCGGCAAACATTATGTAAACTTAGTTTGCAATACTGTTGATTACTACTTTTGTCTCTTTTAAAAGCAGTATTTTTCTCCTGTTGTGAATCGATTTGGTTGTTACACATGTCCATATCCCATCAAATGGAACAACACGACTCCATCTACATACGTTATTTCAATAAACGTTGCTACAAATTCCACCTGAAACAGTCAATTGTCTCTGAAAGCCTCCAAAACCATTCAGCTATTTAAAGTTGCGCAATGAAGTACATTATATAATCAAGAGTGTACAGATTACAGTGGACATAATTGCAGATTTGGTTAGCCTATGCAATACACTTTGAAAATAGCTTAATATACTGTAGTTATTATTAGTGAATATTTGCTCGCAAATGAAAATATCCGTTTATGATCTCACATAAATTACAATATTTCATGTATCCCCGAATAAAACAAATAAGTTGCTTCTGTTTAATAAACAGCGATTAAAAATTCTATAAACAAAACCAACAATTACAGGAATTATTTTCGCCAACAGATTTAATGGAGAAATTCTCTTTCATGTTCTTTACTCTGCTTCCTTCGTTGGCATTGTTGGAAATTTCATTAGAACGAGGCAATGTTTGTGAAAAAAACGAGGCCGAAATGGCTCCGGTAAATGGACGATAATAAGACTTGGGGGTGAATTAAGCTTCGTTTTGAATCGACGGGATGACTAATGGTCGGAGGCGACGTCGTCCACTAAATGAAGATGACAATGGGCCAAGAGACCGAAGGTAATGCTCTCCATGTTAATCCTTTTGCTAACGCTTTAATGATTGGATTAGAGTTTCCGCAGCTGGGACCTCGGAGAAGGCCTACAACAACACCTCCATATGCTTAAACGAAGGAGGACTGAGTAGGTCGCCAATTAATTTTAAAGGGAACACGTTTATCCTTGCAAATAAAGTGATACTCAAAAAAAAATAAATAAAGACAAAAATAAACTGTATTTCCTTATGCAGAATGAGCGCATTCATTTCCTATGGAAATTAAAATGGCTTATCTTTTCAGTTACCATTAAACAATGTTCATATGAAACTAGCAAATAAACTAAATGGTTAATTAATTAATTTAAGTTCCGACACCCTTTTTAATTGACTTTTAACTGTTACGTATAAGCTATATTAAAACTTATGGATGAGAGGATTATTTTTTTATCATTAACAATTAGTCTTGCCCTTGTATAAACATTACAAACATTGAAATCAAAGTTAGTTGTATAAATAATATTGTTTATTTAGCTATTTTCAGTTAGCTTGGGTGCCTTTTGCGTTCCTAGTCTTTTAAGCAATCTATGAAGATAAGCAATGTGTGGGTTCATGTTACGTTTCAAAACTAATCCCGGCAACAAGGGTTTTGATTGAAATAGTAAAATATTTAATAGAACGATACGATTTTCCAACCTAGGCTATCATAAGTCGTTATAATTGTAGCATCTAAAAAAAGATACAAAACTAAATAACCTAACTGCGATAGAATGCACTCACCCCCTTCCCTTCCTGAAGAGTCGATAACTTTCTATTCTAGTGCCTCGAAGAATACTTCAACTGATAAGATGGGATCGATTAAACAGGTCGGAGGAAAGTCGAAAAGGTTCCTGGGCTTCCACCTGAGCCTTAACTGCTCTCCACCCCTTTTGCATGCCCTTCGGTGACCAATTGATTGTTTAATTATTAATAGTCTAAGGAAGACCTTAAGGAAGAACTTTAATAGTCTAAAGAAGACCTACCTTAAAGAGAGTTGCGGCTCTAATCACGAACTTTGTATTGCTACCAGCCTGATTTTTACGTGGCTAACTTCTTGATTATTTTATTAATTTATTTTAAGGTCTAATTAACACCTTATGAATACTTTGAATCTACTGACAATGTAAGTGTTCGAACATTATTATTATTATTAGAGGGCATACTGTTATTAATATCTTTCATAGGTATGGCATTTAAGAACTAAACCAAACCTCTTCTATGTTTACAGGGTATTTACAACTGTATGGTGGGATTTCGTAAGCGAATAAAATAGCCATTGCTATCCTTACACGTGTGCAACTGAGATAATCATTGCTATCCATTAGGAAGAGCAAATGTCCAAGTCTGAGATGCCCATGACTTATATTGCAACTGGTTTTTTCGAGTTGGATTGAGTCATAGCCTACAAAGATAATATAGTTTTTTGTCGGGCAGAAAGACGAAAGCAGGAAGTGTCGTCAAAAAATTTTCTGTTTTGTGATTTCTGCCGTTGTTTTACGCATGTGGAAACCACGCCTTACTGTGGAAACAAACAGCGGTAAATAATAGCCTCGTACTTAGGGCGCTGTTAAATGAATTTCTGTTAAATCGTTGGCCCTTATAAAGGTCTTCTTACAATTAATGCGAAGTTAATTTTCCTCTAAAGAATCGTAATATTTTCTTGTTTGACATGTTGCTTGAGCACGTGGTGAGCAAAGCGCATTTTAAACAGGAAATATAAATGATAAATAAAGGACCTGTGCAATGAGGCTATGACAGCCGCTGATTGGATCATGAACTTAGCCAACGTCATGACCACATGATCTATTGGAGGAGCGATTCTCATGACTTGTCTGTTGGATTATAAACGTTATCTTAAAGAATCCACAAAGAAAATAATAGCATGACGTGAGGTCGGGGAAGGGATTGGCCACGGTAGAAGATGGTCGCCGTCATTTGCAGCAGGGACAATCCAGTTTTGTGGAAGAACACGACTGAGAAGTATTCGCACACTGCTCTGAAAATGGAAAGAAGCTCCCCCCATTTGGAGAATGTAGTGTTTGCAATCAGTACCCGATTATTGAAACAGACAGTTTTCCAACATGCCCTGGTAAGTGCCGTTAGTCACAGTTGGTTTGACGAAAAAAAGCGGGGGTGCGCTCTCTCTTTAGACTCCACACAGAAACCGTCTAGTTTCGGAGAGACTCGTTGGTATTTTGTCAGTGCTTGCGGAGCTCGGTTTCCCCAGTAAAGTCGCCTCATCGCTGAAGATGAGTCGTTCTATGAAACCATCTTCCTCCATCTTCTACTGCATTTAACGCAAAAGTAAAATCTTTTCACTTTGATACTGTCAGGGCCTGCAGCAACTGCTTAATTTATAGCCGCTTACACAATGCCTTCCACACGGTTGCTTTCGCATTAATTCTCTGTTTCCTCTAGCTCAAGATTTTCGGGGACTTCGCAGAAACCTTTCGCGCAATCTGGTTACATTGCCCTCGGACATACGTGGCCAACCAGAACTCTTGCATTTACACAAGTTTCCAGTCTCTACAAACTTTCGGTACCACCTGCAAATGTTATTCCTAAGTGTTACGGGTAAATTAAGATAGGTGTACTGACCGTAATCAGAGAAGGAACACAACAATATTTTAACTTAAGAAATTTTGTTTAATTATATCCTTCTTATACCGCTACACTTTGCAGGCTAACAGGATAATTCATTAAATGGTAAATAAAGTTCAAAGTAATTGATTAATTGTCCGTGCGAGTGATAAAGTCTTGGCATAATCTAGTAGGGCAAGGCAATGGAGGTAGAATGCTTATTTCGCTGAGTTCCAAGGGCAATCCCTCCGTTTTCAGTAATGAAGATGGTTGCACGGATACTGTCGGAAAGAGACAAATACAAAGGAACGAAGCCTTTCGTAGCACAAATTTTGCTTACAGTCTATTTAACAGTTATTTCATTAACTAAACTTAACCATAAAACGCTTACTATTGTATGTTCTCCGTCCAAGTCAGAAACGAAGCGGCCGCGCGTCACGTGACAACGGTAGCCCCCGTTACCTGCTAAATTGGCTGGGATATTGGTTATCCTCTGTCCTTTGTCGGTTGTTGCCTGGGTTCGTTTCGGCTCCTCAGTGTCTTCTCTCGTGAAGGCGCAATGAGTCCTTGTCGGGTAACGTGGACGGGGCCAACGCGTTCTCGAGCTCCCTTCTGCTACGCAGTAGTCCGCTCGCTGCCGTCTCTCGTCTCGGGTTCGGGGCCGGGTCGCTTTTCCGTGGCTTCGACGTCTAACATAGTCGTGGCCCTGTAATAAGCAAAAACAAACTGTCCTTAATCATCGTAAACTTGGACAGTTGCTTTTCCTAAACGACTATTTTATTCGTTTACGAAGCCAAACCATAGATTTGTAAAGACCCTATACATTTTCTTCATTCTGCCATTCTTTTTTCTTTGGGCTTTCATCATCTTTAGTATACCTTTGTATGTTGATATTTTTCTACAGATACACTATTTTAATTGTAACAAGTTGCTTCTGGTTATAAGGAACTGGAATAAGAATTTAAACTGTCAAAATAATATTGGTATGTAAAGTGTTTTGATACTCACAAAGTTAATTTCTTCATTCTGTATGATCTTTTAAGGAACGAAGTTTTCCTTCTGTTCATTAAAGTGTTTCGCCTACCATAAGTTATTTTTAAATATAACGTGGGATGATTATTCCTTATGACTTAATATTATATTCCGTTTCACAAATCTAATTGTTGCAACCATGCTCTGAGAAATATTTGCATTTGTGTGTGCGTTTTCTCAATATTGGAAAAGGAAGAAAGAAGAAAAAAGGGAGAGGGGGAGGTAAAGAATTTTTTGTGGATGCTAATGAACCTGGAATTATTAAAGACCGAAATAAAACAGAAAGCAAATAAAAGAAGGCAAAAAAAAAGTGAAGGCTTTTAGGCAAAATCAATAGTTTAATTAAACCGCGACGACCGTAAAACTTCTTTTAATTTCGTGGAAACGCTTTTATTCGTGAAAACGTTCCGGTTGTTTTCTTTGTTGATTTTTTAACAGAATTTAATCAACGCCAATGTTTGTAAAGATCATTCAACTGAAGACAATTAATTCTTCCATTTCCATTCGTAATCCTTAATTATGTTTAATTAAAGAATCAAAGAATGACATTTCAAGGAGTGAAAACGGAAGGCAAAAGGGAACGTCCATTTCTTCTCTTTTGCATTTTCACATTCCAAACGGAAATTTCATTCTCTAACATGAAGGATCGGTGCTGAATAGATCCATTCTTTGCTTTGACAAAGGGAAAAAGGGTATTATATCTTTTTTCCATTGAAGTTTTAAGAGCATTTATTAGCCGTCACTTTGCATATTTTTTGGTAATGTAAACATCAGAGGGATGAATAAATCAGAATGCTAAATGAGAGGCTAGGGTTAGGCGACAAGATTTTGTGCCACTTTTTCTCAATTACGGGAGATCTGTATGCCAATCAAAAGAGACTTTATTAAACATTCCAAGAAATGTCTTTCTGCTTAAGGAGGCTTAATCGGGGAGTGTATGCCCTCATTTCTCGATTTTTGAACGAATGCAAAGAGAGAGAGAGAGAGAGAGAGAGAGAGGTTCGAATCCTTATAAGTCGTTCATTCGGTGATTCAACCGATGGTCAACGCAACGGAGGTGACGTCAGATGGAAAAAGATTTTGACGGATTAAGCGGTGGAGAAAATGGACGGCGGTTGCTGTGTATAGATGCTAAGTGGATTAAAGATTTGATCTCATGTCGGGGAAATGGAGAAGGGTGAGACGGGCGAGGCGAAAGGCCAGATGACGAAACCCTCAAAAAGTGTAGAACTTCATTTGATCCGATACGCTCTTTGAAGGCGGTTTCGGTGTCACCATCTGTTACAATTCATCCAAAAAGGAGAAGCTGACGTGAAAAACAAGACGACAAAAAAGAATTGGGAGAGATTGGAAGAACCCCATATGCTCTACTTCTCACTCATACTCCACCTCAAAGGAAATACTCAAAAATAAAGCCCACCAATATCAAAATACTGCCTGTCAACACAAAGCTTTTAAGGGGATCAAGTTTTGTTAAGGGTTCATTGAAAAGAGGAATGTGATAGGAGGTCTGTTATGTTTAGAACAGTCGATTATTTTCTCACTTAATGTTGTTGATATTTCCTGAAAACCAAATGAAAACTGGGGTAAAGGAGAAAATATTTTGAAATGTGAAGATTTCAGTAGTTTTCCAGTTTCGATATAACCTTAAAATTATGCGTGAAACCAAATTGTACCTTAAGGCAAAACCAAATTATCATTTGGATTGTGAGACATGATGTCTCATTTAGAATTTCTCTTCTTTTTTTGAATGCGTTATTTCATTAAGCATCTTTTACATACATACTAAAATGCTAAATTAGACGCAAAAGTTAACAGAGGATATCTTAAAATTTTCCTTCCAATCCAAGATGACAATTCATACAATTAACTCTACCCTACAATATGAAAAGCCTAAAGTAAAAGCAGCCATGATTCTCTTATTAACACAAGCCAGCTGCACAAGCAGACCTGGATAATCATTTCTCACTTGGATTGGAATGGATTGCTAGTTAACAGTCTTCATCTGCCACTGGGAGATTGGTTTTGACTTAATATGGGACCTTTGAGCGTTATTCCACGACGATGAAATCATGACAGGGAAGCTCTTTAAAGTAAAACAAATCATCATCGTTGACGGTTCTGACGTCATCGTTATGTTTCATCTATTATTTGAAAAAAAAAAAAAAGAACTAGCAGCTGTTGCCTGATTTTCTATCGTGACATGTCGGTTATTCAACCAATCGCGGACATCTGCTGATCAGTGGGGAGAAAAACTTGACAAAAATTGTCATTACTTTCTATCCATAAAAAGAAGACGAAAAACGAACGCCTTTCAGTGGAGTCACTCCCACGTTTCTTCATGTTTTGTTGACCATATAGGGCAGTACAATTTTTTTTCTATTCAAGATGTTCTTTTATATTCATCACAGCACGAGTGCTGTCAGTATCTTCAACTTAACGGACACGGTAAAGAGCAGTTATCGTTCAAGGGTAAGAAAGATGCTGAAGAGTCGATTAAGTGCAATTATTTATTTTTTTTAATTAAAATTTCTTTTGGAAACCTCCCCTATGGATAATTGTGTAGCTCCTGAAGAAGAAGCATGACTCTTCTGTTCTTATTTGTTCATTTATATTAAATTTGTTACTTTTGCAAAAATATTCTTATGTTATATTCGCAAAAATAACTGAAATTTGTTATCATATTATTTAAATGATATACACAATAAGTTAATTATTAAAATCATACAAAAATCATCTTCAACTTCGAAGATTAATCAAATGAATTCACGTATTACCTCCATTCTCTTCTCCCATTAGATTCAATTCACCTATAAAAATCTTTCGCTGTTAAGATTACAAGATATATAAAAGATAGAAAGTATAGAAAGTGAGGAAAGAGAACTAATACATTTGGAAAGTTAGCGCTCTATAAATTGTGTTTTCTAAGTCGTTTAAGAATGAGGCGCTTAAATTAAGAATAATAGGTTGTTTTTTCTTCTGCATTGTCGTTAATGACAAAATACCGAAAATGCAACATGTAAAGATTCAACCAGGACCAACATGTCAGATTTTATTTCTCATTTTAAGGATTGTCAAAAAGCATGCTAAAATTTGTTATCTATGTAAACTAACACTTTCTTAAAATTGGATTTGCATTAGCTCCAATAACATTCAAATTATAACAGAGAGAAGATCAGTTTGTCAATCTTTTCAGGTGACCAGTTTCTTGATTTAGATGATCCAAAGGTGTTATCTACAGAATATAATAAATTAAGCAACATTTAATTAATCTTATTAATGTTAATACCGATTCACTCCATCTGGATGTTACCTACGATCAATTTACCAGGATGACTCAAAAATTCGTACTTTTACCTATAATGAAAAGTTAAAATAAAAAAAAAAAATTATTCACCGAAGTAAATCCCAACTTGGTGCCAAAAGTTCAATTCCGCACTATTATTGTTCGGGCGATTCGAGGCAAAAAAGTCCCGACACCCGTTTTCGACCTCCTCCACATGGTTGAGCCGCCATTCGCCAGGAAATGGGCCGTGGATAGAAAGACGTGGCAGTCTGATGGCACAGATTCTGGACTGTATGCAGGGTCGGGGTAACACTTCAATTCTCTCAAATTCTTGGAGTTTGATTTTGGCCTTGTATGTTGGGGTGTTGTCATACAGGAGTTTGTCTTCAAATGACCCAAGCTGCTCAGCGGCGTTGCCTCCGAGATTAGAGGCGTCATAAACTCGCTGCAATTGCTGACCCCATCTGGAACAGCGTTGCCAACTCAAAAAAATTTTTCTCACTAAAATCGAACTAAAAATCCGCTAGATTCTATTGTTTTAATGTAATTTTTAGCGGAGTTTTTAGCGGATTTTTGCTTAATTTAAGTCTAAAATCCGCTAAGTTGGCAACACTGATCTGGAACAAGCTCAAAATGCAGCAATCCCTCGAAATTCGACCAAGCACATAGAATAGCCGGTTTCGAACCTATCTGGATGCAATAACATGATTTTTCTTGGTCCGGATTTCTGAAATAAATCCGTTTTTCATACCTAGTTACAATCCAGCATCAGAGACGGATTAGCCAGCAGTTATTTAAAAATATCCACTCTGAATTGGTGGAGGTGCCAATTTATGATGCTTTGGGAAGGATATTTCGCACACATAATTTGAGAGTGCTGGTGGTTTGTTGCTGTTTAACCTATTCGCGTAGGACTTCTTCAAGGTCGTCCGGACTGCTGTTGTGTTCGAGGCTGGCGTTGAACCATTTTTGTGCAACGCATTTTTGTGCAACGCATTCGGCACTCAAGCCTTTTTTTCCCTCACCAGATATCTTCAGCTATGAAAAAAAAACAATTGAAGGAAGTCACTGCCAATGATATATGAAAATAAAGAGGATAAAATTTTCTACAAAATAAGTAGAAATATAACAGGAAATGAATGATGTTTACTGAGATACAAGTTGCGAAATAAAAGCTATTAAACACCAACGAACTTTCGACTCAACCTGGTTGGTGAACTTTCATAATTATGTATTCTAGATAGAGGATGACTGCAAGATAGGCAAATAAATTTTGAAAATAATTAAAATTAAAATTAACTTAAACAATGCACCATCAAATTTGGTTGCTCGTCGGGTGATCCTGTTTTAGGAATAAAAGTATTGTATAGGTAGTTTTTTAAAATCTGTTCATACTTCTGGTTTTTGGGGAGTTTTCATCCTAGAAAGAAAAAAATGCTAATTGATGTCAATTAATTACTCGTAATTAAGGTGACGCTCCAGTATACCTAATCCATTGCTACCTTACAAACGAAAACTGTACAAGTACTGACAAGGGATTTCAAATGCCTTCAACATTTTGAAATCATTTCAAAATTATTAGCTTGTATACAATTTCAATATCAGGTTTCCTTCGTTTGTCAAGTTGAATTATATTCTTTTACTTTTCTTCCTGTCAAAATAGTTTTATGCTTAAATATTTTTTATTAAGTGTAAAAAAGGTTTCGAAACAATTCTAAAGAGAAATAATTTTAAACTTTTTTGTCGTGAAGCCGTCTAGACAAGTAAGCTAGCTCCTTTTTCTCCCTATCCCTTCGTATTTTTTTAAAATTCAATCTCTGTCGTTGTGATCTTTCTTGTCGGGTGTCGTTGGCTGTTGACATTGCAACGGAGCCTTGGCGAGCTAAGCGGGCAGATGCGCCAACCACGGCGACACTGATTGACAAGTGTTTACCCACCGCTTCTGCAAACCCCCCACCCTTTCCCTCTTTCTCCCACTCTTCTGCCATTAAAAGAGAGGGCCGTCGAGGTTAACATTCCCCTTGCTCGTGTTTCCCTCAAGAACATCCAGCTCGTTCAGAACATTTCTGCGAAATTGGAGATAAGAGAAAGAAAAAGATAAAGAGAGAGAGAGAGAGAGAGAGAAGGATAGATAGCAGGATTGGAGAGAAACTGCCTCTTTCCCATATCACTGCATCATTGTACTTATTTTTCTCCTCCTTCTTATTGATAATATAAAAGAATCGATCGGCTATTTGAAAGGATTTGATAAATTCGGTGAATGTCATAAAAATAAGTATATTAAATGTATGATTTAAATAATAAACTTGTATTCTATTATAAAGAAAATTCTATATTATGGTACTGCATAACAAATAAAGAAAAAACTGGAGCTAACGCCGAACATCAGGTAATTGATATAAATGTATCAGGTTGTTGCAAAAGTTTCTTCCGGTTCTAGAACCCGTGCCCAAGAAGGGCTCATTTTCCGAAGGGCTCATTTTTGAATGTCCAAAATCAAAAGTGAATTATTTCGCGGGGGAAATTCATTAGTTAAAAAATTACCCCCCCCCCCTTCTTTGTGAGGAGGGCTGGGGGGAGGGTGTAACTTTGAAATCTTAAATAGGAACCCGTATTTTTAATGGTATATTCAGATTGTAAACAATATTCGAGAAATGTTTTATTCTTGGTGTTTTCTCAATTGATCCAACCGTTTAGGAGATAGAGGCCCTGAAAGTGTGGAACTTTTAAAGTTTTGAACCCAATTTTATCGATGAAGACAAAGAGATAGAGAGTGGGTCTTACAGACATTCCTATTCTACTTTTTAATGGTCTTTAAGAATCCGAAGTCAGAATTTCAAAAATTCAAAATTTTTTAGTGCACAAGTAAACTTTTGGGGGCAACAGTCTTATGGAGACTTATGGTCCAGTTGAAGAAGATGGAAGGTGGAGAAGAAGATGGAATAAGGAAGTATATGAACGTTGGGGAGGGGGGGGGGGGAATAAACATGAAATGAAGTTATCAGATTATATTAAATTTCAAAGGCTTAAGTGGTTTGGGCACCTATTGAGGATGAAAGAGATCGGGTCTCTATTAGAATTTACAGGGCTTACTCATATGCCACCAGACCTAAAGGGAGAATAAAGAGGAGGTGGAAGAATAGTGTGGAGGAGGACTTGAGGAGTATGAAGATAAGATTCTGTGAAGACAGGACGGATTGGAATGATATGTCGATTCAGGCCAGGGACTACATAAGTGTGTAGTGCCTAAAGAAGAAGAAGAGTCCTATGGAGACAGAGTCTATGCGTGTGTATTGAAAAATATTGGATTTTTGAAATTCTGACTTCGGATTCATAAAGACCATTAAAAAGTAGAATATCTGTAAGACCCACTCTCTATCTCTTTGTCTTCATCGATAAAATTGGGTTCAAAACTTTAAAAGTTCCACACTTTCAGAGTCTCTCAATCTCCTAAACGGTTGGATCAATTGAAAATACACCAAGAATAAAATATTTCTCGAATATTGTGTACAATCTGAATATACCATTAAAATAGGGGTTCCTATTTCAGATTTCAAAGTTCCTACACAAGGGGGGGAGGGTAATTTTTTAACTAATGAATTTCCCCCGCGAAATAATTCACTTTTGATTTTGGACATTTTTTCGTACAATGCTTAGTTTCCGAGATATTCAGTTGTCTCAAGATAAATGCCTTACCCTGTATATTATAAGGCTTAAAATATTAAATTTAGATAATTTCAGTCTAATTTGAGAAATCTCTCTGCCAGTGAATCGAAAATTCGTCCCTCTAATCACTAGTGAGCAATTATTTCTAAGAACGAGAAATGGTCTCTTACATACATGTACTTACAAATTTGACATTTTCTTAAAACGAAGTTGATATTTTAGACAATAATAAACAATAAACAAATAAAGAACTTTTTAATATCCATTATGCCATTAAAATATGTATAGTAAAGAAATGAGAACTAATTCAAAAGATTTTGATAAACCAAATTTAAATCAGCTTTTACGAAAAAGCCTTACTAAAAATAAAGAATTAAAAGACTTGTTATTTTTTACTGTTTTCATTGCAGGTTGTCGGTATGGCAGAAGGGGCACAGAATGAGACGTTAACACTTGCAGCAGCTACTGGGAAAGCAATTGGAAAAGACATAATAAGAACCGACGGCAGATTTATCTCATGGTTCAGTAATGAAACAGAAGTCTTTTGGGATTTAAGGTTTTCGAATGTTGGTTCCGTGACTATAGAAATTGCTTATTCAAGCGAGGGAATCACTTCACAGACAACAGTTCAAGCAAAATTACAAAATAAAACAACAGCTCAAGCTATAGAAAATTACGCAGACTGTAGGCCAGATTCGAACTTTAACGTTACAAAATTAGGAGAAGTAATGGTGGAAACTGCTAGAAAGTACCAATTATTTTTGAAGGCAATCGCAGGAGGCGGGCGTCTCACGTGTGATTTTATCTATGCGATTATTTCAGGTCCAGGTGTGCTCGGAGCCAATCTTATTGACGTTCTGCCACCAAACGCCGATGCTGTTCACTTCGGGTTTCAAACGGAGACCGCACGGATGTTTTATAATGAAATAATCGTGGATGAAACATTTACAGCATCATATTTTATGATTTGTGGTTTTCAGAATGGCTACTGTGGTATTCAAGATGTAAACCCTACTAAGATAATTAGCCTTGTTCTCCTTGTGGGATATACCTGAGTCCGGACACTTATCAACAGTTGTTCGTGAAGGTCAGCAAGTAGAAGTGAAGAAATTTGAAGGTCAAGGCACAGGCCATCAAGGTCTTTATCCCTTTATGTGGGAAACCGGAGAGACACATCGATTCCTCGTGGATGCTAAAGAGCAAGGCAGATTCACTATTTTCACTGACTACATCTACTTACCCACCCAGAAAAATTGGAAGATTATCGCTTCCTTTAAGCGCTTATCCGATTCGGATATAATAACTGATTACAATTGTTTCGTGGAGGACTGGTTCGGATACTGGGGCCATATTGCCAGGCAAGCATCTTTTAATCCATGGTACAGAAACGCAAGAGGGCAGTGGATTCAAATTCAATCAGGCCAACTTCAGCAAATCTGGCAATAATTCCAATGTCAATGCATGGGTTCAAGATAATTGGTTCTATTTGCGAACAGGAGGAAAGACTACAAATTTAATTAGAAATCCTACAATTCAGAGAATGACAAAGGATCCGCTTCCTACAGTACTGACCGATATTGATAACATTATTGACAACGACTTATACCTTCCTTAATAGTGCTGTCATAATGCACGTTGTTGTTCTAAAACTATTATATTTAAAAAAACGTCCAACTATTTATAACTCCTTATAGAAATTGGAATTCTGCAATTACTTATAAAAGCAAACAGTTAATATACTATTAAAGCAGCGTTTCCCAAACTAGGGTGCGCAAAAACTTTTCCATAATGGCGGATTCTCATTATATTATGCGTATTTGTAAGTCTATTGATAAGCGGTTCGCGCATCTCAGATTTTTTGTGAAAGGGGTTCGCGAGTAGGAAAAAGTTTGGGAAACAATGTACTAAAGGAACTAATTTTAAAAACAAAAGGATTTAAAGTAAAATCCTTAGGAAATTAAAAATAATTCGCCCACTGATATTTAATAATTCGTATATATTTTAATTAATACTTTTGAAGATACAATTACTTAATATTTGTTTGTTAAATTTATTGAACTGATATCTAAATTAGAAACATAACTTCCGCGCATTCTCAACTGGTTATACGCTTTTATTGTATCATTTAGTCGATAAAGTGGCAGTTAATAAGATGTATCAACTTTTACATCATTTATTATGCTCGGCGATGTAAGCTTTCTTTAATATAGGAGAGTCTTGTAAATCGGAAGCTTGAACTTTGTAAAAATCATAGCATTTGGTATATCAGTATCTGTAGTCTTTTTCAGGAGCGTGCTAACAACGCCACAATTGGTGCTGTTTTTTTAATATTATAATGTAGATACACTGAGTTAGCAAAACTCATGGGATAGTTACTTAATATCTGATCGGGCCACCTCTGGCCCTGTAGAGTGCAGCAATACGGCGTGGTAGTGAGTCTGCAAGTCCCTGGTACACTTCTGGAGGCAGTTGACACCAGATAGTCTGCAGAGCCGAAGACAATTGCTGCCCGTTCGTGGGTGGAGGATCCAGTGCCCGGAGCCTGACTTCAACAGCATCCCAGATATGATCGATGGGATTCATGTCAGGGCTCCGGGCTGGCCAGCTCAGTCGTTGGACCTCTCCTGCATGCTCCTCGAACCATTCGCAGACGACATTGTAGCGATGTGGTGGAGCATTGTCATCTTGAAAGATTGCTACGTCGTCAGGGTGTTGAAATGTCAAAAACGGGTGCAGATGGTCTCCGATGAGATGACGATACCGTAGACCATTCAACGTTTGGTCCAGAATAACCAGAGGGCCCATTCCAAACCAGGAAAATGCACTCCAGACCATCACTGACGCCCCACCACCCTGCACCACCATCTGTTGGCATGCGGGATCCATCGTTTCGTGAGGTCTGCGCCACACACGGTGCCTCCCATCAGCGTGGTACAGTTGATATCGTGACTCATCTGACCATATGACGTTACGCCACTGTTGCAGAGTCCAGCCAAGATGGTTGGTGGCAAATGCACGCCGGAGTGTCCGATTACGCTGGGTAAGCATTGGCACCCGTGTAGGGCGACGGCTGCCAAACCCGAGGGCATGGAGATTCCGACGGATTGTCCACCGAGAGACGTTTCTAGTGCGGCCAGTATTGAACTGGTCTGTGATTTGCTGCACTGTTGCGCTCCTGTCTCTCTGAATCATTCGTCCCAGGTGTCGCCGGGTCACGATCATTCAGGGCAGCTGGACGCCCGGTATGGTGCCTGTTGTGGACTGTGATGCCTTCATCCAGCCATTCCCGATACACCCTGGAGACAGTTGAGCGGGGAAAGCCAAATTCCTGCACCACTGCCGAAATGGAACTTCCCATGCGTCGGGCACCTACTATCATACCCCGTTCAAAAGACGTCAACTTGCGACGACATGCCATTTCTGATTAATCACTTATACAAGCTCTTCCCACAACGTCTAATGGTCCATTCCCAGAATCCGTTACCCCTGTGAATTCGTGAGCCATGCCCATCAGTCAATGTGCTTGCTATCCCATGAGTTTTGCTAACTCAGTGTATGACTTATATAACAAATATTATTTTTACCGGAAAATCTTCTCCAGCCGATGCCACTTTTTTTGTATAGTTACGTGTGTGATGTCTGGCAAGTGTGTAATAATGCATAATCTTATTCTTTATTATTGCTCCATTAAAGTATAATTTTTTGTATTTCATGTTATGTTGAACACAACTTTGACAGAGAACATCATCCATAAGCTCCTGCAAATGTTGTCCTCTTGCAAAACCCAAGGCGACGGATTTGGTCATGGGGAACCAATGCTTACAATAACTGCAGGCTATCACCCGCGATCCACTTCAATCGTCTGCGTAAAATTATCCGAAGAATCGTATGCCATTCAGCCAATTTTCTGCCTCCTCTGCGCGTTAACCTAAGCAGACTATTCACCAAACTGGTCCGTATCAATCTTCAACCATTTCTTCAGACACAGAAGGCCGATCCGGTTTGCCCTTGTGTAGTCATCACATAGATATAAACTGCTGATACCATCTCTAATTGTAGTTAATATGGGGTGGTTCATTGTAGAATTCCGTTCTGAAATGCCACTGAGCAGTTGTCATTGACTGACTCAAATGAACCTGATAACGTGTATGCCTTATCATTGCTATACGCCATTACGAAACTCGATGCCCTGTAGTAGAGCGCCTTTAAGGAGAGTGGCGACAACTTGGAACGGATTTTGATTGGTTAACGCTCCGGACGCCATAGTTTTCCCAAAATAGCATGTCGTTTGCATAGCAGATATAGAGAAATTAATGGTTTTCGTTCCGTTTTTCGTTTTATTGTGCATGTTTCTTAATTTTTGGTAATAAAATTGCATTATTCAAGTTTAATAGTTGATGGTTTTATTAGATTCGCTTAAAATTAACGATTGGAGTGGCGAAGAGGGAAGGGAAAAAAATAATTTTTCATAATAAAGTATTTATTGTTTTACTGTTGTTCATAAAAATGTGAGTTTCACAAAATAAAGTGATTTTTAATGATATAATAATAGATAAATATTTCAAGGAATGTTAAAAAAAATTTAATTTATATATATATTTTTTTTAATTTATATAATTTCAAGGAATTTTTATTCAACGGTTATTCGGGCCCAACGAGCAAATTTTTTATCTTGAAAAATGTAAAACAAACCGTAAAACCAATAGTAAAAATAACATTTAATAAACAAAACATATTTAAGTCTTGGAATATATTAAAACGGAGGCAAATTTTGGAAAATGAAACTTTAAGTATTTTATAGATAGTTTGTAGCGTCAAAATTTATTTTTCAGTTTTTATTTAATTGCTAGACAGTGAAGTGATCAACGAGGCCTGATGACGAGCGCAGTTGTTCGCGTGAAAAGTTTTGCCAAGTTTTTGTCTCTTTTAACATCTAGACGCAACTATTATAATTTTGGTTCATATTTTTTAATTTATTTGCAACTTGCAAACACGAAAAAGTGACGTTAGAACAATTCCACGATAAAAAGAATTTAAAAAGTTGATCTAGATTTTTTCCTGAAACTAATCATCGATAATTGAAATTTTTTTCATCTTTTGGAATACATGTCAAATTTTTATTTTTGTATAAATATAAAATGTGTACAGACTGCTAAATATAAACTCTTTTGTTATTCGCTATTAGTTTCCCTTTTTGCTGAAAAGGTGGAAAAAATCAATTCTCGCACTTGCTATCAGCTGGTCAAATAATCACATTTATTATGAAAATTAAAACGTTAATGTGCTTCTTTTTTAACCTCCTTAATCTAATATACATATAAAAGCTTGGTAGGCTAACTAGCATTCGTCATCTTTACATTTCTTCTTAATAAGCTGAAAAGTATCGTAAATTGTACCTCTCCTAATTCAATCGTTGGGAAAAACATGGCCGACGGCCCGAGTTTCGCCACTCCCTTACAGGCACCCTACCCTGTAGTAGCGACAGGTGAAAAAAAAGTTTTTTGAGCGATAATGGTAAATAAAGAATTGGCCTCTTGAAATTTAAGTACCAGGTAACCACAAAATTTCTTGCCGTTTTTTTGTTGCCATAAAAGGAAGTGATAGAAGATATGCAAATGAGTGTTCTGTGTGGTCCATAATCTGTCAGGGGGGAGCAGGAAGGTTAGCCTGTATAAACACAGGGCTGTTGGGCATTCACATCAATTACATCTCGTGCAGAAGTGAAGATAAACGGAGGTATCGAAGGAGATGGTTAGGTGTTGTTTGCTTTATGACTTCAAGGTGGGCTTGAGCAGCAGCATCAAGTCGCCGAATATGTCTTGCGTTTGGGGATGCTGCTGTGAATGAACGCACCGCCAGGCATTGGTTCCAGAAACTCAGGTCGGGAGAATTTGCCATTTCTGATGAACCCCGCAGTGGTCGGCCACAAGCCTTAGAGGCCCTGAAAATGGCCACAGAGGAGGACAGCAGTTTAACATGTGGTGAACTTGCCAGACGGTATCAGGTTTCTGATGAAACAGTTAGACGTCATCTGACAGCCTAGGAAAGACGTACAAGTTGAGCAAATTGTCGGAATCCAACAAGAATCAACAAGTGACAGCCTTCATGTCATTGCTTTCTCAACATCGTAACGCACCCATATTTAATCGAGTACTTACCAGTGACGAAAAGTGGATCCTGTATGACACTCCTAAGCGTTCCAAACATTGGTTGTCACCCCGGGACACCATGCCTCACACCTCAAAGCCACCCCTACACTCACGCAAGATCATACTCTGTATCTGGTGGACTAGACGCCAAATGGTTCACTACAAGCTGCAACAGGCATTGCAGCAAAAGGAGCCAGCAGTGCTCATAAGCTAGGTCCCGTTCACGTCCGACATCCCTCTGGCCTCCTACGCTCTTCTAATAGATATATGTAGGAACAAAACGCCACCATTTTACAATCAACTATAGACTTACTTCATTTAATTTTTTTTTTTAATTTCGTCAAATGGCTTTTCTATCCGCCGATTTTTTATTATATTGAGGAGAAAAATATGGAATAAGATTGCAGAAACCATTTTGACCAATACAAATCTACAGTTTTATTCCGATCTTGATGAAATTGTGCACACTTGACCTTTAAAGCAAGAGGAAAATCAATGTCTACATGAAATTTCGAAAAAATAATAATTGTTTCCTCCTGTCCCAAAAAAACTACGTATTAATATTGAATTTGATAATGTAATAAGATAAAGGTTCTTTCGAGGTGCATCAAATTGTATTGTTGCTTCAACAAACAAGCACTCATCAATTCCTGTATTGTTGCTACATCCAAAGCATTTCCCTCCGTGTACACATAGTTTTGCAGCACACAGGGAGATTTTGTTCCTAAATACCATCATCATGATATGACTACCGCTATCGCCATTGTGACTCAAATAACCCATATACAGGGTCGACCACACTATTATGACCATCGCCTACGTTTGTCTTCGGAGTTGCCCAGCCGAGGAACTATGTGTTGGGAATTGGTTAGGTGACTATATAAGGTAGCTTTCCACTATGTTAAAAACATATCACTCATTGCTGCAATGGGTAAGAAACGTGATTTATCAGATCTGGAAAAGGGGATAATAATCGGCTTACGGGCCAAAGGTGGCAGCATTTCGGAAACCGTGCAGTTAGGGAACTATTCCCATGCTGCTGTAGTTAAAGTGTACCAAGACTGGGAAAATAGGACCGTTCAGAATAAACGGTATGGGAACTCTGGAGCACCACAAATGTACACTTCACTGTTCGATTGTCGATGTTAAACACATATCACTCTTTGCTGCAATGGGTAAGAAACGTGATTCATCAGATCTGAATAAGGGTATGATAATCGGCTTTCGAGCCAAGGGTGGCAGTATTTCGGAAACTGCGCAGTTTGTAAACTGTTCTCGTGCTGCTGTAAGTTAAAGTGTACCATGACTGGGAAAATGGGACCATTCAGATTAAACTGTATGGGAAGTGTGGAACTCCGCGTGCCATTGACGAGAGAGGTGAACGTCGGCCGCGAAGGTGTGCGAAGGCCAACCGAAGAGCTACAGTGGACCAACTCACCGCTCACACCAACGAGGGTGCTACCAGACCAAGGTTATTAGAATAATAAGGTTGCGCGCTCAGAGCAGATCTCGCAACTTCTCGCACAATCTCAAAAAGATCTCGGCGTGCTGTGACGTCATCCAGAGGCGAAGTGGCGCGATTAGCAAATGAATCAGCGCGAATTTTGGTTTGATTGAGGCATTATTAGGTACTTTCATGGAACTCATGAAAGCTATTTCGGAATAAAATTATTGCTCGTACTGCCTATATCGTGATAAAGTGAATATAGAGTAATTAAACTTGAAATTTTATTGTTCAAATGGTTTGCAACTGTGCAATAGCGTGTTGCCAGAATGAAAGAGAGGTGGAAGCATTTCGTTCTTCTCTTTTCCCAAGGACTCTTTTGCTATAACCCTAAACAATGAATTCATTTTATTACACATCTAATTTTTATAGTTTCTTTTAAATTTGACTATTCGAGAATTCTCTTGTCGATGAAAGCTTACTCGATCAATTTTCATTTAATCTGTCGATTCAGACTTATTCATATAGACAGGAATAGATGAGACTCCTGATATGTTCCTGATGTAACTTTATTTACTGTAAAAATTCCAATAATTTCATCGTTTTATTTTAATATTCAGAAATTACATTTCATGCCATTATTTAATATTCAATTAATTTCCGACCATTATTATGTAAAATTGAATTCATACTTTTTATTTACAATATACCGTCGTGATCGTATCGTTTTCTTTCAGGGGGTGTTGTTTCTGTTGAATCGCTTCATTCCCTTCCGCGCCGCTTGCCTCTGGATGACGTCATCCGCTTTGCTTAAATTCGACCAATCGTACGGAACCTTCCTGAGCGCGCAACCTTATTATTCTAATAACCTTGCTACCAGACATGTCTCTAAAACCACAAATCAGAGGACCCTGCTACGTATGGGCCTTCGCAGCAGACGGATGGTCACAGCACCCATGTTGACGAAGGTTCATCGCCAAAAACTGCTTCAATTTGCCCAACAGTACAGAAACTGGACCACTTCTGACAGGAAAAAGATCGCCTTCTCCGATGAGTCACGATTTCTGCTCCACAGAAGTGACGGCCGTTGGCGGGTGAGGCGATAAATCTCCGAGAACAAGCATCCTGCAACCATTGTTGGACGAATTCAGGCTAGTGGCGGCAGTGTTAGAGTGTGGGGTGTGTTCTCATGGCATTGTCTGAGCCCACTGATACCTGTGGGAAGGCACTCTCCACCGATTCGGTTATTTATCCATAATTACAGATCAATACACCCTTACATGGCGACTGTCTTTCCAGAGGGGGATGGCACGTTCCAGCAAAACACTGCAATTGTTTGGGGGTGATTTGAGAAACACGACCAAGAGTTCCAAGTACTACTCTGGCCCCCTAATTTCCCAGACCTCAACCCAATCGAGAACCTTTGGGATCACCTCGATCGTCATGTACGTGCTATGGAACAACCACCGCGTGCCCTTCAGCAGCTATCGGATGCTTTACAGTCTGCATGGCAGTAGCTACCAGTAGAAACCTACCAGAATCTTACTGACTCACTCCCACGCCGTCTAGCTGTTGTCCGTGCCGCTAAAGGCGGTTATTCGGGATATTAGTTGATAGTCATAATAATGTGACTCGATTCTGTATAAGCTTATAGTGAAGTATATTGTTACATATATAAATATTCGTCATATATACAGAAAACAGAACGCAAGAAAAAAGCTTGAATTAATATAGTAAAAATTCATATTGAAGAATCGAAAAGAATTTTTAAAATGGCTCCCAATGGATGGCCATCCAACTACCGCCCTTTAGCAATTCTACACGACTTTGCTCGCTTTGGAATGTTGAATGAGTTTTTGCTCTACACGCAGTGCCGGAGAAAAAAGGTGGATAATAATGTTCATTTTTTCTGTATATTCACATTCAGAAATTGCAAAATTTTATCCAAAAAGAGCCCGAGCAACGCCGGGTATATGTTCTAGTAATATAATATAGCGTATAAAATATAGTATTTGTGTACGTTCATCCATCCATTAAAGTTATTTAAAACAAACTTTAATAAAAATTAAAATAAAACTCTTTAGCATCTGTAGTGCTGTCAAATTACAAGAACGATAGTGCTTTTTCTATATTAGTCTCAAGGAGACAAGAAAGACCAAGCTATAACTAATGACACCAGGTTACTAACGATAGTGAAAAAACTGTACATCCACTGTACATATAAAATGATCTGGTTACAAACTTATAAATCCGAAAAAAATTAAGTTAAATCAATACACTTTGCAGTTTTATTCTTAAATATTAGACAATGTCCACTTCACTTCTCTTCCTTAATCTTAGAATGTCCACACAAGTCTAGCAAATGCTTGGATCATGGTTTCGATACTGTTGATAATCCTCTGCTTCAAAGTCCCCAAATCAAGGATCCGTGTCTTGTATATCATGTCCTTTAATCAGCCCCATAGGAAAAAATAAAATGGGGTTCTGCCAGATGACCGAAAGGACGATCGTTGCCGATTTGCTCCCTGTATGCTCTGGCTTGTTAAAAGACGATACCGACTTCCTGATCTTCCAACTGAAAATCATATACTGTTCTAAGAGGTCCTGATAAATGACAGCGTTGACGGATATTTTTTTTTTTTGTTAAAGTAGAATGGACCGATAATTTTACTACGCATCAATCCGCACCAGACATAAACTTTAGGGCTATTCCGAGCATGTTCCCCAGCTGCGGGAGGGTTCTCTGCACCTCAAATTTACGTTGTGGCTATTGATCTTCAGTTGCTTCATCGGTAAAACAAATTCTACTCAGGTTCTGATTATCAATATCAATTAATTCCAAAATTTTACAAGCAAAGGTAGATCATAAAGAAGATAATCATCTTTCTATGTGAGCTAGCTAAGCTTAATTTGTAATTTGCATGAAAGCGTTTTTAGTCACTTTATGAATAGTTGAAACTGGATAAGGCAGTTCGCATGATGCTTTTGTTAAGGACTTTGCCCTAGTGTTTCTTGGATATTGTCGATAGTCTCCTGAGATGTGGGGGGACCACGTATTTTGTCGCTTGTACATGGCTCCTGTTTCCAGAAACGTCTTCATCCATGTTTTTTTCCTATTGGGTGACAACGTAATTCTTCGAGGTGTCATTAGGTCTATAATGACAACGATTATAAAAAAAAACCGCACACCGCGTTGATGTAACTTAATTTTTTACGGGGTTATTAGAGTTTAGTTTAGGCAAAAACAGAAGATAGGTTTTTTGAGGTTATGTCTGTTCATCCTTCATCTGTTCTTGGTTTAGGTGTATTTTTGAGGCCATTCCTGCTTATTTTGGACAAGCATATTATGAATCAACAATTATTATTAAGTTATAAAAATGTAATATATGAATATATTATGAATTCAGGTTTGATAGCATATTTACTTAATTGGTAGCAAATTTAAAGAAATAATAAATCTAGAATTACAAAATCCAAGCAATACATGTGTTTAAATCCATAAAGTTTTCGCATATAATTTGAATATAATGGTGGCTAGAGGACAGTGGTAAACTTGTACAGTGGCACTGGAAGAAGAACCACACGAAGCAATGTGAAACGAAGCAATCGCATTAAAACAGAGATTAGAAGCACGATTATTTATTGCACTAATATTAATCATTTTGTAAAGAAGGCACGTTTAACGTATCACAAACTAATCATTTAATTGAAGAAGCCGCCAAGTAAATCACTAAAGCATGCTTGTAGGCGCCATGGAATTATGCCATTTAAGTTGGTCGAATTATGAAGCAATTTAGCTTCAGAGAAATAGTTGTTCACTAACGTAGTTGAAGAAAAACTGAGAAGCCCTAAAGAATTTAATATAAAGATAGTGCGTAATTAATCTCATTGATGCGTAGAGTATGGAATTAGTTGAATAGTAATAATAAACGATATTACCGTACTGCTCGCAGATATTTGCTTCTTGGCTTTCGCAAAAATCGAAAATAGTTCTTTCCTGTGGTGATAATTTATTTGAAGCATTTCTGACGAGGGGCTAAATCTCTCGTCCTAAATATTCCAAAGCCTGGGCAAAATCCGGCGTTTCCTGTGAGCTGCAGGCCTATAAGCTTGCATCCGTCTATTTCTAAGGTCCTGGAGAAAACAATCCTAACCAGATTTCAGGATCACTGTAGTGCCAAGATCCTTGTACGACAAGAGCAATTTGGTTTTCGTATCAATCATTCCTACCAGATGCAAGTTTGAGGGCTTGTCAAAGATTTGAGCACCCCCTCCCCCTCTACTACCCTATGTAGTGGGATATTATCTTTCTAGATGTCAGCAAAGCTTTCGACCAAGATTCACATGAATAACATATCTACAAGACTTTCCCTCGGACTTCCTCGGGATGATACTTTTCTTTCTTCCTTACAAATAGGTATTATCAAACCAAAGTCGGCGATGAATTTTCCTCTCCACGTGATGTGAAAGCTAGTATTACCGCAAGGCTCTGTTCTTGGACCCCAAACTATTCAACTACTTCGTTCACGATTTTCCGAAGCCCGAACAATGCAAATTATATTTTTTCAGATGATCCTGATGTAATGACGTGGGCGCTAAGTCCTGCCCATGTTATATCTCGTCTACATAAGGCCCTAAAAGAATTTAAATGCTGGTTCAACAACTGAAGGTTGCAACCGAACATCGGTAATTGCAAAGCTGTGTGCTTAAACAAGAAGCGTAAGCGCCCCGCGAACCCGCTCGTTTTATACGACAAGAAGCTAGTTAAGACTGTGTCTTTAACTACAAATACTTTGGTGCGATTGTGGACTCTGCTGGAACCATCATGTGACGTATGCCCTGAACAAAGCGAAAAAGGCCGAGTTCAGTCTGATTTATCTCATTGGCCGCAAACAGTGCCCTCAGCATCGACAATAAGCTACTCCTGTACAAGACGACTATTCGAACCATTCTGTTCTACATGCCGTAGTGTCACGGAATTTAAATGCCAGCATGAATTCCTGTGATACGAGCGCTCGTTTTGCCTTTAAATCTCGTATATTCTACAACTCCAGCTTCATTCATCGACGTCATCAGCACCATTTAGAGCGTCACTACGCAGGAGCCAATGGGAGTGGAGCTGACGGAAAGAACGGAGAAAAGTGGAAATCGCGGAGATTTGAGCGAGTGGAAAGGAGAGAGAAATGTGAGACCGAAGGCGACAGACCTGGAAATTCGTTTCTACCGAGAAAGGCAGCGGAGCGGCCAAGAGCATGTTTCTTCTTTGTAACTGAAGACAGCGAGGCGTTTCCTCAACCTTCTATGCCGGAGGGATATACGAAACATCAAATTTCGTCGTGCCGTCGGAGCGAGGTTTGCAGTGAAAACAAACGGGCGGAGATTTGCGTCAACGAATTAAATGGTCGACAGCCAGGCAATTCATGCGGAGTTTCGTCGTGGCATTGTCCGCTCGTCGTGTGGAAAACGTCATGGTCCGACTACTACAGATTAACTGTAAGTTTGACATTTTTAGTAGGCCATAAAGCCAAATTAGTAAAAAGAATTTTTGCCGAGCTTCGAGGAAGAGAGCTCCGCTATTGCACGGAGGTTTGTGGCCTCTGGCCGCATGGTATGTCAGCGTACTTCAGAGACTACGCAGGTTTCACCATTGTGAGTTCCCATGACTTTTCCCTCGCCCGGTGTTAGCAAACGAAGTGATTTGTGTAAGTGAAATAGTGTTCCCACGGAAGTGTTTATGCCGTTTAAGTTGGCATGTGTAATACCTACCTTTTGTGCCGAGTTTATCTCGAAATTTAATTGTTAAGGAAATTTAGAATTTTTGCGCTCATTTTAAATTTGTGGAGCGTAGTGTTATTTGCCTAAGTGTGTATAAATATACAATTAAGACTGGCCTGAACTATTCGAATAAATTCTGACTGTTTAATGCTGTAGTGTTGACTTTGATAGGCACGCTTGCTATGTAAGTTATTTTTGTGTGAAATTGATTATTTTTGAAAGTGCCTTACGTCTTACTTGTGCCTAGCAGTTTACCGCTAAAACTTTGAATTGACTTTAGGACTCGGACAGACTGTTGTTTTCTTTGATGGGGACAATTCAATATTCTATGTTTCCCGATTTGTAATGTTGCTAATGAACAGTGTTTTTCTATTTGATGGCTTCATGTTTAAGTGTTTTATGCAAATGAACTTCAAATTATTAGTAGTTAATGATTTTTTTTGACACTGTTGGCCTATTAATAGAATATTAGGTTTACTAGTGCTATTGAGAAACTTGTAGTGGTTTATTTACTGGTTATATTGTTTGCTTTACATTTAGCCTAATTTAGACTTATTTTAAGTTTTGATTTTGTGGTGTGTAGGTTGTATTAGGTATTTTGGTTTTGTACTAAATTTTTATATTTACACCTACTTGAATGCCATATTGTATCCAATGGAATGTTTATAGAAACTTTAAGCATTTTCCAGCTAGTTAAGTTACTGGGTTGGATTTGATAACCATTGCTTGTTTTACCTTTATTAAGTTTATATTTATTAAAATACTTTTTATTTACAACTTACTTGTGCGCTATTACCTGTATTTGATATTCCACTGCGTTACTCACTTTTAACATGATAATGTTTTAAGGCTGGACATCTATCTACAAAAAACGTGATGCGAAAAACGACACCAAAAAGTCTTACGGAAACAGTTTTCCATTGTTGATGCACGTTTAACCATTGTTGGCGCCGGCTTGAAGCACACGCCGGAACTGAAAAGACACGTGACCATTGTTGTTGAGCAACAGTTTTTATTAGCACACTAGCAGAGGTACCCGGCGTACTGAGCACGTCGGTTTGGGTCTGCACGTGATCAAAACGTTAATGAGATGGTGCGCGTGGAGGATGCACGTGAATGACGATTATTGAAAGGGCAGAACGGTCTCTAAATCAAAAGAATTTTATTATTCGTACGGAGCTTATTATTTATTACGATAACTTGAAAACGAATTAACTTTTTTACACTCTGTTTTCACCAAACCAGAGCACGAACAAGTACGAACAAATTTTATTTGTTCAAATAAATAAAGAATAACTTCACTCTCCATTTAACCTTTCAGTTCTTCAAGTTTATTTGTTCAAATTCTCTCTCTACACTTGTTTACATAAATAGTAATTTACAATTTAGTTTTCATATTTATATATTTTTTCTAAAGTGTTTTAAAATGTTGGTTAATTCTATATAACCATGTATGACACGAAAATGTGCTCCATTTATCCGCTTTGGCGGTAAAACCATTCTTGTTTAAATCTTTACTACAGAGATATTATGAAATATATTAACGTGTGGCAACAGATAGCGCAACCATACTTCGTCCTCTTACCTAGCCATGTAATGGCCTACTGTTTTGTTTTTAGCGTTTTGAATGAAGACTAATGAATCCTAGTGTATTGGAAGGGGATGGCCGTGGCCGTGGCCTGGTTGTCTCGTCGGTTGGCTTGCCAATCGATGGAGTTCAGCAACTTCAGGCGCGGCCAGCTGCTGGTTGGGTGACGGCCTGCGCTTGAGGGCCACCGCTGGCGGGACAGCTATTTGGGGCGCGGCTGTTGGGGGACTTTGGTCTGACCCATTTGCCGATTGACCATAGCTGGTGTTCCAGCAGTTGGTGACAGCCTCTGGTTCGTTTATCCCTAGCAGCTCTTCCATCATGAAACCCCCCGTGCTTCGGAGGGCACGTTAAGCCGTCGGTCCCGACTGCTACTGTCATCTCGTAGCAGTCGTTATTAATGGGATGCGATAATCTACCCTCTGTACCAGATAAGATAAGATAGTGTATTGGAATAAACTCATTTCCATTATAATAAATATATATTTTATATTTCACAATTTAATTCATAATTTATTATTTTGAAACATTTAGATCTTTTGATGGTTTTTGAAGTCTTCAACTTATCTATAATTTACGCCCTGGTTACATAATTTCTATGTACATTTACTTTGAAGTGCTTAATTTATTTCTACAAATTCCTTCCTCTTTGTAGTTAAGAATAACTTTCCGGCTAAAAAGAGCGTTACGCGTAAATAATTCTAATTTTTCGTCATACAAAATACACTCTTTTTATTATTTTAGATACTGCAAAAAGCTTACACGTGCCGTGTTTGTTGTCCCGCATTCGATTGTGACCACAGACGCGAGTAAGGAGAGGAACCTTCAGTATAGACACTGTGTTTACTCGACATTTCGAGAGACTCGATACTCGTACTTATATTTCATACATCAGTTATTCTAAGCCCTTATTCAGTATTACCGATGTACATGATTCTGTAGACTCGTCCATTGATAAATAAATAAAAGGTTTATGTACTATATAAAATATTTATTTATTTGTTGCATCTAAAAACATTATCATGATTCAATGTTTCGGGTTGCAGATTCGAAACTAAGTCATTTTTCATAATGTGGAAGACCTCTTTGGATTAGTCAGGCTTCTTGCCTATTTCAATATATTTCATGTGGAATTTATCCCGGAAGGATGAGAATCCTGTAAGCACTGCTTACGTCCCACCTGAACAAATGTAAACTTCACTGTTCGATTGTCGATTGTCGTCCAGTTTCACTTTGTAACATTGTAGCCTCCGAAAATGATGTAAAAATCGAAACGCGTTAGACATTAAACTTTGTTTCCGTATCACTTTCCTGATTCCTTTTTATTTAATTTAAATACACGTGATACGTAGTGCAACTATATGCAGAAATAGATGGAACGAGATTTAATTGTCTCAGAATGTTACCCTGAGGACATTTGCCCAACTTGACAGGAGAATTTGCGAAGAATCAGTCTATCCACAGAGACCTTGAAGCAGTGGTGCGCTGGCAAATTTTTAACCGGCTCCACAACTACTCAGTTGAACCTAACACATGAATTAATGTATAAAAAATAAAATTATTTGTAATTTTTCATGTCTTTGGAATTCAACAAACGGCTCGCAAAATATTACGAAATTAAATAAGCGGCACGAAAAATCTCGAGCGAGCCGGTGCGAGCCGGCTTCTAGCACACCACTGCCTTGAAGTGACACATATTGGCAGGTTTATTCAAGATCTTCTGAAGAAAATGCTGGAGAAAATGAAGTGCCATAGCAACGACCTGAAGAATTCCTGTATATGAAGTGGCACACGAAGTATCGGAAGCCGAGGCACGTTCTGGATATTAATTTTGAAGGCATTAGCAACAACACCAAAGGAAGACAAGAAACATAAATGTGGATGGGGTGCTGGTCCAGCCAAATTAACGCACTACTGTTGACAAAGTACAAGAAGATTTCCTCTAGCCGTATGCGAAGGTCTACCAGGTACGATTCAACGATGCTCGTACACATTACATCTAAGCGTAAGTAGTGTGGGGGTACATTTCACCGGTGGCTCGTGCGTTGCGCGTTGCTCACTTCATTCAATAACACTATTAGAAGCCCATACAACGATTTAAGAAGATATTTTAAGGTTAAAATATTTGAAGGTATAATACCATTAATTGTAAATGATATTCTATTCATCTCAGGACCTTCACACACACATCATTGCTGTTTTCAATATACACACAATCGTACGGTTACCAGTATTCCTCCCGATTCAAAGGAACACATAATAACAAATTAGCTGGCTTACAAAATTGTATTCAATTTTTAGTTTTAAAATTTAAAATTGTAATTCCGCAATATTTATTTTTGTAATAATTAAAACTAGTAATTGGAAAATGGGTCACTGGAGGATTTTTTCATCCATATCTCCGATAATAGAGAAAAATAGTAAAGAAAATTCCACGACCTTCGGATTACCGTCCCGATGCTATATTAAAACTAAATAATTATAAACATCCTTGCCAAAATTTATTAAGCCTCACTCCCATACATAGGATGCAATAAACCTAATACATGTATTAGCCGAGAGAAGCAGAATGCCAATGTTTTATAAAATATATACTTTTTTTTTTTATTAAGAAGTATGTATTTTTTACACCCACAGAGTTTAACCATCTCAATGGGGGGGGGGGAACATTGTTTATTTGCACTTAGGATTAGATAAATAATATGATCTTTATCAATAATCCATGTCATATTTTAAAAATAAAGTTGATTTTTTCAGGAAGTTTTTCTGCTTTTTAATCGGAGTTATGAGTTATCAATAGAATCATTCAAAATAATTTATGAGATCACCGATTAATCGAGTGAACAATGGATTTTATTTATTTATAAGGATGTTATGTCCGGCGCAACCGAGCAGAGACAATAAGCAACATTAAGCACCCATAGATTATACGAAAGGATATATATTTAGTACTCACGTGTCCATGATGCTGCATTTGCATAGTAACTCTGTTTGCTGCGATTGAATGGGGGCTTTACAGGTTGAAGTCACATTTAGATCCAGGCACAGCTTGAACATTGAATGTGCCGTTCGTCCATCCATTAATTGAAGTGCTGCAATTCCACCGCATTTAATATGTGATTATACACAGTCAGCTGTTATTCATTCAGTGATGTTTGATGCCAGCGATGTTTGATCCACCAACTCTTGCAATCTTGCCCGGGGGTATGCAGTCTCCAGCGATACTAGTGGACTGGAATACTGGAATCCTGGAAGGATTATTGTTCCTCATATTCTCTTATTGGTCAAATCTCTTAATGTGAGATACAGAACTCGAAGATTGGTTGCATCTGAGTTGAGTTGATGCTGATAGTTGTCTGCACAACTATTCCACATTCGCTTAGGTTTCTGGGGACTACAGTACGCCATTATGATTGCAAATAAATGTCTGAGTTGTCGAAGCATCTGAAAACCACTTGCTTCACGCAGGCCATTCTTCATCGTCCTCTAGTAGCCCTAGAGCTTTTGCAGCCTCCTGGAAAGTATCTGGCAATACACCAACAACTCTTCACTTCGTCGACGCTATTTCCCTATTTACACTGTTTACATATTCTTTACTAATACTTATTATATGCATCAAGCAATGATTGAGCTCTTTTTCGAATCTTCCGCACGTAGAATTGAAATACATAACGACTTACTATTGGTCACAGCCAATGAAAACTCCAAATTCGAAAATGTGAAAATTTTAGCGAATTTGCTTGATAAAGCACTGTAATCAATTTTAATTAACACTGTGTTTATATTGTTAAAAAGATAGGAGATTTTTAATTGTTTACTTTTGTCGCGTCATTTTCTTTTGTTGCGTTAATTGTTTCAGTTGACAATGAAAAATCCGGATTTGCGTGATATGACAGACTGACAAAGCACTTTATATATTAAGATTTATTTAAAGTATGGTATAAAAATAAAAACTTTATGTACATTAAACATAGCGATTACAAAAAGCAATCAAAATACCATTATTTTAAATCACAAAAATTTTTTACAATCTGCTGGCCTAATGTTACATAAGAAATTTAGATAACACATACCAAAATATAAATCTTCTTATCCCACAACATACAGTAAGCATACTTAAAAACTAAAATAAAATAAAATAATTAGCAGGCATACGGTGACAGTTATTAAAATTATTCTTCCAGGAGATTGCTGTGTGAGGTCAGGAATTTGTTTGGGTACATTTCCTTGTCATTTGTGGACCGATCTCTTTGGTAATGATACTTTTGACAGCCTGCACTCTCGTGGCTGTCATGGCCGATCGCGGATGTCCGACGATACCCGCCAACTCATCCGCAACACTTCTGCACCCGTATAAATTTCTCGCACAACCAAGGTCGTACGGAGG
>JAHWFO010029178.1:0-11443 GCA_023313115.1 Rhysida immarginata | reverse complement strand
TTGAGCTTCCTATTGAGGTACAAAGCCTTGCACTTTCCGACGTTAAGATTCAACTTCCAGCAGTTTAACCAGTCTTCGAACTGCTTCAAGGTGCACTGCAGCCGAGTGATAACGTGAGCCGGCTGGTGTGCCCATGTCATAATGGCAGTGTCATCCG
This sequence comes from Rhysida immarginata, assembly GCA_023313115.1. Classification (NCBI taxonomy): domain Eukaryota; kingdom Metazoa; phylum Arthropoda; class Chilopoda; order Scolopendromorpha; family Scolopendridae; genus Rhysida; species Rhysida immarginata. The sequence goes on along the minus strand of JAHWFO010029178.1, from coordinate 11,286 downwards.
CATAAAAATACAGATTACAATTATCGGGTTTCGGGAAATCATGTACAAAGTAATTAAATAGCACAGGGCCGAGGACAGAACCCTGAGGGACACCGGCCTTTACAACACGGGGTGTGGAAAGATCTTCTCCAACTTTGGCTTGATAGGATCTGCCGTCAAGAAAGAATTTCACCATCAAAATCAAATCGGCAGGGAACCCGTCTCTGATCATTTTGTAGACAAAGCCCTCATGCCACAATAGGGTCAAAAGCTTTACTGATATCAAGAAATACCACCCCACAGTACCTGGATAGGTTCAGGGGGGTGCTCAGGTCTTCAACGAGCATCCATATGAAAGGAGTACTAACGGACCGGTTTATATACAGTTTGCATAGTTAATAGTAATTGGCTGAAAAACAAGAACAAATGAGATTAATTAGAAGACGTGTTGGGATAGGACAGGGCGGAGGACAAATAGGAAGTAATAAGAGGGTGGCGAGAAAAATGCAATAGGATAACACATATGAAATTAAAATTATAAAAAAAGGTTAGGAATGATAGGGTGCCTAGCAAAAAGATTTCGTAAAATTCCCTGAATTTCCCTTGATTTTTGCTGATCATCAGCAGACAAAAAAAGGCTATCATGAAAGAACATTATCCAAATTGCCCAGAATTTTCGAATTTATGATTTCCTGACTGTTCCCGGTTACAAAAAAATTCCTTCACATTCCCGGTCGCTAGTCACCCAGTAAAATAGTACCACATATAAGAGCAGTGGGTCAAAGGTCACTGAAATAAAAGAGTATAAGAAGCCTATGAGAAAAAGAGTGTGCAGGGACGGAAACAAAATGAACATAGAGGTAAAAAAAAAAATATGAAAGAACATTAAAAAGAGGAAATAAAAGATAAAGAAAAAAGAAAAAAGAAAAGGGCCCATAGAGCTAATGACAAATTGAGGAATAGCAGAAGTTGGAAAGGGATATGGGAAAGGTAATGAGGGAATGGTGCCTTTGCTAAGGTTAATGCCATTAGGGGCTAATGGCCTGTAAAGAGTGGGCAGGGGAATTAAAATGTTTAGTGACAGGGGTGTCAGTATTGCTAAGTATGTTGAATTTTTGTCCAGCAAATCTTGCACGTATGTCCAGCATAATTTAATTTTTGCAGTATTTCATTCACCTCAGAAATAAAATAAATTTGCACAGCTTCCCACATTGTAAGAAAAAAAAAAGAAAATTAAAGTTCATAAAAAAACTCTTTAATATTTACGTGTACTAAAAAAATGAGGTGTAGTCACCACCCGACTTTCTTATATGTAAATGTCCTGGTCCAAATACAGAAAAAAATTAAACAACTGTCTAAAATGGCTACTTCCGATAGAAATTTTTAAAAAGTTTGTGAATAAAATTCATTTCAAATTAGCTTCTTAACACTTTGGTATAGAATCCAAATTTTCACTCGTATTTCGTCTGCATTAGCTAAAAACTGGATTTGATAAGAGCAAAACTGGTACATCCGGTTGGAATTTTGAAAAAATTTTGTTAATAAAGGTTGTTTAAAATTAGCTTCTAAACACCTTGTATGCTTTACAAATATTCCTATTCCGTCTTATTTCGCCTATATTAGCAGAAAACTGGATTTTGAGAAGAGTAGAACTGGTACTTCCGGTTGGTATTTTGAAAAATTTTGTTAACAAAAGTTGTTTAAAATTGTAATTTTAAGATTTTTCAATCCTTTCAAAATTTTCATAAACGCAATGGTTAACGAGATATTTCAAAATTTATATTTTGGCGCTGGAGTAAACTTATTCTTCCGGTTGACCGATTCCACTGGAAAACTAATCAGAACTCCCAAGGATGATTATAATCATAAGTTTAAAGTTTGGTCAATAGCTTTAGCCGTTTGGACGCTATCGTGAACACACAAACACATAGACAGACACATACGAGTATATTTTCTAAAAAACAATTTTTCGTAAACTAGATACCCTAAAACGTGAAGATCAGCGAAAATCTCGAGGTCGAAATTTTTCGTGATTACAATACTTCCTTAGAAGAAAGGAATAGTTATTGTTAAGGAGTTTTTGTCATTGTGTTTACTTGTTTAACGCCAGAGTGCATATCATTGTTTTTTTGTTACTTGATTGGGCTCTCACTCTCCTTTGGCCTTGATTGAAGATCAGCTAGTGTAGTGCGCAGAGCACATTCTCTCTTAACCTGAATAAAACTGTTATATGAGTTTACTCCTCGTTGTCAGTGAGTTCTTGTCTATAACAACGCAGGGCCATACCCAGAATTTTATTTCGGGGGGGGGGGGGGCAGAACGGGCTGACCCTATTCTTCTAGTGGGGCGGGGGGCGCAACAGAAATAGTTGACAAAGTGGAAAATTTCGAGGGGGGCTGCAGCCCTTTTAGCACCCCCCTGGGTACAGCCCTGTAACAACGAAATCCAGATCCACATGAACTTTTCTCCTTAACGTTTTGGTCCTTCGAGCCGGATCTAAGTCAAGCTGCCGGCAGAGGATTCGCAAGAACTTTTCTCCTTTGTTATTGCTACTGGCCACGTGTGAATGTAAATGTTATTGTTCCCGGAGCCGAACGGAAGCGTTTCTCCGAGCATTCGTGTTGATTGTCGGCGTCTGTAGCACCTAGTCTTCATGTCAACTCCAATAACACTAGTCAACACGCATTTTGTGACTAAGACCACACAAAATGTTCTTAGTAGTAATCTGTATGTAGAATGCGAATCTGCTTGTAGATTTTTTCTATCATGTCACGTTTCCAAGTTATGCACATCGAGACTTCTACGTTAAAGTAATGGGAGTGAAGAGAAGCAGCTACATTGTTAAAGTATCCATATTTTGGGGCCGCAAGGAATTTACCAGGCCCCAAACACTGAATGATTTAAAAATGCTTCATTGTAAAACAAGAAAGCTGTGCGTGCTAGAGAAATTTAAAAATTAAATTCGTAATCAGCAGAAAAAATACTACCAAAAATCACCCACTTTCATTTTGTCACTTCACAAGAAAAATCTTAAATTTTGTTGGCCAGTGTAATCATCCAATAATCAATGTTCAGCAAATCAGTAAGTAGACTTTTGTTTCTCAGTGTTCCTGTCTGCCTTCCCGCCATTTTGTGCTGCTCATCATCGCTTGTCTTTGTTCTACAATGTCGAGTGACGCTTCGAGCCACCATTCTGTTTTGTGTGAACTTTCGATTTTAATTGCATATTTTTACTCTGGTTTGTGACTGTGTTCTTTATGACAATAGATCTAAAGAAAAAACGTACAGCTATTAAAGCTCAGCTAACTCGTTTTCTTAGTTATTTGCGTACTGTTCAAATTGATCACACCCCTCCTGCTCAACTTCCTGTTGAGAGAGAGATTGCTCCTTGTCAAGACTTTGCTTAATCTGTAACGGATGTCCAATTAGAAATTGACACCCACACTGAAGACGCGGATGGTGAAGAAAAAATTACAGAATTCGAATCCCGTTATTTGTAATTAATCGCAACCGCTTCTTCCAATGTCTTCTTTTAGAATCGAATGTTCCAAGCGTGACCAACATCTGTTTCAAACAATGAAAGTTCTCCAATTCTTCCTAGTCCAAGCCATGACTCATTGACTGTCAGTCCTATTAAATTGCCATCGATTAGTTTGCCTCCTTTTCTGAATGGCTTAATTTCCGTGATCTGTTTCTAAGCTTAACCCTAGAATACTAACCATGAGCAGCATAACCTTGTTACTAACTATACGTCTCCCAGACGTACATCACATTGAAATGCAGTTATCATTATTTGTATAGTTGTATTGATTGAAATAAGGAGTTTTGTGTATTTATTTATTATAGAATAAGTACTTTAGAACAATACATTTATTATAAAAATTGTTCATTAACTTTTTAAAAAATCTATAAAATAACAATATTAAAAAAACAATCGATATAAGAATATTCGAAAAAAATATATGTATTAAAACGAATTATATTGTCTAGAATGTTTTAAAAGGCAAACGAAAAGAGATATTTCTAGAATTTGGAAAAAAATTGAACTTAATATTGACCTTTGAGGAATACCATTTCTGATCTCAGAAACTGAACTTTCAAGTTTATTTATTTTTAGTTTTTACATTCTATTCGTATGCATTCCTTGCAACAAATTTAAACATTGTCCTCTTATACCATAATGTTTTAATTTGAAAAACAAAATATCACGATTAGCCAAATCCCAAGCTTTATTTAAATCCAAAAAATGACTGCTGAATTAAGACCATGATGAAAGCATTTATTTAATTTTTGTGTCTTTTCAAATTTCGGGTTGACTTCTTTTTTCTATAACCATATATTTCTTTACCAAAAGTATTGTTCTTTTCCCAAAATTCCTCAAGTTTTTTTTAATCCAATGTTTCAAAATATTTTGTAATAATAGAAAGTATGATATTGGTCGATTATTATTTAAATCTGTTTTTTACTTCTCTTATAGATTGGCCTAATCTTTGACATTTTTATCTGTTTTGGCCATTCATTTGTCTTCAATATTACAATAAATAGTTAATAAATACAACTGAAAAATTAAATAATAATTAACAAATAACAAAATAATAAATATATAAGTATAATCAAAATAAAACTAAAAAATCAAATAAAGAGCTCTTTAATTGATTTTTTAGTTTTATTTTGATTATACTCATATATTTATTATTTTGTTATTTGTTAATTATTATTTAATTTTTCAGTTGTATTTATTAACTATTTATTGCATTCCAGGGTTTTTGTGTCTCGTCCTTTTCTCTTATAAATATCCATTCTTCAATATTACATTATATAAATGAGTTAACAAAACCTTAACCATTATTTCTAATGTTGTTTGCCTAAATTCCATCAATTCCTGAAGACTAATTTATATTTAGACTTCCAATAACTTTTTCAATTTCTTTTTCTTCTACTGAATCCATAACAATAGAATTTTGTTTTAATATAAGCACTTGTAATTAATAATAACTAACACGCCTCAGAGTATATAAATAAGCACTATCATTCATAACACAACACGTCCAAGATATGTACAAAAATATGTGTTGAATACTAACTCTACGTCCATTAGACGTACAAAAAGTATGCACTGAATACTAACTCTATGTACAAGAGACGTACAAAAATTTACGTTGAATACTAACTCTACGTCTAGCAGACGCACTATGTTTACGAAAATATGCAATACACGCTCTTGATATGCAAGCTGGACAGCTGAAACACCACTATTCGAAAAATTACATGTTTGATGAAGCATACCTGGAGTTACAGGGCGCTCTTTCAAGGTCAAGCGCAGCAGCTGATGTTTAAAATTTTAACTACGACTCCAAGACGTATGGTTAGCATTCTATGGTTAATACACAAGAGTGAATCACTCAGTCCAGTTCAGAAGTTTCATTATCTTCATTCTGCCCTCACAGGCAAAGCAGCTGAATGCAAGAATCTATCATTTACCACTGCTAATTACTCCACTGCTTGGGACACACTCAATAACAGATATAATAACAAGTCATAATCTTTGTTCATAAGATTCTTGTACATAATCACATTAAGTCTTTGTTCACCTCTGAGACAATCACCAAGGAGTCTTCACGTGCTCTAAGAATTTTGATTGACAGAACTCGCAAGGATTTACACTTTCTTGATTCTTTGCTTGAGAAAGAACTTCAACATAATGCTCTGCTTGTACATCTTTTAAGTTCTAAATTGGACCAGCTATGCTGAAGGAATTCGAGGAGAAATCTACCTCTTCAACTCCTCCTAAGTGCGAAGATTTGCTAAAATTTTTGGAGCTTCGTTCCTCTCTGTTAGAAACCCTAGAGCAGAAAAATGCCAAATCGTCCAATTCTCGTGCTGTTGCCAAGTCGTTTCTTACTACTTCTTGTGCTTGTGTGGTTTGTGAAAGTGATCACCCCTTGTATTCCCTACCTTCAAGCAGTTATCCACGGCTGATCGGACTACTAAAGTAAAAAAGGAAAGACTGTTTTAACGGCCTTGCTAAAGGCCACCATGTAAAAAATTGTAAGTCTAAGCACAATTGTAACATCTGTCATGCGAGACACCATACTCATCTACACCAGTACTCTGATAAACCTCGGAACGACCACCCTTCCCATGATGACGATGCACGCATGTCTCTCTCTCTCCTCTATTACCCCATTAGCGCAAGGGGTACTGCTATCTACTGTGGTTGTCAATGTTATTGACTCGCAAGGTCTTCCACACTATGCTAGAAGCCTTTTGGACTCTACCTCAATGTCGTCGTTCATAACTACATCCCTGTGCAAGAGACTTCGACTGCCTGTGTCTCGGATCAAGATGCAAGTACAAGTTGTTACTGGCAATGTTGCTGTTATCCGTTCTCGGTGTGAGATTTTTCTTCAACAAACTGTTTAAGATAAATTAATGTTAATTCAGTAATTTTCTTATTAAGCACCTTGTCGTTGCAATCGGGAATATAGCTAGGTCTAGTAGTGAGGGCTATAGTGGTAAAACCAGCCATAGTTGGTTTAGCGCAACTGTAGCACACTCTTGCATGTGAAACAGGTATAACCACCATGGTTGATGCTGCCAATGGAGGGGTTAACGGACATTCATTGTCACCAAGAGGGGTCACTGTTCCTCCCCACTTTTTGGCATAATAAAGGAGGGACTTTGCAATCTCGTGTGCTGTTGCTGGAATAATTGATTCGGGACGTGAATGTTCAGTATTACCCATAGTCTGCTATTAAGCAATGATCACTGCCTCACTTTAATATAGATTTTAGTGATATAACACTCAGCAAGACAAGAGTGCCTGTAGTTGATTAAAATGAACGTAAGTTTATTGCATTAATAGGTAATTGAATTGCATGCATGTTAAACTGGCCCGGTAGATACCATGGTAGTCGTAAATAAATGTTTATTATGTACGTACTGGTGTATTCTAAAAGAATAAAGTAGTGTTATGCGTAATTATAGTAATATCAGTTGCGATTTTCTAGTTATCAGTCCCGAACCCTTGCCCTTACCTGCCCTAAGTGACGGTCCTTGACTCAGAGCACCTATACAATAGATATAGTGGGGGTGGGGGAGGGCACACTGGCGCCCGAACAGGGACTAATAATCCGGCATTTGCGGATTATAGAATTCTCCTGATATTACTGTAGTTTAAGACGATTTTTTTTTTTTTTGTTTTTTGGTTGTGTTCCTGGTTGTATTGAATACGCGTATGCGAGAGTGTGAGGTTGTATATTAGTTTGCATACCTAAACAAGACTACAAGCTGCGCACTGGTTTGGTTACTGGGAATCATGCTGGGCGATGAAGCTGATGTTGAAGCAGCTGCGACTGCTGCCGCGATTCCTGAGTTGGCTGGATTTACTGGCTCAGTGCCAGCATTTGTTGGTGAAGATGGAGGTGTTACGATTAAGGCATTCTTGGCCAGTATCAATCGTATAGAGGCATTGGCTAGCTGGACACCAGCTATTAAATTGACGGGAGTCCATTCTCGGCTAAAGGGTGCAGCTGCCAAGTGAGCCGCTGAACATGAGCTGTTCGATATTGAAGACTATGAAGAGTTGCGAACACGACTTGAACAAGTTTTCGGACGCCTGAAGGTGGTTCATGACTTCTCCCAGGAGCTACACAACACCTTTCAGGGCCCCAATGAGACGGTTGCAACCTTTGCAGGGCGCTTGGAGTTAGCAATGGCACGATACATCAGCGCCACGCCCGCAGCTGTGCCAATCAAAGAAACCGTGCTTTTGCAACGATTTTGCAACAGTTGCTTGGTGGCGCATAGAAGGACGCTGATGATAGCCAATCCTAAAACATACAAAGAGGCGTTGATGTTAGCCTTAAGATCCGAGGAATTGGAGAAAAAATTCCGACGATCAACAAATGTTGGAGAAGCTGGGGAGAATGTGCCAGGGGCCGAGGTGGGGTCTAGTGGAGTGCGACTGGGGCAGAAAGGAGGAAAATCAAATCAAGGCAACGCTGATGGGACAAGACCACAAGAGCACGCATGCAAATGTGCAGACTCAATTAAGAGATTGGAGGGTATGATGGAAAGTTTGACACGCATCGTCGAAAAGCTAGCATTCAGCAGTGCGTCAGCCCCGTGCACTCAGTAATCACCCGCTGTGGCCCCAGGGGATATGGCAGGGCGATTGTACCAAGGGGTGCGCCTAACAATAATGGGTGTTATAGGTGCAGACAATTGGGGCATTTAGCCAGGAATTGTCCCCAACCATCACCAAGGCCCCGCAGTGTAAATACTGGTGGTTCACTCGAGGGTCCTATTGTGACTCCGTGTGGGGAAGGGGGAACTTGTGTGGCCACGGTAGTTATCCAGGGTCAGCCATTGACCATGCTATTCGATACGGGATCCCAAGTGTCTCTGATCGATGAGGAGGCATATCACCAGTTAGCTGGTCCACCACAACAAGATATAAAAGGTATAAAAGGAAGTTGTTTGTATTCGAAAAAGGGAGGGCTTCTGGACGTAGTAATCCAAGGCCGTCATATGGGCATGCGGACGTTTTTGGTCCATTCCTTTAGTGATCGCCCATATGACGGTATCTTAAACATGGACGTGCTTAAAGGGCTTACGTTTCAATGCTCCTCAACGAGTGTAGTCGGGGTTGCGGATGTGTTACCCATCGAACAGGCAGGGAATGACGGTGGGCGCATTGAGAAGGGGGTTATGCAAATGGCGAGCATGGGTTTTGAGATGGGTGAGGCTAATGAAAAGTATGGCTGTGCGGATGCCATTTACACCCAGGAGGTGATGGTGAGGGAACCATGCCGGAAAGGTATGATTAGAACGGCCAGGTGGATAGGACCATTTCAAATATGCTCCACAGATGGAATGGGATGGGTACAGTTATGGGATTTAACTGTTTAAAATAAATTAATGTTAATTTAGCAATTTTCTTATTAAGCACTTTGTCGTTGCAATCGGGAATATAGCTAGGTCTAGTAGTGAGGGCTATAGTGGTAAAATTAGCCATAGTTGGTTTAGCGCAACTGTAGCATGCTCTTGCATGTGAAACAGGTGTAACCACCATGGTCGATGCTGCCAATGGAGGGGTTAATGGACATTCATTGTCACCAAGAGGGGTCACTGTTCCTCCCCCCTTTTTGGCATAATAAAGGAGGGACTTTGCCCTCTCGTGTGCTGTTGCTGGAATATTTGATTCGGGACGTGAATGTTCAGTATTACCCATAGTCTGCTATTAAGCAATGATCACCGCCTCACTTTAATATAGATTTTAGTGATATAACACTCAGCAAGACAAGAGGGCCTGTAGTTGTTTAAAATGAACCTAAGTTTATTGCATTAATAGGTAATTGAATTGCATGCATGTTAAACGGGCCCGGTAGATACCATGGTAGTCGTAAATAAATGTTTATTATTGCGAACTGGTGTATTCTAAAAGAATAAAGTAGTGTTATGCATAATTACAGTAATATCAGTTGCGATTTTCTAGTTATCAGTCCAGAACCCTTGCCCCTATCTGCCCTAAGTGATGGTCCTTGACTCAGAGCACCTATACAATAGATATAGTGGGGGTGGGGAGGGCACAAATATTAGAAAAACAGTACAAAAATTTACAGTTTTAATCAAAGCAAATGCAAATTTATCACAGGGCTTCTTTTCTAATATCCATATTGCTTCATTTACTATAAATTTTTAATTTGACACTTCTACAATGTCAGACTCAAAATAACCTAATATTTCTTGTAAAAATATCATTAAAGAAGAAGCAAACTCAGCCTGATTCTTATCTCGATGTTTAGAAACAATCTTCTTCACATTTCAAACAACCTTTGAATCACGTGATTGTGGAACCCTGTAATCCACAAGCAGTTGTCAACGAGTCACGTGATTTGAGTTCAAATGAGAGCAGCTTGCCCTAACAACTACTGCATGACTAATGCCAACTCGCGCCGACATCAACCTCAACTGTTGTTGACAATTGTGTTCATCATCTCGTTAGAACATATGAGCGATTGAATAGCAGGAGAAAGAGTGAGAAGAAAGAACCTTGACCGCTCTGCCCTTGAGATGGTAGCTGTCACCTCGTCTTCCTACGGTTGAGATAGGGGAGGGTGCAGTTGACGCCGCGGGGTAGTTCATGTTGAATCGGCTGCATTCTTGAACACAATGAGCGGTGTCAACGAATGATTCTTGAACCAGTCGTTGATAGCGCCACACTGGAAGTTGAGATTCTTGAACACGGCCACACTATTACTTCTAGCCACAGTAGTATGGTTATAGACAATTTGCCGCGAGTTGTTCACGCATTTATCCACTTATTGACGCCATTACAATCATTATAAGCAGATGATTTTTGAAAGAAACACTGATCTGCTTATCTCTATTCTCATGCTCACTGAAAGATCTTTCTCCGTGTTTTATTCTTCGAGTTTAATTAAATATAGAAGGAATTATACAGATATGTACGATAGTGTGGAAATTAATGTGAATAAGAGGGAATTTTCCGTACTTTTATTAAAACATGGTGTAATTATTCTAGTAAGTATTTTTAGTACAATACAGTAAATAGCTGAGAGTAATCGGAGTTACAAATCAGCTGTTAACTCAGGAAATCAAATTATTAAAAATTCCCTTTTGTTCACATTAATTTGCACACTGAGGCTGGCAATCAAATAATAATTTTAATTTAAATAAGTGAGTGGTGGCTTTGCAGTATAAAAGATGGACAACAGGATTATCGGCTAGTTTCGTCATTTATTCCTGGCTTCTTCTAGGATACACAACAAGACAATCGACAATCGAACAGTGAAGTGTACATTTGTTAGGATGGGATGAAAGCAGCGCTTTCACAAAGCTCATCCAACCAGAATAAACTCCAAATGAAATACACTGAGGTAGTCAAAAAGCCTAACCAACCCAAGTGGTCTTCCATATTATACAAAAAAGAAAATAAGATTGACGATTGTCAGAAACAAAAAACAAACGAAATAAAAAAATACAAGGAGATATAAGATTATCACATCTTCCAGTAATCTGGGAAAGAGACGTTGCTAATATCTTCAAAATTGACGTCAAGAACGTGCCTCGGTTTACGATACTTCGTATGCCAGTTCATATTCATTGAGTTCTTCAGTATCCCTTTCACAAGCTTATTGTCGTGAGTCTTCATCTTCTGTATCATAATCAAAAGGAGATCCTGTATAAACTTTCCGATATGGGCCATGTTTAAATCCAAGTGGATGGATTGGTATTTCACCGTCCTTCTGTCCAGCTGGGCAATGGTCCTCAGGGTAACAT
>JAHWFO010029167.1:0-10943 GCA_023313115.1 Rhysida immarginata | reverse complement strand
TGAGCGCTTTGCATTTTTGGCAACTCACGCAATTTTTAATTAAATGATTTACGTCTTTTTTCATGTTTGGCCACCAATACAACCGTTTTAACACGTAAAGCGTTTTTTTTAACCCTGGATGAACCAGAGGTCCTTGCCGGTGCCAATATGCAACTAATTCGGTTCGTAGTCTTACCGGTACTACTATGGGTTCATTTGCCTTATTACGACATAAAATTCCATTATTAACTACCCAAGCGTTACTCTGAGCGTTCTTCACTAGTCGTTTTTTTATCGCATTACACCATAAATCTTTTGATTTTTCAACCTCCCAGTCATTGCCGGTTTTTTCAGGAATAGCCATAAGACATCTCGATAGGGCGTCAGGTACATGATTCAACTTCCCTAATTTGTGTTTAATGATGAAACTGAAACATTGGAGTTTTAACGCCCATCTAGTGACACGGCTATTCTGGTCTCTAAATTGATGTAGCCAAGTTAGCGCTTGGGCGTCACAATACACTATGAAATCCGTCCCCTCTAAATAAGGGCGAAAGTGTTGAATGGTAGACAGTACCGCCAAACACTCCCATTCTAGGGCGGTATAACGTGACTCACAGTCGTTTAAAGCGCGACTGTAGTACCCGATTACGTAAGGTTGCCCTTTAATCCGTTGAACTACCATGCTCGAGACAGCTTGTTGGCTAGCGTCAGTGTGAACTTCGAAGGGTAAATTGAAGGCTGGTTGTCTCAAAATAGGAGGGCTGGTTAGTCCCCTTTTGATTTCCAGGAATGCTTCCTGACAGGCCAAATCCCACTTCCATGGTTGATTTTTATGAGTAGGTTGACGTAATGGTTGATTTATCCTACTTAATTCGGGTAGGAAATCCTTATAAAACTGTATCATTCCAATGAACCTCTTAACCTGTCTAGAATTTTTCGGTATCAGAAAAGACAACATAGGTTCCAGATTTTTGATTGTGGTATGTAGACCTTCTTGGTCAACTCGGAAGCCCAAAAACTCAACACGTTATGGCAAACCTGGATTTTGAAAAGTTGACCTTAAGATTACAATTAGTCAAACGCGTCAACACTCGGTTCAAAATATGTAAATGTGATGATAAATCTGGAGTTCCCACTATTATGTCATCCATATAGTGGAAACTCCAGGGTTCTATAGAGGGGTCTAAGACGGTATCCATGATAGACTGGAAGACTTGAGCACCGTTTTTGATACCAAAAGGTATTACATTAAAACAAAAAGTTCCTAAACCTGGGACCATAAAAGCTGTTTTCTCTTGTGAGATAGGATCTAAAGCGACTTGCCAATAAGCTGCTTTCAGATCAAGAACTGAAAATATCTTGGCATGATGCAGTTTTCTGATGATTTGTTCTGTGGGCAAAGGGAAATATGTCATGGGTTCGGTTAATTTATTTAAAGGTCTGGCATCTAGTACGAACCTATACTCTTGGCCTCCCTTTTTCTCAATAAAGAAATAGGGTAGCGACCAAGCCGACTCAGTGCGACGAATAACACCCGATTTTTCCATTTCTCTTACTAATTCGCGAAGAATTTTCAATTTAGCATGGGGTTGGGGGTAAGGTCTTACCTTAACCGGTTTTTGATCACCCGTTTTGATGGTGTGTTGATACCCTGGATATCTTTCAGTTATCCGGTCCATATCCTTTTTGAATCTCGTAATCATTTCATTCAATAATTTTCCGATTGCCAGCTTTTCCGTTCTGTTTTGGGAGGGAATCCAAGTTAATGGATCTGGTAAACGAAGGGTTAAACAAGCGCTTATTTTGCGAAGACTATCAACTCCTAGCAAACCGTTGCATGGTAACTCTGATGTTAACCACATATCGATCGAGATGTCGCCACAAATTTTGTCGTTTACTTTGTGGGTTTTGATAGTTACGAACTCATTCAATTTCATTTCTTGGCCGTTGGCGGTTTTAATGACTTTAGGCACCTCTGCTATCGTTTTTTCTAACAGCCATTTTTTAGCAATTTCTTCTTTCAGTAAAGTCACATTGGATCCAGAGTCTACGAGGACGCATAATATTCTGCCCTCGACATCTAGATCAAGTTGCCAAAACGCTTTCACTGGTAAACGCAATTGTATATTGATTCCTTCACCGAAAGCCAAATCGTCTCCCTCTCTTGATCTTTGCGTCGTACACAGCGTGTCTTCTTCAAGGGTAAGCTTTTCGTAGATAGGCTGATCAGCTGGGCAACCCGTCGAGCATAACGTGTCCAAACCTGGGTAGAATAGAACCCCAGAATGGGTTTTCGTCTCATGCACTTCTTTAGGTTTTCCAGGGATCCTTTTCAAAATAACTTTAGGTACGAATTCCTCTTCCTTTATGCCCCTAGGAACGGGCATCAATTTGGTTTTTTCTTTAAACATAGTGTTTTCTGTGAAATTTGCTTCTTGTAATATGGACTTCAAACTTTTGTCTTTTAAAGATAACAGGTTCTTCCTGACGGGAGGTAACGAGTTCCAATGGCGAGCTCAAGCAAATGTTCATGTGAAAATAAGTTGTTTAACATGATATTTTGTTCATAAAGTTTGCCCCAGTACGTAAGAAAAGGTTCTCTATATTTTTGCGATAGATTGTAAAATCGTTCTTTTCTTTGTGTCTCTTCTCTCGAGTTCCCTAACATTCGCAACAATTGTCACGAAGAATACGCCAAGTTGGGGTCTCCTTGCATACCAGGCACATCCAATATTGTAGCCTTGATTCGGTGAGAGTGGGCCAAATCCATAAGATTTCGTCCTCTGTTATCTCAGTAACTCTCATTTGTTCCTGAACTTGCCCTACATATTCATGTATGTTCATGCCTAGGCGATAAGTAGGAACCCCAAGGCGAAGAAGTAGTTTATCCATCTCAGAGTATTGAAAAAAAAAAACTGACCTAATTAGTATTGAATAAATAAGTTTCTCTAAGAGGACCAAGAGCAAAATTCAACGGGAAGTGACTCTAACAAGAAGAAAACTGAATAGATAAAAGAAAAGAAAACCATAATTAGTAAAGCTCTGCTAAGAGGCGCGACTAATACTAATTAAAAGCAGGAGAATTGAAAAGAAACAAATATTTTGACGAAGAGGTCTATATAAAAGGGAAAAATTCTTAGAGTTTATAGCAAACTCACCTTAAAAGAAAAATCTTCAAAGGGCAAATTCTATTCATAAATTCAAAACGCTGGGAAAAATGCTCAAAAAAAAGATTTCAATAACTTGGTTAAGTAAGACTTTTCAGAATAAATAGTTTGTAATTACAAAAATTTTTTTCGACAAACACGTATGGAATTAGGACTTCGTTGGTTGAAAGCGCTATTAAAAAAAAAAACTACATTCGACAATGCGTTGGAGGAGGAGAAAAAAAATTCTGCAACAAATTGTCTTTGGAAAAAAACTTCACTGTAACATGCCAATTCAGTGACACGCACAGCTACGGAAACCCCAACCCCTTTACTAGTATTCTAAACCCCAAAATTACATGCCGCGCTTACAACCAAGGTGGGGGATTACTTTAATTACTGCTAAGAAGGATCAAAAATTAGCTTATTTAGGTTCTTAATTTTTTTTTAAATCTTCATTAATCTAAAATGAAGTCTGAATAAATCTAAAAAGAAGAGAATTAATTCCAAGCGAATTTGTTGTTTTTATTTTTTTCTTTTTTTTTTTAGAGTCAGAAAAAAATATATTTAAACAATGGATACATAATTAATTAGAAAGACACTGTTGAGTTACATAAGACGGGTTTCCTTTTTTTGTTGAGGATAAAATTACGAAGATCCTGACGATGGCCAAATTTGTATCGCAAGAGGAGTGGAACAATGGATAAAGTCCAGTACGAAGTATATCGCTAAGTTGGATGGTCGAGTAATAGTTCAAAAAAAAAAATCGAACAAATGCTTGGAACTAAAAAAAAAATTACAATAAATAAATATTAAAAAGAAAAAAGGGCACTTAGATGATTGGTAATTAAAAAAAAAAAAAACAAACTAAAATCGAGTAAACCACGTGATTGGGTAAAAAAACAGCTCCACAGTCTCAGGAAGATTGAGGTGAATCAGACTAAAGATGGTTTGTGAAAAATTCGATGAAGAACTAAGGCTGCTGAATGTGAGAGAGTGGTTTAGATTAATAAGCAAAACAAAAAAATAAATAAAACTAAAGGCCTAGTTGATTAGAGAAAGGAGGGGGAAGAGAAAAAAAAAGAAAAATTAAAATAAAATAAACAAGAACGGTAGATTGGCTGAAATCCGTAAATTACAGGATACTTACCTCGTCACGCGCAAATAAGACTAAAGATAACAGGGACACTGAAACATTACTACACTAAAAAAAAAAGGAACGTAGGGAAGGGAAACACCGCCAAAGGACACACAGGTAACTTTTCAGCAGCGACGAGGAAGAAATCTGGTAAAATCCTAGAAGTAAGGGTTAAAGAGAAAGTCAGAATAAAAATACAATAGGAAGTTTCTCAGTTTCAACAAAAAAAAATCAAAAGAAAATAAAAAAGAGCACATAAAAATTAAAAAGAGAATACATCAAACTTAAAAATTGCCGAGTTGAGAGGAAGTCCAAAAACCACAAAAAGCAACGAACATCAAAAGTTATTTTTTGTGAAAAAAAAATAAATGTTTAAGTCCAAGGGCCAGTCCAATTATTTCTTAAAGTACTTTATGTGAAAAATGTTTGACTCACGCAGATAGTCACAGGGGAACCAGAGGGTAAAAGAAAAATAGCGATGGACTTCACAGACGGTTGTTCCATTAAGCATCCAAATTACGTTGGTCCAATTTTGAATTTCAAAAACCAAAAGGGAAAAAAAAAAAATCTTACTTTTTCACAAAGTCTTCATCGAAAGCGAAAAAAGTTTCTCTGGCGGACTGACATCATCAAGGCAAATATCTTGTTGTATCTTCGAATGAGTTACATGACGTTGGCGAACACCATGGTTGAATAGCGGCTAAAATCTCTAACAAATAAAATGGACATCGCTTGGCTTTTGATTCCTTAACGAGTCAGCGAGACGGCAAATTCGAACGTGAAATAAAATGGCATCATTGAGGTCGCAATAGACCTCAACAAAACTTGAAGAACAAAGTCCAATCCCGACTACGACTCACGCATTATATATCGAGAATATGGCCGATACATGTTTCGGACCAATTCCTACTATAACCAAAGAAGGAGAAGACTAATAAATGCAGACCAGCTTGTCCGCTGTTGTTGACTCCATCGAACCAAACTAGAAAACTGCCAAAGCCACCATAAAAACTAAAAAAAGAAACCCAAAAAGTTAACAAATTTTTTTAACGCACGCGTATGAAACGCTCGAGATGGCATGACATTACGAACGCCACGCGGTAAATTAAAAACAATGTTCCAAAAAAAAAAATTTTTTTTTAAATGCCTGACTCCACGGGCAAAGAAAAAATTTGAGGAAAATTATTGTTAACCAAGAATGAGTTAATTTAAACTACCCATTCTTGGTAATTGTTAGTATCTAGAAAATCTTAGCAAACAAATGGTAATTTATTTTCAGAAAAATTCCTTTATGTATTGTTCCATCCACATTTCGAGTGAACAAAATAAGACCCAAAAAAAATGTCTTTTTCGGAAATATATCTAAATAAGCCCATCATAATTGTTTCTCACCTGGTACCCTAATTCAATCTTGTAACCTTTTATCTAGGCCATTAAAAATAAAACTTATCGGCTTTTGGTGTGTTCAGGGATATTTCCTTATCGAACGGAAGTAAATTTCCAAATTATCTAGCTTCAGGAAAAAGAAAAAAAAAACGTATATAAGACTTCAAGGGGAATTTATTTTCATACCCTCGATATGAGTCTTAATGATTTGGGTAACTGCCTCCAAGCAAATATTCCCGTTTAAATTGCGTCTGGCCAGACTTAAATATTTTAGTGTTTTTTTTAAACTCCTTTCTATAGGAAGTTCAGGCAGTACCGATTTTTTACTAAACGCTTCAGAGAGCGTCAAGTGAACCCTTTTATTCGTGTTACACAGGAGGGGGCCACATTAACCTCCCAAAAAAAAATACGAAGCCAAATTGGAACCTTCCATTGATTAGGAACGAAAAAAAGGTACAGAAAAGCACAGACCGTCTATTTATTTGTCAAAGATAAAAACCACACCTCGAAAAAGAGCATGGGTTGGAGCTGAAAGAGATTACGGTCGCGTAAATAGACATACCAGAGTGCCGATTTAGTAGATAGGTTAACAAAACTTTGCGATCAGCCCAAAAGAGCTAAAAAATAAGCAAAAAAACGGTCTTCGTTTTTCAAGCCACGAAAAGGCACGTTACATTCCTCCCCTTGTTAGAAAAAGAAAAAAAATTCGGGGTTACGCGAATTTCTTTTTCTCATAAACATTCTCCAAGAGAATTGTTAGTTAAATGTTTAAAAAAAAAGAAATATTATATTTTTGTACAAAAGAGATAGTTGGATGAGAAGAAAAATTCAACTTCAAGGTATTTTGTTGTTTGCGACGAAACGTTTTACATTACCGATTGCTACCCGCCACCCTCTGAAATCATTTCCGGAAGTAATCTGTACTTTTAAGGTGTTTGCGTCCAAAAGTTTTAAGACTGAAAATGGACCTTGGTATAAGGGTTCCAGGGATCCTTTAGTTTTCATTGATGGTGGGCACACCGTTGTTTTTATTAAAACTAGATCTCCCGTTGAATAAAAGTGATTATCACTTTTCAATTTATTTTTTCTGTATGCTTTATAGCGGTTTACATACGCTTCCCTAATATCGGTTTCATTCTGTTCTTTCGTAATGTTTTGATGTTCAGTATTCCATCTATCAATTTTAGCTATCAAACGTTCTGGTGTAAACTTGGTTTTTTCATGAGGTAGGGTGCGTAGCGTGAATAAGCATCTTTCGACATGATCATCCCAAGAAGTATCCGGATAGTCCAGAAGACATAGCCTAAGCTTCTGTTTCAGCGAACGTACAAAGCGTTCAGTTGGGTTTGTTTGCGGGGTATATGGTAAACTGTAAATGGGTAGTATACGATGTTTTTGATAGAATTGATTTATTTTTATGCCATTGAAATAGGTCGCATTATCTTGTAAAGTTCTCTTCGGAGGGCCGAATTTCGATATAGTCTCTCGTAGTAAACGTATTACGTTTGTTTGATCTAGTTTTTTTACAGGTAAAACCTCCATCCACCCCGTGAAAGCATCAACCAAGATCAATAAAAAACAGTATCCCTTAGAAGAGCACATGAATGGGCCAGCTGCATCCAACGTCCAAAGATCATTAGGGCTTGTGAGATGACGTCTTAAGATATGGCCTGCCTTGCGTACATTGAGCGCTTTGCATTTTTGGCAACTCACGCAATTTTTAATTAAATGATTTACGTCTTTTTTCATGTTTGGCCACCAATACAACCGTTTTAACACGTAAAGCGTTTTTTTTAACCCTGGATGAACCAGAGGTCCTTGCCGGTGCCAATATGCAACTAATTCGGTTCGTAGTCTTACCGGTACTACTATGGGTTCATTTGCCTTATTACGACATAAAATTCCATTATTAACTACCCAAGCGTTACTCTGAGCGTTCTTCACTAGTCGTTTTTTTATCGCATTACACCATAAATCTTTTGATTTTTCAACCTCCCAGTCATTGCCGGTTTTTTCAGGAATAGCCATAAGACATCTCGATAGGGCGTCAGGTACATGATTCAACTTCCCTAATTTGTGTTTAATGATGAAACTGAAACATTGGAGTTTTAACGCCCATCTAGTGACACGGCTATTCTGGTCTCTAAATTGATGTAGCCAAGTTAGCGCTTGGGCGTCACAATACACTATGAAATCCGTCCCCTCTAAATAAGGGCGAAAGTGTTGAATGGTAGACAGTACCGCCAAACACTCCCATTCTAGGGCGGTATAACGTGACTCACAGTCGTTTAAAGCGCGACTGTAGTACCCGATTACGTAAGGTTGCCCTTTAATCCGTTGAACTACCATGCTCGAGACAGCTTGTTGGCTAGCGTCAGTGTGAACTTCGAAGGGTAAATTGAAGGCTGGTTGTCTCAAAATAGGAGGGCTGGTTAGTCCCCTTTTGATTTCCAGGAATGCTTCCTGACAGGCCAAATCCCACTTCCATGGTTGATTTTTATGAGTAGGTTGACGTAATGGTTGATTTATCCTACTTAATTCGGGTAGGAAATCCTTATAAAACTGTATCATTCCAATGAACCTCTTAACCTGTCTAGAATTTTTCGGTATCAGAAAAGACAACATAGGTTCCAGATTTTTGATTGTGGTATGTAGACCTTCTTGGTCAACTCGGAAGCCCAAAAACTCAACACGTTATGGCAAACCTGGATTTTGAAAAGTTGACCTTAAGATTACAATTAGTCAAACGCGTCAACACTCGGTTCAAAATATGTAAATGTGATGATAAATCTGGAGTTCCCACTATTATGTCATCCATATAGTGGAAACTCCAGGGTTCTATAGAGGGGTCTAAGACGGTATCCATGATAGACTGGAAGACTTGAGCACCGTTTTTGATACCAAAAGGTATTACATTAAAACAAAAAGTTCCTAAACCTGGGACCATAAAAGCTGTTTTCTCTTGTGAGATAGGATCTAAAGCGACTTGCCAATAAGCTGCTTTCAGATCAAGAACTGAAAATATCTTGGCATGATGCAGTTTTCTGATGATTTGTTCTGTGGGCAAAGGGAAATATGTCATGGGTTCGGTTAATTTATTTAAAGGTCTGGCATCTAGTACGAACCTATACTCTTGGCCTCCCTTTTTCTCAATAAAGAAATAGGGTAGCGACCAAGCCGACTCAGTGCGACGAATAACACCCGATTTTTCCATTTCTCTTACTAATTCGCGAAGAATTTTCAATTTAGCATGGGGTTGGGGGTAAGGTCTTACCTTAACCGGTTTTTGATCACCCGTTTTGATGGTGTGTTGATACCCTGGATATCTTTCAGTTATCCGGTCCATATCCTTTTTGAATCTCGTAATCATTTCATTCAATAATTTTCCGATTGCCAGCTTTTCCGTTCTGTTTTGGGAGGGAATCCAAGTTAATGGATCTGGTAAACGAAGGGTTAAACAAGCGCTTATTTTGCGAAGACTATCAACTCCTAGCAAACCGTTGCATGGTAACTCTGATGTTAACCACATATCGATCGAGATGTCGCCACAAATTTTGTCGTTTACTTTGTGGGTTTTGATAGTTACGAACTCATTCAATTTCATTTCTTGGCCGTTGGCGGTTTTAATGACTTTAGGCACCTCTGCTATCGTTTTTTCTAACAGCCATTTTTTAGCAATTTCTTCTTTCAGTAAAGTCACATTGGATCCAGAGTCTACGAGGACGCATAATATTCTGCCCTCGACATCTAGATCAAGTTGCCAAAACGCTTTCACTGGTAAACGCAATTGTATATTGATTCCTTCACCGAAAGCCAAATCGTCTCCCTCTCTTGATCTTTGCGTCGTACACAGCGTGTCTTCTTCAAGGGTAAGCTTTTCGTAGATAGGCTGATCAGCTGGGCAACCCGTCGAGCATAACGTGTCCAAACCTGGGTAGAATAGAACCCCAGAATGGGTTTTCGTCTCATGCACTTCTTTAGGTTTTCCAGGGATCCTTTTCAAAATAACTTTAGGTACGAATTCCTCTTCCTTTATGCCCCTAGGAACGGGCATCAATTTGGTTTTTTCTTTAAACATAGTGTTTTCTGTGAAATTTGCTTCTTGTAATATGGACTTCAAACTTTTGTCTTTTAAAGATAACAGGTTCTTCCTGACGGGAGGTAACGAGTTCCAATGGCGAGCTCAAGCAAATGTTCATGTGAAAATAAGTTGTTTAACATGATATTTTGTTCATAAAGTTTGCCCCAGTACGTAAGAAAAGGTTCTCTATATTTTTGCGATAGATTGTAAAATCGTTCTTTTCTTTGTGTCTCTTCTCTCGAGTTCCCTAACATTCGCAACAATTGTCACGAAGAATACGCCAAGTTGGGGTCTCCTTGCATACCAGGCACATCCAATATTGTAGCCTTGATTCGGTGAGAGTGGGCCAAATCCATAAGATTTCGTCCTCTGTTATCTCAGTAACTCTCATTTGTTCCTGAACTTGCCCTACATATTCATGTATGTTCATGCCTAGGCGATAAGTAGGAACCCCAAGGCGAAGAAGTAGTTTATCCATCTCAGAGTATTGAAAAAAAAAAACTGACCTAATTAGTATTGAATAAATAAGTTTCTCTAAGAGGACCAAGAGCAAAATTCAACGGGAAGTGACTCTAACAAGAAGAAAACTGAATAGATAAAAGAAAAGAAAACCATAATTAGTAAAGCTCTGCTAAGAGGCGCGACTAATACTAATTAAAAGCAGGAGAATTGAAAAGAAACAAATATTTTGACGAAGAGGTCTATATAAAAGGGAAAAATTCTTAGAGTTTATAGCAAACTCACCTTAAAAGAAAAATCTTCAAAGGGCAAATTCTATTCATAAATTCAAAACGCTGGGAAAAATGCTCAAAAAAAAGATTTCAATAACTTGGTTAAGTAAGACTTTTCAGAATAAATAGTTTGTAATTACAAAAATTTTTTTCGACAAACACGTATGGAATTAGGACTTCGTTGGTTGAAAGCGCTATTAAAAAAAAAAACTACATTCGACAATGCGTTGGAGGAGGAGAAAAAAAATTCTGCAACAAATTGTCTTTGGAAAAAAACTTCACTGTAACATGCCAATTCAGTGACACGCACAGCTACGGAAACCCCAACCCCTTTACTAGTATTCTAAACCCCAAAATTACATGCCGCGCTTACAACCAAGGTGGGGGATTACTTTAATTACTGCTAAGAAGGATCAAAAATTAGCTTATTTAGGTTCTTAATTTTTTTTTAAATCTTCATTAATCTAAAATGAAGTCTG
>JAHWFO010029159.1:0-57406 GCA_023313115.1 Rhysida immarginata | reverse complement strand
CGCTGCTAGTAGACTCTACAGAGAAAGGTATCCAAACGCTGAAAGGTATCCAGACTGTAGGGTATTTATTAATGTGCACCAAGCATACTCGGAGGGTCGTTTTCCTTCTAATAGAAAAAACACTGGAAGACCTAGATCAGTGAACGACGGGGAAGTTCTTCGTGAAATACAAAACAACCCTACTACTTCAGTAAGAGCCATAGAAGCTGCGACGGGTATTCCTAAAAGTTCCGCTCATCGGATTCTTCAACGAGAAAAACTTCATCCCTATCATTACAGACGTGTTCAAACCTTATTACCACGGGATTATGCATTAAGGGTGGCATTTTGCGAGAACATGCTCAGAAAACATCGACAAAACCCAGAGTTCTTGGACAAGATTCTATGGTCTGATGAAACCACATGCAAGAAAGATGCTTTCTTAAATCTTCATAATTTACATAGCTGGAGCCTTCAGAATCCGCACCTCAAGAGAGAGGATAAATCTCAATATCAATTTAAAGTTAATTTATGGACAGGCATATTAAATGGCAAAATTATAGGACCATTTGAGTTACCAAACAACTTGGATGGTCCTAGTTATTTACATTTTCTCCAAAATGATTTGCACGTCCTACTAGAAGATGTACCATTAAGTAATTTACAAAACATGTGGTTTCAAAACGATGGATGTCCAGCACATTACGCTCGCCCCGTGAGAGAATATCTTAATGAGGAATACCCAGAAAGATGGATCGGCCGCCTTGGACCCATCTTATGGCCACCACGTTCGCCGGACCTCAACCCCCTCGATTTTTTTTATTGGGGGTGCTTAAAGGACTTAGTATATTCGAAGCCAATCGCAACTATAAATGAGCTACGTGAAAGGATTAGACGGGCTGCAGACCACATAAATCAAAAAAGATATGCACGACGCATAAAAAGGTCATTCTTAAGAAGATGTCGCGCATGCATCGCTGTGGGTGGCCAGCAATTTGAACAATTATTGTAATTTTCATAAACAGTAAATATTAAACTTAATACTATTTCTTTTATTTATTTTATCTTTTATTAATTATTAACAATTATTATCATTAATTATTAAATTTTGAATCTTTTCCCTACGAAGAGACAATTCTTAAGCTCACTATTGCTGGACGATAAAGGATTTTTTACTTTACTTTAGGAACCCACCAACGCATTATAGAGCAGCGTAGTGCTATGCTCTAATCCTTCCCTTACCTCTTCAGGGAGGAGGCCAGTACTTGACTAGAAGGTTCGTAGTTAACACTACCAATACATGGCTATAATGATGATGGGAAGATTCAAGGCTGCAAGCTAATGCCTGACTAACCCTGTGTTGTTATTGTTGGAGGTACAGTCTTAGACACATCAAACTTTCTTTTAAAAAAAATAGGGTATGATACAGCATACTACATTCATCAATGGACATAATTATTATCGAATCAACAGGTATAAGATTGATAATTCCTAGATTGTAGCTACACAAAACTTGATTACGCTCATTATGCGGAAAAAGTAAATATTAGTCGCTCGTTGTGTAGAGGAGGGCAGTTTTTTTATGGATCAAAGTTTTGGTATAGTGTTATACCTTTTTGGAATTGTGATAATCTAAACTATTTTTTTAAATAACTTGCCATAGCATTGTTCATACATTTTTTTTACACCAGACGGTGTCAAAGATACCGAAACGTAATTTTTTTGCTGAATTTCGTGAAAAAACAGAACTTGGCTTGTTTTTTGTGTAGAAACTACGGTATAAGCATTGTCAGACTTTTTGCTGCAATGATCTATTACAGGACTACTAAGCTATCCAACAAAGAAAAAAAATCCCGGAATATCTATAAATTTGTGGTCACAGTAGAATAAATAAGGTACAAGGGGGGTCAAATTTCAAAGTTTTCATAAAAAGTCAATTAATATTTAAAATAAAATAAAAAAAAATTTTTTCTTATTTTTTCCCGAATGATCATGACGAGGTTGATTCGTAGGTACAAGCTTATCGTTGAGTTTTGGGACACGTTGTATATAGATAGATGATGGAAGCAAACCAATTAGGAGGTTGTAACCGTATGTTTAATTTGTAGAGAATCCCATCGTTGGTGCGGACCAAACTTGTGTTCTGCTGTCAGATTGGTGTCAGTTAAGTTTGATTTTTTCCAGCGTACTGTAGTATTGATTCAACCACAGCGTGGCTATCATTAATGCCTCCTTCTCTTTGTCAGTTTAGTGGTTTGGTCCTCACCAACGATGGGCTTTTCTGCAAATGAAGTAAAATATCTTACCAACTTCAAGCAATTTTTCTTCATTTTCCCAAATAAAGCAATGATTTTAACATTCGGTTTAAAATAATTGAAGGGTGCTCTACAACATTGCAATTGACACTATACTTTTATCTGTCATAGTTTTGGAGATAAGCTTCCAAAATTCATGAGCACTTTCTTGCATAAACTTGAAAATGTACTACAAAGTAGCCCCTATCCTGCTTAGTAATAATCCAGTAGTTGCATTGTGGTCGTTATTTCTGTATCAATAGTAAAAGAATGGGTCCAGTGATAGCAATATTGATAGCGTCTTTATTACGTTCTACAAAGTTCCTGATGATATAGATAGTAATAATATTTTTAATTTCATTAAGCAAGACCAAATAGTTGTCGAGTTATATGCTCTACTAGCAAAGGTACCCGGCGTTGCCCGGGATAATTACACATGGATGTAAACAGAACGATCTCATAAAATTAAATTAAATTTTGCAATATCTTAAAAATAAACACATGAAAATGCTTAGAATTAATACAGTAAAAATTCTTAATGAAAATTCGAAAAAAATCTTTTTAAAGGCTCACAATGGCTGGACCTCTCCACGGATGCCACTGCTATTTTAAATAATTTCTTACTCACGTAATCTTACCTTAGATGTATACTTAGTGTTGTTGCAATTTCCACTCTTTTTTCGATGTATTGAAGCAAAATTTGGCCATTCGTCACTTTGTGCAGTCTAGCGGTCGCGGATTCTTCTATTTACTTGCTTCCCATTTGCTCAATACATCATGGAGCTAAAGGAGTGCTTTCTCTGTCGTCTTTCCACTCTTTCTCAATAGTCTGCTAACTCTCCATTGTCTCCATTTACTGATCATTTTTAAAGATTTTCAAGAAATTGTTAAGTAATTAGAACTCTCTTTTCTAAGAAAAGCCTGAATAACAGGAATTCTATGCATTGTTACAAATTGAAACTTATCCATATTGCATCATCATTTTATGTTCATTGTTATAATTCTTGGAAAGGATTGCTTTATCATTGCATCATCATTTTGAGCTCATTGTTATTGGTGAATTGCGTGTTGAAACCATTGTTGATACCTATTGTTGCACAAACTTTTATTTGCATTGTTGGTCATGAGATATATATTGTTGGTCCGTGCAGAGTGTTTGTGAATTGCGTGTTGATACCATTGTTGCAAAAACTTTGTCTTGCATTGTTGGTCATGCGATATTTCTCATTAATATGCCTTGCCATAACCATGAACATCGATTTTTTATCGATAATTATTATTTTTTCGAAATCTGAGGTAGACAGTGACCTTCCTCATGCTTTGAAGGTCATGTATGCGAAATTTTATCAAGATCGGAATAAAACTGTAGATTTGTATAAAAAACAGACCCACAGACAGACCCACAAACATCCTTCTTTATATATATAGATAGAAGATAGAAGATTACCAGACTTTTGCCTCACTTTGTACACTGAGTGGTCAAAAAATTAGAGACCCTCTATTAACGAGTTGGTCCACTTTTAGCTCTGATTACAGCCGATACTCTTGGCATGGACTCAGCAAGATGCTGATACCGTTGCTGAGGAATCTCAGCTCATGCTGACATAATTATAGCTCTAAATTGGGTCAGATTAGATGGTGGCGTTTCCAAGCTTTGAAGTGATCTTTCGACTTCTTCCTTTAAATGCTCAATAGGATTGAGGTCAAGGAACTGAGCTGGCCATAGAAGCAGACTAAACTCTGATTGATATTCCTCAAATCAATTTGTGACCGATAGAGCACGGTGGCAAGGTGCACTGTCCTGCTGAAAGGGACCATCTCCATCATAGCCAACGAGTGACGTGATCGGCAACGATGTTGAAGTAGGAGAGAATGGGGCACTTAATTCTAGGTTAAGATTAAATCTACCTAATTTGAATTACTTTTCCCAGATTCACACACATCCAGTACCTCCAAGCAATGGGAACAATGATCTGAAGCAATCAGTTATATACTCCAGCATTTTTTAATAATAATCTTTTTACAAATATGTGCAAATTATCCACTTTGCCCCACTATGTGGGCATAGTGGATCAGTGGACGGTGGCAAACTGGATCATACACACAGAACAGCCTAAGAGGTACAGTGATTACAGGCAAAATCAAGTTGTCCTTCATAAGATACCAATAACGCCGGAGCTTTTGAAAGTTCAAGTTTCTTCACACATTTCTTCGAACTTTTGCCTCTCGAGCTTCTAGCTGCAGAATTGGATGATTTTTCCAGTTTCTGGCGAGCTTGTCAATATTTCGGAATGTTTCCTCCTGACACTTCGTTTACGCACTTCTCCAACAGTCTTGGTATGCAATGGTCTCACATCTTTCCTGATCCATTTTTCCCCTTCATCAATTATCCATTTTGCCCCATCCTTTCATTTTAAAAACAAAAAAATTTCCATGAGCAACACAATAAGCCTAACGGGCGTAAACTGAGACGAATTATATATATATATATATATATATATAAAACTGAGTTTGTGGGTGGATGGGTTTGTTTGTTTCTTATACAAATCTACAGTTTTATTCCAATCTTGATGAAATTTTGCATAGTTGATCATCAAAGCATGAGGAAGGTCACTGTCTACCTCACATTTCAAAAAAATAATTATTGTTGATAAAAAAATCGAATTCATGGTTATGGCAAGCCATATTAATGAGAAATCAAAGTTTGTGCAACAATACTTATCAAAATTGCTGTCAAAATGCAATGCACCAACAATATATATTTCATGACCAACAATGCAAGGCAAAGTTTGTGCAATACAAATAAGTTTCAATTTGTAACAATGCATAGAATTCCTGTTATTCAGGCTTTTCTTAGAAAAGAGAGTTCTTTTCTTGAAAATCATTAAAAATGATTAGTAATCGGAGATAATGGAGAGTTAGCAGACTATTGAGAAAGATGGAAAGACGAAAGAGGAAGCACTCTTTTGAGCAAATGAATAGAATAAGCAAGTAAATAGAAGATTCGGTGACTGCTAGACTACATAAAGTGATGAATGGCCAACTTTTGCTTCAAGACATCGCGAGAAGAGTGAGAATCGCAACAACATCAAGTGTAAATCTAAAGTAAGATTACGTGGGTAAGAAATTATTTAGACTAGCAGTGTAATTTTGAGAGGTCCATCCATTGTGAGCCTTTTAAAAATTTTTTTCGAATTTTCATTAAGAACTTTTACTGTATTAATTCTAAGCATTTTCACGTGTTTATTTTTAAGATATTGCAAAATTTAATCCAAAAAAAAAATAAAGTTCGAGTCACGCCAGGGTCATCACCTAGCTTATTTGGTAGCACATCAGATCCAAACATTTCATAAAAATACATTTTGACTATATTCTGTGGGAATGTGTATGAGATGATAATAATACGATGATTGAACATTCGTTTCCAAGAATTATTAATAATGAGCGTAGAATGATGATGCAGTGATGGGACATTAATAAGACAGCGTCTGTTGATGAGGCAAATGAGTCATGTGTGTCTCCTCTGAGCTCCCTATCAAACGTCCAGACGACTGGCAAAATTTTGTCTGGAAAGGAAAGAGAAAGAATGAGTATTGGTCAGAGAAACTCTGCAACTAAAACTGAAAGCTGTACGGGCATTTGAAGAGCTGTACCACCTATGTCTTGCAATTTGGATGATTCACTGGGAGCAACTTACCAGTTAATTGTTCCAATTTAGGCGCGTGGACGTTCATTGGTTACCGAGATGGGTTCTCGAAGCGTGCACACGTTTGGCCAAATTTCCCTGTTTTCCACTGAAAACCACCCAAATGTGTAAATTTCCATTTTCGAGCAAACCTTTGGCCAACAAAAGTTCCACTGAACAATGAGAGTTACGAATAGAGCAAAAGGGTATGAGAGCTTCTACGTCAAGGGCAAGAAGAACTTAGAGTCTAAAGTATCTGGTAATGCTCCGCAGTGGGGAAGCAAGTTAAGAAGATTTTAGATAAAGTCCCGGTATATCATATAGAATTCCTGTTTTTCGTATTTCTCGTAGAATGGATAGTCACTTTACTCTGAGTTGTATTATTTGAGTTATTATTTAACCAATTGTGAGTTATAATTTAATTTTGTGAGATTGTTCTGTTTACCTACAAGTCTAATTATCCCGGGCAACGCCGGGTACCTCTGCTTGTTATCGATAAATCACTAACACACATTTCTAGAAGAAATTTTGATCATTACTGAACTACAGCTAAGTGATGAAACATTGTACGAGGGTTGGCTGAAAAGTAATGCTTCCATGGCTGTAACTTTTTTATTTTTGAACCGATTTTCAAAATTCTTTTTGTATCTGATACTCCTGTATGTAATGCACTATTCACTTTTCGACATAGTCCCCATCCCTTTCCACGCATTGTACCAACGCGTGACTAGTCGGGTGAACCCGTCGGAGAGGAATTCCGGGGTTGTCGTCGACACGAGGATTGAATGGCAGCTTTGGATCCTCTTCTGCAGCATGATAACGCCCGTCCGCACACGATCGCCACATATCAGAGGGGGTTGCAGCGCCTACAGTTTAAAGATGAAAAACTGCAGTTCAAAAATGAAAGACTTTGCACCTTACGACGTTCACCACTTCCCAGAGAGGAAAGAGCGCCTTAAGGGGCATGAGTTGCGTTCTGACGACGAGGTGAAACCTGCCGTTCGGTCTTGGTGTCGACAACAACCCCGGAATTCCCCTCCGACGGGTTCACCCGACTAGTCACGCGTTGGTACAATGCGTGGAAAGGGATGTGGACTATGTCGAAAAGTGAATAGTGCATTACATAGAGGAGAAATGTGACTATCAGATACAAAAAGAATTTTGAAAATCGGTTAAAAAATAAAAAGTTACAGCCATGCAGGCATTACTTTTCAGCCCACCCTCGTATATTTTACGAAAACCGCACGAAAACACATTAATTTATATAATTTACTTCGTTCGGTCTTAACACAGTTCCACGATGACTTGTACTCTGTGTGCACTGAGTAGGCAACACACAGAAAGGTGCACGTCGTGCCATCTATTTATAAAAAGGGAAATATGGGGGTGATCCGTTTTGCCCTCTATATTCACTTTGCCCCAGTTTCCCCTAAGCTGTGCTGTTCAGAATTGTGTCCACAGATATCAAGGTACCCAGTATACTCCAGGAAAACATTCCCCACACAATAATTCCACCGCCACCAGCCTGAAGAGAAATCATTTGGCAGTAAGGGTCCTTGAAACGTTCTGTTTGAGCCATAATCTGATCCTGCCATCTGCATGATGGAGCAGGAAACGAGATTCATCGGAAAAGGCAACTTTTTTCTATTCCTCAAGTGACCAATTACGTCTTTCTTGGGCCCACGACAGGCGCTTTTTCCTATTATTCTGTGATACCAAAGGCACTTTTGATGGTCTCCTGCTGCTAAAGCCCATCCTTTGCAAAGTTGTCTTATTATACTTGGGATATGCTTTGTGATGCACCTGCATTGAATTCAGCTGTAATTTGTCGTGTTGATGCCCCTCTGTTGCTGCTGATATGCGTGCTATTCGCCTTTCACCTCTCTCGTTCATTAGCCCTTTTTGACCAGAATAGTCCTTATCGCTTGAAGTTTTTATTCTCAATTGCCACTCTCTAAACAACCGAGATAGTGTTGGGCGAAAAAATTCTAAAAGAGACGTCGTTTCAGAAATGCTGGCACCAGCTCTTCTTGCACCGACGATCATCCTTCTTTCAAAGTCACTTAAACCTTTCGTCACTCTACGTCACTTTCGGACTGGTTAACTTTCAAATAAGGGGTGTCTCTGATTTTTTGGCCACTCCGTATATACAGGATGTTTTTGAATTGAGTACAGATTTTTTCGGAGATGATAGAAGAGGTCCTTAGAAGTATTTTTTGTCATATGAACATGGGGTCCCCGCAGCTCCGTTTACTTACAATACTGCATTGGTTTCCTGAAGAAGGAGCTCCCTGGTCTTCTTGTTTAATGTAACCGCACTTTCGCATTACACAAGAGCAGTTAGAAATTACCTAAATGAGACATATCCTGGTCGTTGATTGGTCGTGGCGGACCAGTTGCTTGGCCACCGAGATCGCTAGATCTCACACCGATGGATTTTTCTTTATGAGGAAGCATAAAATCAATGGTGTACTCCGAACCCGTAGATACCGAAGAAGAATTGGCGGCTCTGTTGTCGCGGCAGCAGGTGACATCAGCGACCGTGCAAATCAACTGTTTCCACGCGTACATCAATCCATCATAAGGCGTTGCGAATTGTGCTATGAAGCAAATGGCGGTCATTTCGAACAATTTCTGTAAAAGTCATACAGTAGATTGCTTGTGTTAATTGTTAAAAATAAAATAATCTAGGCCTACCAACGCACACTGCGTCCCGGTGTCATTTGATTGCTCAATGCAGTATTGTAAGTAAACGGAGCTGCGGTGACCCCATGTTCATATGACAAAAAATACTTTTAAGGACCTCTTCTCCCAAAACATCTGTACTCAATTCAAAAACACCCTGTATAAACTTCTCTATTATTAACATAATCACGTTTCATTTTTCGCTTGTTAAATAGAATCTCCAAAAGCTATTATCTGATATATTTACATTTCACATACTACAGATAAAGCGCAGTACGTGTTTCGGAAGTATAGGTAGCCGAAACTGAATCACCGATCACTGTCCAGAGGAAATACAGCTTAACTTGCGGTAAGCTATGACAAGATAAAAGCTCAATTAATGCCTGGATTGAAAACTTTTTTGGAGACCGAATCGGTATACGTAAAAGAAAGAAATCCAGCGCTTCAGAAGAGAAATCTTTAGAAATCAAAGCAGCTTATCTTCGTTATCAGAGGTCACCAAAAAGATTTTCATCTAAGCATTATTCATCTAAACGATACCTCATTATGTTACTGCGTTCAAAAGTTACTAAATGATGACATAACTTTCATGGGCACTCTGTATTATGTGCATTTTTTGACGTTTTCAGTATTTACGTGCTCATGGAAGCTCAATTTACCAAGGTTACAGAATCTGAAGGAACCAAAATCTTAAACCGAACCCCCCGCCTATTTTTGCTGAACGGAAACCCGAGCCCAAAACGTAATCAGAGAACCTTTTCTTTATTTATTTAGTTCCGAGATTTTCGGTTCGGGCTTCGTGTATTTAGGAGGGGGTCATCTTTCCATGGAAGAAAGAATGAGGTGGTCATCCTTAATTAGTTCATATCAAAAGTTATCTTATCAATTCCCCCCTCCCCCTCATTTTCTTTTGGAAAGTTAGCGAAACCTGAAAAGGAAAAGAGGAAAAGCTTTAATCCACGGCTTATCTTTCCAACTGGGAGATTACTGTGCGGAAACTCCCCCCACACGAAATTTCATTTAGAGCTAATCGCCTTTCTGACCCAAATAAAGATTAATTTATTTAATGCAGTATTTATTTATATCCCTAATATTTAATTGAATTTAGTTCTGTAAAAAAAAGCTCTATGTGACATTAACAGTGGACATCCATGCCCTCAGCGGAATTTGAACCCGCGACTCGGTGTATGGTCACAGTTATGTGAAGAGCAAAAATTCTAAAGAAATCCATGCGGTGTATGGGGGTCACAGTCCCCCAGCATATGAAACTGTTGCAAAGTGACAATCACATCGAGTCACTACCACCAAAGAAAGCAAAGACGAAGGCGTCATTCGAAAGGGTGATGCCCAGTGTCTTTTTTGGATTACCTGACTGGGATTCCTAAAAGAGCCAAACTATCACTGGCAAGTATCACCGGGATCTTCTCTCATAGTTGCCGGTGGGATTCAAGAAGAAACGCCGCGGGAAGCTGAACAAGGGATTCGTTTGCTTCATAACAACGAGTCCGCTCATTCAGAGCAGGAGATTCTTCTCATCCCCCTTACCGTCTAGACATGACACCCAGTGAATTATTCCTCCTCCCTCAGATGAAGAAACCATTGCGTGGCGAGGCGGAACACTTTCTCAATTGTCAGGACATGGACTTCTACAAAAGTGGTCTCCGTGAATTCATCCATCTTTAGGAGAGGTGTGTGACATTGCGTGGCATATGATGAAAAGGATTAACTCTATCACCAAGTTTCATGGCCCCATCTCCCTTCTGTCACAGTGATTGTACTAACTTTATGATCGCCCCTCGTGTGCTGCCTTGTCATTCGACAGTGTAGTTCTCAGAACATCTAATAAACTGCAGAAACAACAAGTCAGGCAACCGAAATGCCCAGGACTGATAGGATTTTAAGGCATTCGAGAATAAAAAGGAAAGTACGTAGGGTTGATTCCGATAAAATGGGACGACTTTGCACGATGGTTTAATACGATGGCGCCACCATCGGTTGTGTTCGATGTGAGAACCACTTTGTTGGACTATCGCCCGGCACCGTACTTTCCACTGAAGTAGGCTGAGTTTGAGGGGCTCCATGGTAAGTTCGTTCCACACCTGCTGACACACTTTCCATAGCCCATCAACGGTTCTTGGTCGGCGACTTCCGAGCCGTCGTTTCAGGAGACCAAAACCACAGAAACCCATCGGTGATGCGTCAGGAGATTTTTACTGAGAGAAGGGAATATCTCGTATGCCCGTCTGCTGTTTCATCTTCCTGTAGTAAACCACAGATGACTTGGCAGTGTGGCTTGATGCCTTGTCCATGTGGATCCAAACTTTTGATTGCTCACCAGGGTACAGACGTGGGATATCCTGCCGATATATGTGGTCCATTACATTACGCTGGAAGTAAGCTGCACTAATTTTAGTTTCCAGGAACTCGACGAATCGTGAGCAGTCCACGTGAGCAATATACGGCAACCACCATGAAGCCCTTTGAAAACTTTTCCTTGCACCTTCGGACAAAATAGGACCTCTTTCGCGATAGTAAATTGCCCTGGGTTTGTTGGTGTCATCGAGGTACACCCAAGCTTCATCCAAGGAGACAACCCACTTCCATCGGTCACCTGCAAGATGGTTTTCATAGTTTTCTGGCGTTGGTGAATCGTTCCTGCACGTGCCTGGCCGACAGTCTGTGACCGCGCGCTTTATGACGTCGCTCCAGCCCAAGATTGTCATGAATTATTCTGGAGACTGTTGCCTGTGAAATACCTTTCCTTTAGGCTAGACTTCTTTGTGTGTGGGGATATTCTTTCAGCACTTCAGACCGGATTTCTCGCACCACCTGAGCTGGGCGTTTTGGCTGGGGCTTGTTTCTGGTCTGCTTCTCTGCTCGTCCACGTTCATTAGATGGTCGCAATTTGTTCTTTTTGATTATTCGACCCACAGTAGCTTTGGATACCACAATACCATTTCGTTTGCATAATTCCACAATGCACGAAAGACTGAAGTTAGCGTCGGAAAGCCCAAACATATACCCTTCCCAAAAAGCTGTGATTTTGGAAGCCATATTTCGCACGAAATGTCCCAAATAACAGCAACAAGTGTATACAAAGCTAATCCCCATGAATAGCGGACGAGTCATGCAAATCACATTCCGTCAAGGTCATACGTGGCATTTAAAGTCGTCTCATTTTATCTGAATCAACCCTCCGTAGATGAGGTTGCTAAGGATGCCTCTGGTTGCTAAGTAAGGCATACTTCTAAGGGAAATGCATAGTTCAAACTGATTAAAACTATCTGAAAAGTTTAATGCAGAAAGTAGCAATTCTCTATAGATTAGAACATATAAGAATCCTTTAACTTGTAAGCATTCCAGTTTAATGAAATAAGCGTTAATTGTTGAAGCGTTCTGTGTAACTGAATTCTTTCTTCATAAACAATAGCTAACGCTTTTCTGCGTAACCATTTACTATTGAAGCGAACGATTAGCTACCAGCTATTGTTAAAATTTGCCTAACACAAATTAACTCTTGATAGTATAACGCGTAAGTAATTACATGTCATATCTTAGCATTGAAAGTTTCCAATGGTTCAATAATGGTTTCTTTAAAAAAAAGCATCATGGAACCAATTTCGACTATCATTAATTTTACGTTATACAGGGTGTATCTGAAACCCTGTCACAAACTTTTAGAGGAGGTAGTATGGATGATTCTAAGCAAAAAAGTTCATATGAACATGGGTTCGAATTTGAACGCTAACTGAGATATGAACAGAAATAAAAATGCCGTCAACTAAATTCAACAAGTTAATAACTCATGGTCTATAAAATTTAGGATAATGAAATTTGAGAGGATAATAGTTTACATAAAATTGTGTGTAACGTTAAAATTTGATCGAATTCCAACGAGTAGTTTCCGAGTTACGCAGTCAAAATCGTAATACGTGCTCACACGATGTTGACTGCATAACTCGGAAACTACTCGTTGGAATTCGATCAAATTTTAACGGTATACACGGTTTTATGTACACTATCATTCCTCCAAACTTCATTATCTTAGGTATTATAGAACCTGAGTTATTAACTTGTTGATCTTAGTGGTGGCATTTTTATTTCTGTTCATTCTCGGTTATTGTTCAAATTCGAACTCATGTTCATATGAACTTTTTTGCTTAGAATCATCCACTCTAAAAGTTTGTGACAGGGTTTCAGATACACCCTGTGTATATTCATGACACGTCTTTCCAAGTTGTTTGATATATTACATGCCATATTTTAGCATTGAAAGTTCCAATGAACCATAATGGTTCCACTAAATTCAGGTTCCTTTGAACCAATTCCGACTATCATTAATTTTACGTTATATTCATTCATGACATATCATTCCAAATCGTTTGATATATTACATGCCATATCTTAGCATTGAAAGTTCCAATGACCCCTAATGGGTCCGCTAACCCAGCTGCCTTGGAACTAATTTCGACTATAATTAATTTTAGAATATATTCATTCACCAAGTTGTTTGATATATTACATGCCATATTTTAGCATTGAAAGTTTCCAGTGGACCATAATGGTACTACTAAACCACATACCCTTGAACCAGTTTTGACTGTTATTGACCATCAAGGAAGGTCATCACTTGTCTTCACATAATTCACAAGCCTTTTCTCTCTGTTTTAGCTATGGAATGCCAAAGGGAATGCACAGGCCATTTATACTAGGAATTGTATAGTGAAAAACGTGGTCCCCTACATTATTTTTGACCTTTTGAACCGGAAGTAGTTCACCGATTTTTTCCCTAAGTTGTCGAATGGCGAAAACGGTCGAAAATTAGGAAGCGTTCGAAAGCTAGAGCACCAACAGCCAGACGGACAGACGGACGGACGCACATTGTGAAAACATAAGTATCTATCGGTCCTAATTACAAAACACCACGGCGTCCACAGTTATACTGAAATTTACAAACAGGCAACCAAGAGTATACCATGCACATCGAAAGCCAGAGCAGTTAGCGGGGCGTGCTAAGAACAAAGTTGGAATCCACTTAAAGTATAATCTTCAACACTAAGGAGCTATCAAAAATTTTCTGAATACTGTTGACAAAAGTACGGCGTTTTGCCGCCGGATGACTTTACGTGACTGTTCTAAGAATCAGTATGCTAGACCAGCTTTTCTCAACCTTTGTGAGGCAACGGTCCGGTAAGATTTTTTAATAACCTGAGAAGTTATAAATTCTAGCATCATGATTCGGCGGTTGAAAAACACCATGCGACAATGCTGTCTCGCTGCTGAAAATGAACGAGAAACTTGAACAATGTGCATGCTTCAAATTTTGTGGTTCACAAACACACCGTTCTCCTGGTTTGGCCAGCTGCGTGTTTTTCCTTTTCCTGGGATAAAACTTAACCTGATATGCCACCATGGAGGAGATTCAAGAGGAAACGACGAATATGAAGGGGGGTCTGAAAAATGAGGATTTTCAGAAGCCTTTCCGGAAACTGTAAGACCTCTAGGATCGTGGCATTAACACCCAAAGAGAAATTTTGAAGAGGATGGAAACTTCTAAAATTTAAAGCAGGTATGTACCATTTTAGGTAGTGTTAGTTTGGAGAATTTAAGAAAACACCTCGTATTCGGAATTTGTAGAGTGAATACTAGAGAGTTTTAACGTTGCCTCTCGCTTTTGACAGTTGTTAAGTTTTAAGCTCAAACTTTGGGTCAGAGTGTAATTAATTTTTGTTCCCTGAGTTGGATATACAACCTGTGACAATAAAGTTCGGTGAATGATGGCATATTGAGAGTGGATTGCTCGCTTACATGAAACAGCAGTTACTATCCTTCAAAGTAATCCCCGTCGATGGTAATGCACTTCTGGGAACGCCTATACAAGTCCTGGAAACTCCTAGGGATAGCATTCAGTTGGGTCCTAACATTACGTTGGATGTCTGGCCACTTCGGGGGGCGTCTTCTACGGTGTTCCGGCCTCCTCGGAACCATTTAAACCACTCATAAACACACTTCAAAGTAATAGCACTTTCTTTGTAAACTGTGATCATCATTCTCATGAGTCTCTTTCGTTCGCTGATCCATTTTGGGTTTCGACCGCGCGTACTACGCCTTCTCTCTTCAATGTCCTGTTTAAACACAATAAACACACTCGCAGCGCTGACTCTCAAATTTGTTTAAATATATCTCGACCTGTCTGGGGCAGGATACGACGATGGTGCACTTTGACGTCATTCACCGAACTTTATTGTCACAGGTTGTATGATAAGGTGCATGTCACAATTTTAAAAACGAGTGGGGTTTTTTTTTTGAGGGAAAATTGTACTTGAAAAATTACAAAATATTTTAATAGATACATTTTAACTTTCGTCATTGGCATGCTTTACCAAAATGTTCACAAAAATGAAAATAAAAATCACTCAAAATTAAAAGAATTCATAATTTGAGGTCTCAAAAATTTAAAGATTTTTTTTTGAAAGATTCACTTAGGATTTCTCATCCTTATTGTTTAAGGGTGAGAATATTGACTTAAAAGTTCCTATAACACTATAATTTGCATATTGTAATGACTCGAGTACAACAATTCAGCCAATCTGCAATTATTGAAATTTGGAAATTGAAATTACAGGAAAGTCGTTGATGACATGAAAATCAGCAGGAGAATGCAGAGCTAGTGTATATTCCATTTTGATAAAAGGGCCAAAATCCCGATTAGGACGCCCACGAGATAACACCAATCATGACGATAGACGCATTCTTTGTCTTGCTGGTTCACAGAACCTTTCAATTCGTGAAATAAAAGATTTTTCCATCACCTTTTGTACAACCCCTGGTCAAAAGTATGAAATAATCCGAGAAGCGTTGAGATATGGATAATTAGAGACAAAGGTATGGAATAATCACCTCTGTCAACATAGTGAGATTTTCCACTAAGCGATTAGATTGAAATGCCATAGATGTAGAAGCGCATTTCAAATTTGGTATCGTGTAAAAATTGCGGTCAATATGGCAAAAGGAAAAGAATTAACTGATGCAGAAAAAGATGCTATTGTTAAACTTCACAGTAAACGAAACGGTCAACAGAGAATTGCAGAAATTTTGCAATGTCCCCAGGGAACTGTCTCTGAAATTTTGGCAAAAGTCAAGCAAACTGGAAGCGTAGCAAATATAAAGAGAAGCGGTCGACCATGAGCCACATTCAAACGAGATGACAGAAAGCTGACTGAACTTGTGAAAAAACATCGTTGTAACTCACCTCATGATATCAGTGGACATTGTGCAAAGATGGGGATTGCTCTGAGCGATAAAACAATCAGGCGCCGTTTGAATGAACACGATTACAGTTCACGGAAAGCCATAACCAAGCTATGCATGACTGCATAAATGGGCGAAAACGTACAGGAATTGGTCCGTGTGTGATTGGAAATGAGATGAAACGAAAATATGCCTTGGTCACGGAGACAATAATGGTCATCATGAGTGGAGAAATTCGGACGAGAAATATTCAGCTGATTGTCTTCTTTCTACTATCAAATTTCCGAAAGAAGACAAATATTCAGAGGTAATATTGTGGGGATCAATTATTTCTAAGGGTGATGGAGAAATAGTACTTCTGACGACCAATGTGAATGCCGATGTGTTTCTTGAAATTTTGGAAAGATTCATGATGAAGACAGCAGAAGATCACTTCCAGGGCGAACCATTTGTCTATGAAGATGACAACATTTCATGTCACAGGGCATGGAAGTTTAAAACTTTTATGCACGACCAAGGTATTGACCATCTCCTATGGTCAGCCCTGACAACAATCCCATTGAGAATGACTGGCATGAACTGAAGAAAATGGTACATGAATAGAAGCCTACAGGTCTCCCACAACAGAAGGAAGCCATTCGGCAGTGCTGGCAGAACATTAAGCCTGAATACACCGAGAAGCTTGTATTATTCGGATTATTCCATACTTTAGACCAGGGGTTGTATTTAAGTATACAATAGGTAAGCGCATTTTAAAAATGGTATGTTGTCAATAAGAAAACGATCAAAAAAACCACCTTAAACTCAAAGCGCATAGAAGAAAGATTAGCATGGGCCCGGAAGCACATGAATTTGAAAGATGAATAAGTAACTGTGCTGTCCCATAGAGTACTCTCTGAGTTTAAGAGTAAATATCTCTGAACTGGAGATCGATAATAGAATGAAGCAAGTAGTATGTTTATTTCGAAGGCCGTAAAAATCTAATACGGAAATGATTTTTCAATTGAAAAATGGAAGGAAAAATTCTGCGACCCGGATTCGAACCAGGAACCTCGACTATCATGGCCAATGCCTCTACCAATTGGGCTATCGCAGACACCACGGACAGCCAAGCTGTCTCAAGGTGTCTTAAAGACAACCAAGTTGTCACGGTTGAAAGCCCAATGGGAGAAGGGAACCTGGCCCGCAGATCGAGAATTTCTCCACTCCAAACCATCAGAAAGTTGATGAACTCACAAGTAAATAATAGAGGTAGAGACATCGGCCATAATAGTCGAGGTTCCTGGTTCGAATCCGGTTCGCAGAATTATTCCTTCCATTTTTCAATTGAAAAATCATTACCTATGCTTGGAGACGCATCTCCAGTTATTAATTATTATTATTTACTTGTGAGTTCATCAACTTTCTGATGGTTTGGAGTGGAGAAATTCTCGATCTGCGGGCCAGGTTCCCGTCTCCCATTGGGCTTTCAACCGTGACACATTGGTTGTCTTTAAGACACCTTGAGACAGCTTGGCTGTCCGTGGTGTCTGCGATAGCCCAATTGGTAGAGGCATCGGCCATGATAGTCGACGTTCCTGGTTCGAATCCGGGTCGCAGAATTTTTCCTTCCATTCTTCAATTGAAAAATCATTACCTATGCTTGAAGACGCATCTCCAGTTAATAATTATTATTATTTTTTAATACGGAAGTTTCAAAATTAGTTACAAAGTAGTTACAAATGTTGCCGATGGGTGGCGCTGTACGTAGTGTACTGAAATTTTGTTCTTCATCGATTGTGATTGCAATGACTGCTTGCAAAGGACAGTTTATAGTCTATATCTCAAACTCCGTAATGCGGCTTCATCCAGGGTTCTTGTGGCCCGTCCTTCTTTTTTCTATATCCAACAAAAAAGCAAGGAATTGGCTCGGTAATAGTTTGGGAGATGTTCGGTCCAGTGGTACAAGCAACAGTGCCTTTCTGAATGGCTGGCCCTCTACGATTCAGAGCCCCTCTTGAGCAAATTCTGCTGCTCGGATTTTGATGAAACTTGGAATATACGTTATACATACCATGGGGAAGAGATTGATGCAATAATAAATTCATTCAAATTTTGACCACTATGTGGCGCTTATCATGCAATAAAGGGCACTAAGCCAGTTAGAAATGTTTTAAAATGTCATTAATCAGCTGTAAAATAATTCTTCGCCATGTTTTTACAGAAGAAACATCGAACTTTACTGGTCAATTATTAAATCAGAACTGCAGTAAAGAGATGAAGAGGACAGAAACGGGATTTCAAATAAAAGTGTGGAAGAAGTCGCTATTGCTGTAGTTGAAAAAGCGTGAGTTGTCTCTCTCTTGGTCTACGGTAGGAAAGGTTCTGCGTTGCATTTGAAAAATGGTAATCCATACAAGAATCATGTGGTGCAAAAGTTGCTCCTTTTTGACCCGGATCAACGCTTGCCGGTTTTTGGCCAGAAGAGCCGTTGACAATTCATGCTCAAGCCTTGAAACATTTTGTGGTCAGACGAGGCGCATTTTACTCTAGATGGAGCAGTGAACATTCATAATTGTCGCATATGGGGTATCAAGTCCTAATGTTGTGCATGAACAGCCTCTGCATGCTGATTTCATTTTTCTCACCTTTTTCTTTGAGGAGAATATTAAAAGGTGTTCCATCATGGGTGCCCGTTACTGCCAACTTCTGCAACAGCAAGTCATTCCTGCCTTACAAGAATCAGAACGTCTTCATGCAAGATTGTGCAACACTACATTGCCCGACAATAAAGGAATCCCTGCTTCCTGCCCACTTTGGGGCTAATTTCGAGAAGTTTTCCGACTCCTTGTTTTCCGGATTCGAATCCCTATGATTTCTGGTTGTGGGGATTCCTGAAAGATCGTTTCTATAATAAAAGCATGCAGACTCTGCCTGAATTGAAATCAAGCTTAACGCACCATATTACTGCAATTCCTCAAGTAACCCTTCGCGTTACTGTTGAAGATGCTATAGCGCGTGATTTGAACATGTGATTGAGGTTAGGTTAGGTTAGCCACATCGAGCAAATGCTGCGAATAAATAATTTTTGTGTTTCTAATTTGTGTTTCGTTATACTCCACTTTTTCACCTATTGGTTGAATTTTGAACTAATTTTTAATGCAAAAACTCTTCCTCCTGGTCTATACAAGGAGTTTTTGAATTGAGTACAGATTTTTTGGGAGATGATAGAAGAGGTCCTTAGAAGTATTCTACCACGTGGTCTGTATTTGCAATCGTATGAAACATGCCCTCTGACTCTGTTGGGTTCAAACTATATTCTACCACGTGGTCTGTATTTGCAATCGTATGATCAAAATCCGATCAGCAGAACGTGCTCTAAAGGATCTGACTAATGTAATTTAATTATAATCACCCTGTATGAATCAATTCAATGCTAGGTCCTGTATTTAAATTAATTAAAACAAATGGACAGTATAGCTAAACTTTTTCTTGATTTTCCACGCACTTTTAAAGTAGAATAGGAATGTCTTCATCGATAAATTGAGTATCATCATTAATGGATGGAGAAACCAAGTAACTGTGGATAAACATAACTTCCGTTGTTTGATGACCGCAAGTGCAGTCAAAATGCGCATAGGGTTTATTAAACTTTAATGTGGAAAAGAGGTTGTTGTTTCTTCTTTGTAATTATTAATGGAGATAATCATTCAAAAGAGAACTTTTATATTAACAAATCAGGCAACCGAAATCCACAGGACCGTTAGACTTTAAGGATGTCGAGAATACAAAGGAAATCATTTGTTTTCTAAAGAAACCTTTCATTGCTAGGATTAGATCAGGTTGCTAAAGAACCTCTGGTTGCTGAAGAAAGGCATATTTCTTACGGAAATGTGTAGTTTAAAATGAAAAAAGTTTATGATATATTACATGCCAATCTTACATTGAAGATCTGCACTAGTTTCGTTATGTGCTATTACAACAAGTACCATTGAACGAATTCATATATGACACGTCTTTACAAGTTTTTTGATATACGAGGGTGGGCTGAAAAGTAATGCCTCCATGGCTGTAACTTTTTTATTTTTTAACCGATTTTCAAAATTCCTTTTGTATCTGATACTCACATTTCTCCTCTATATA
This sequence comes from Rhysida immarginata, assembly GCA_023313115.1. Lineage (NCBI taxonomy): Eukaryota > Metazoa > Arthropoda > Chilopoda > Scolopendromorpha > Scolopendridae > Rhysida > Rhysida immarginata. Next base: position 37,390 of record JAHWFO010029159.1, on the reverse strand, counting down.
AAGCACTATTCACTTTTCGACATAGTCCCCATCCCTTTCCACGCATTGTACCAACGCGCGACTAGTCGGGTGAACCCGTCGGAGAGGAATTCCGGGGTTGTTGTCGACACCAAGACCGAAAGGCAGGTTTCACCTCGTCGTCAGAACGCAACTCATGCCCCTTAAGGTGCTCTTTCCTCTTTGGGAAGTGGTGAAAGTCGCAAGGTGCAAAGTCTTTCATTTTTGAACTGCAGTTTTTCATCTTTGAACTGTAGGCGCTGCAAGCCCCTCTGATGTGCGGCGATCGTGCGCGGACGGACGTTATCGTGCTGCAAAAGAGGAACCAAAGCTGCCATTCAATCCTCGTGTCGACGACAACCCCGGAATTCCTCTCCGACGGGTTCACCCGACTGGTCACGCGTTGGTACAATGTGAGTATCAGATACAAAAAGAATTTTGAAAATCAGTTAAAAAATAAAAAAGTTACAGCCATGGAGGCATTACTTTTCAGCCCACCCTCGTATTAGATGCCAATAACGGTATAATTAGAACACGTACCATTTCGACTGAATTTTGACCACCAAAGAAGACCATCACATGTATTCTCTTAATTAGCCATCCAATGGCGAAGAAAGAAATACAGGGTCGAGTCACATTATTATAACAACTCCGTACGTTCGTCTTCGGGATTGCCCAGCCGAGGAACTATGTCACGTGGTAGGTGATTATATAAGGTAGGTTTCCACTATGTTAAAAACATATCACTCATTGCTGCAATGGATAAGAAACGTGATTTATCAGATCTGGAAAAGGGGATGATAATGGGCTTTCAGACCATGGGTGGCAGTATTTCGGAAACCGCGCAGTTTGTGAACTGATCTCGTGCTGCTGTAGTTAAAGTGTACCATTACAGGAAAAATGGGTTCATTCAGAATAAACGGTAAGGGAACTGTGGAGCACCATGTGCCATTGATGAGAGAGGTGAACGTCGGCTGCGAAGGTGTGTGAAGGCCAACCGAAGAGCTACTTACCGCTCAAACCAACGAAGGTGCTATCAGACATGTCTCTAAAACCACAGTACAGAGGACCCTGCTATGTATCGGGCTCCGCAGCAGACGGTTGGTCACCGTACCCATGCTGACAAAGGTTCATCGCCAAAAAATTGCATCAATTTGCCAAACAGTACAGAAACTGGACCACCTCTGACTGGAAAAAGGTTGTCTTCTCTGATGAGTCACGATTTCTGCTCCACAGAAGTGACGGTCGTTGGCGGGTAAGGCGAGAACCCCCGAGAACAAGCATCCTGCAACCATTGTTGGACGAATCCAGGCTGGTAGCGGCAGCGACATTGTGTAGGCAGCGTTCTTATGGCATTGTCTGGCCCCGATTCGATTATTTATACATAATTACAGATCAAGTACATCCGTACATGGTGATTGGCTTCCAGAGGGGGATGGTACGTTTTAACTAGACAATGCGACGTGTCATACCGCGTAGTTTTCAGCAGCTATCGGATGGAGCAACCACCGCGTACCCTTCAGCAGCTATCAGATGCTTTATAGCCTGCATGGCAACAGCTACCAGTAGAAACCTACCAGAATCTTACTGACGCACTCCCACGCCGTCTATCTGCTGTCCGTGCCGCTAAAGGCTGTTATTCGGGAAATTAGCTGGTGATCATCATAATGTGACTTGACTTTGTACATTGGTCAACGCATAGGCCATTTATACATGGAAACGGATAGCCAAAACTGGTCCCCTTTGTTATTTGTGACCATTTATACAGATTTTTTCCATCAACGAACTCAAGTTGTCGCTTAGCCTAAGTTGTCGAACTGCGAAAATGGAACTCCAAATTTCGGAAACGTTGGAACTCTAGAGCATCAAAAGACGGACGCACATTGGGCAATGGACGGACGCACATTGTAAAAACATAAGTACCCGTCGGTCCTAAAATGCACCTTATAATTAAATACTAAATTGAAATAAAATTTTTAGGGAGTTTTAAAATTCGTTGTTTTGGTAATGCGAGCTTGCGCATTCTCAAGTAGTGTATTATATTTGAGAATAGATTTCAACTTTTAAATTCTGAATGATTTTGAATAATTTCGAGTGATTTTATTTTAGACTTGTGTTAAAATTTTGCCAAAACAGGTCAAATGTTCACCAAAATTTCAAAAATATGGTTACTTTCTAATCACAAAAGTTGTATAAAATTTTAATTCAATGGGCCAGAAAGATGAAACTTTGACGGAGCCAGGTCTGGTGAATAAGTAATGTGGCAGGAACCTCAAACTTCATATCACGCAATGTATAGGGCCTGGTTATTGTCTTACTGGAGTCATAAGACATTTCATATACCCTTAGCAGTCAGAGTTTGCCCCTTGGGTAGATAAGGTTTAACAATTATTTCTTTTTTGTTCTAAAAGACTGTAAGCATCGCTTTGTAAACGCAGATAATTGTAAACGCACTTTTCTTAGCCTTTTCATTTCTGGCGTAATAAACTGAGCACCACTAGGCACGCATTTTCCTGTAACTCGGTTCATTGTGAATGATCTCACATCTTGATCTGCCTCTTATGTGCATTGTTACAGCCACCTCATCAAATTTAATCCATCAATTTTCTCGGATCAGGTCCTCAATGGTTTGAAATCTGTCAAAATTCTTCAATGCACGTGATGCCACTTTTGAACTTTCTCAACCACTCACCATAAACAGTAACATCCTTAGATAAATTCCAATGGGGTTTCAGTCCTTTCGCATGCAAAATCGGTCCATTGCACAGTTTACATTTGATACAACTATTACAGGGTGTCCCACAAAGGACTCCCTGGTTTTAAGAGTAAATATCTCGGAAACGGAGATCGATAGAAGAATGAAACAAGTGGTATGTTTATTTCGAGAGCCGGAAAAATCTGATACGGAAGTTTCAAAATAGTTGCAAATGTTGCCGACAGGTGGCGTTATTCGTAGCGTACTGAAGGAAGTGGATGAAGTCACGTGTTCCGTGGAGCAACGTGTTTTTCTGGTGCCATGGCTTCAATCCCGACTTAAATTTGCAAAAGGTCCTGATGCAAAAATAATCCGCCAGCTTTTCGCCAAATTTCAACGGACAGAGAGCGTGGCTAATGACTTCAGTTATTTAGCGTAATCCGAGGAAATCCAATCGAAAAGTTGCAACGGAATCCAGATTAAAGCGATCCAGCATGCACAGAATGTTCAAGATCCATATTCCTACGCCATAACACTTCCAGCTGTGCGAAAAGTGATCTGTGATTGATGGTGATGCATTCGATGTTGGCTGCATATAATTTACAGATGAGGCCCATTTTCATCTGGATGGTCTCGCAAACAGAAAAACCCTGGCGATTTTGGGGTATTATTATCGCAGAACGAGGGAGACTGTCTTGCTACGAGATGACAGTAGCAGCCGGGAACGACGGCTTAACGTGCCCTCCGAAGCACGGGGGATTCATGATGGAAGAACAGACCAGTGGCTATCACCAGCTGCTGGACATCCAGCACTGGTCACTCAGCAAATGGGTCAGACTAAAGTCTCCCAACAGCTGTGCCCCAAATAGCCATCCCACCCAGCAGTGGTCCTCAAAAGCCACTGGCTGTCACCCAGCCAGTAGCTGGCCGTGCCTGAAGTTGCTTAACTCCATCGATCAGCGAGCCAACCCACGAGACAACCAGGCCACCGATTTTGGGGTAATGAAAACCCGCATTTGTGTCAAACACGATCAATACATTCCCCAAAAGTTAACAATTGGGCCTCAATATCCAACAGAGCCATCATTGGCCCGTTTTTCTTGCGAGAAGCGATCACTACGTACAGTACGTTGCGGGTTTGGAACAATTTGTTGCCACAATATAATAAGCGTTGGAGGATCGACCAGATACTTCGTGGTTCTTGGAGGATGGGGCCCGACCACACGATAAACCAGCGGTTTTTGCGTTTCTTAGGAATACTTTAGGAATAGTCATCTTTGAACTATTCCACGTTTACTAGAACAAGCATGAATTGACCTCTATACTCGCCCGATCTTACCCCCTGCGACTATTTTTTGTAAGGCACATTGAACGACAGTGTTTTCCAGAACAACACTAGATGAGCTTGAAGAGTTGATCTGTGAGGCTTGTTTATAGCTTATTTCTCGGACTCTGCGACTACAGCGTGCAACGCCACCTTTCGGCAACATTTGTAACTAATTTTGAAACTTCTGTATTAGATTTTTTACGGCTTCCGAAATGACTATACCGCTTGCTTCATTCTTCTATCGATCTCCGTTTCCGAGATATTTACTCTTAAAATCAGGAAATTTTGTGGAACACCTTGTAATTTGGTTTGCCTTGTTTGATGCTTAATTTGCAATAGCGTTCTTAAAGTAGTTCTTCACTCGAATATCTTCAGATGGTCCTTTGAAAATACAGTAGCGCTCAAAAAATAGTACACTTTCATGTTTATTGCTGTAATACTTTCAAAAATTAAGAACATATAACTAAACTTAGTATACATATTATCTATATAAATATACAAAAGAAAAACTAGAAATAAGGTCACTGTTATTTGTATTTGCGAGGACACCATTAAACTGCCAAAATACAAAAATCATAAAATAGTACACACACAAAAAAAATTCCCAAAAATGAAGTAAATACAATGAAAAAAGAGAGTTAGTAGATCAATATTTTGTTGCAAAACCTTTTGCATCAATAACAGCTTTGTAGCGGGCTGGCAATGAATCAATTAGTTTAGTGATTTTGGCCATTGGAATTTTTTCCCATTCTTTTCATAAAATTTCAAATTTTTCCAGTAAATTTCGTGCTTTCTGTGACTTGCAGCTGCGGTCTAATTCTTCCCACATATGCTCAATAGAATTTCGTACCTTCTTTGACTTGAACCAGTCTTTGATCACACAAGCGGTATGTTTGGAATCATTGTCTTGCTGATAATTCCATCCACGAGGCATATTTGCTTTGGCAAAAGGAAGCATATGTTGCTCTAAGATATTCTTATATACTATTTTGTCCATTATTCCATCGATCTTTATCAGCAGGTCTACCCCTTTATGACTGAAACAACCCCATACCATAGTGGATCTTCCACCATGTTTAACGGTTGGTAATTGGTATTTTGGATCAAATCTATGGTTTGCAGGATGGCGTACGTACTGGATACCATCAGACCCGAATAGTAAAAACTTCGATTCATCACTAAAAATCACTTTATTCCATTTTTTGGATGTCCACTTCAAATGATCTTTGGCAAATTTGAGGTGGGCTATCCGGTTCTTTTTGGAGATCAAAGTTTTTTTCACGGGACATCTGCCAAAGAAATCTGCATCCCTCAGACATCTTTTCGTGGTACTCACACTACGTTAACATTATGGAAGGTTGCCATTTCGTTATTAAGGTCAACTGCAGTTTTCTTCGGGTCAGCCTTAGACAGCCGTTTCAAGACTTTATCTTCTCGTGGAGTTGTTGATTTTGGTCGGCCGACCCTGGCTTACGAGCTACATATCCTTGCGTGCAAAAACGCTGAAAAATTCTTGCCACCGTGGACTTTGGAACTTGAAATTGCTCCGAAACTGAGGTGTACATTGCTGATTGCATCTATAATGTGCTTTTTTATTGAAGATGGCAGATGAATTCGAAGCGACATGTTAAATATTGTCAGCAACAGCAAAATGTCAACATCAATATAGAGAATATGAGAAAACTCAGTGTGTACTATTTTATGAACTCACCTGTATCAATAATGGATGAGTCTTCAAATACTAATTAACTCTAAAGAGTTTGAATTTCTTTCAATATTCAAATGTTTATGCAGTCTATATATTATTACAAATTCTTCAATTAAAATTCAATACTTTAGAAGTTATAATGATAAAACATAAAGTGTACTATTTTTTGAGCGCTACTGTATATTTTGATCCATTTCGGCCTTGGTAAAAATATTGGCTCGCTTGTTTTGTATAATTTCTCCAAAATTGGTATTAAGTAATATAACACCTACGATCTTAATTAAACATTGCCTGGAGCATAAATAATAGAGGCATATCCAACAAGAGCATTGTAAATTTGATAGGAATGTGCATTTTTTGTTTACCTGCACCCATGAGACGGAGGGGGTGGGAACACCTTTCGCCGAACACTCCAAACTGGCTCCCGTCGTGTTGGAGAAATCGATGTGATTCGGTGGCTCCCTAACGAACTCTGGACCCTGAGTTTCCTCCTCTGCATAAATATCTGCAAAATAAAAAAAAAATAAACTTTTACTTCGCTTGAAGGTATTCACTATCGACTAAACATGCATTCCAAAGAAGCGAAATTAATTTGCCTTCATGGCAGATAATATCAAAATTGTGGGAAGAGGAAAATCGAACTGTGTTTCTGTCCGCGATATTGAAGAGTAACTCGGAGCTATACAAAATATTAAAACTCGAACTTTTATGCTCATCCATATGCCAATCAGTATCGATGAATCCTGCTTCTCATCGTTCCATATTTATTAAGCGAATCATGTATGTAAAACCCTTTTTAGTACTATTAATAATTTATATTAATTACGTTCTTTAAAGATGATAATTAAAAGTAGTGATCTCAACTTTAAAAGATTCCACATGATCTAGCATGGGTTCCAAGAAGAGAGTGCATAAATTTAGCTTTAATGGAGTTATACATAATGAAAGTGACGGATTGATTAAATTAACGCTCCGCTTCTCTTCCAATTATGAAAGAACTTCAAAGTAAAGAATGTTAAAAAAAAAAGATGGGAGCATGCAATAGTAAAATGAAGGTGTGCGAAAGGAGATCGATATATTCCGCTTAGTGTTTCATTATATCTTTTTAGATTTTTAAAGGGGCTCTTCCTTCTGTCGTATTCACACATACGAGGTCTGTTCAAAAAATACGTAGACTGACGTCATAAAACAAAATATACTTTATTCAGAAGTTACACATCTGGGTCCCCTTCAAAGTACTCTCCTCCCCGACGCACACACTTATCCCAACGGTGTTTCCACTTTTGGAAACAGTTCCGGAACGCTTCTTTTGTGATGTCCTTCAGCGCCTTCGTCGCATTTGCCTTTATGTCGGGAATCGTCTCAAATCTCCTTCCTTTCAAAGGTCTTTTGAGTTTGGGAAACAAGAAGAAGTGACAAGGAGCGAGGTCAGGTGAGTAGGGTGGGTGAGGAAGAACAGTGATCGAGTGTTTAGCCAAAAACTCTCGAGTTCTGAGGGCTGAATGGTCTGGAGCGTCGTCGTGATGAAACAACCAGTCACCACTCGTCCACATTTCTGGCCTTTTCCGCCTTTTCAGTGGCAGTTTTTCCGAGTTTAACACAAAATTTCACAGCAACTCTTTGCTCGTTCAAGTCACTCATTCTAAAAATCCGCCAAACGAAAAAAACGCACTTCACAAACAACACACTTCACATATCTGTTCAACCAATACTGATATTTGCAATCAAAAAACTGCCTTGTAATCAGCGGATCTGTCAGAAGATGGAGACTCCAAGCGATTTTGATTGGGACCAACAGGGCCCGCGCAATTCAAACAGTCTACGTATTGTTTGAACAGACCTCGTATGGGAAACGAATAGAAATTAGCGTATTCCAATATACAAATTACGAGGGGCGTTCAAATTTTTTGTAAATCTCTTTATTGTAAAAATCTAATCTTTAATTGTTGGGATGGCAACTACCGCCTGTCATGCAAAAGCAGCACCACTCATCCGGCTGCCATGACAACCGATTGTTTGCTTAAATAAAATGGCGGACAGTGATGTGTGGAACAAATTGGAACAACGAATAGTCATCAAGTTTCTCCACAACGAAGGTGTGAAAGCATTTGAAATTCTTCAGAGACTTCAAATACAGTCCACCGAGTCATGTTTGTCTCGATCATCCGTCTCTGCTTGGTGCCAAAAGTTTGAAGGAGGTCGAGAATCCACCGGCAATGTACCTCATAAGGCAAGGCCAGCAACTGCTGTCAATGATGGCATCATCGCACGAACAAGGGACAACAGGCGGATTCATGTCCAAGAAAGCGAGGTGGCCGTGGCCTGTTTGTCTCGTCGGGTGATAGCCAGCGGCTTGAGGACCACTGCTGGGTGGGATGGCTATTTGGGGCACAGCTGTTGGGGACTTTAGTCTGACCCATTTGCTGAGTGACCAGTGCTGGATGTCCAGCAGCTGGTGATAGCCACTAGTTTGTTCGTCCGCCAGCAGCTCTTCCATCATGAATTCCCCGTGCTTCGGAGGGCACGTTAAGCCGTCGGTCCCGGCTGCTACTGTCATCTCGTAGCAGTTGTTAGTTACTGGGATGGCGCAAAACTCCCTCGAAGGAGTAAGTGCCGCATATTATCGTTCTGCGATGATCTACCCTCTGTACGAGATGTCCAGGCTTCAATACTGAGTATCAGCACTTAATATACCACGATAAGCTGAAATTCAACAAGATCTGTGCCAGATGGGTGGAAATCTGTTCCATGCTGCTGTAGCGATATGACAGGGAAGGTGGCGGATTCATCACCATACTCCTGAAAGCCAGCATGCCAGCATGAAGTGGCGACGCACTGACTCACCACAAACCAGGAAATTCAAGATGACACTGTAGGCAACGAAAGTGATGGTGACTGTATTCTATGACATTAAGGGTATCATTCATGTCGATTTTCTGGAAGAACGTCGAGCCATAAATAAACCTTACTACTGTGACATTTTGAGGACGTCCCTGAAACCGGCACTAAGGAAAAAAGCGACCAGGGGTTGTTTGTTTTATGCAAGACAGTGCCAGACCACACACAAACAAACTATATATGGACACACTGACGGAACTCAAATGGTACATCTTACCACTTCCTGCTTACAGATGCTCCCAGAACGCTGGAAAAAATGCGTAGAGAAGCAAGGAGAGCGGCTAGTGGATGGTCTCGGATTGGTTTGCGTTTTACCCTCAGAAATTGTGCCGCTTTTGATTTTGCCGATGTTATTTTGTACACTTGATATCCCTTTCTTGGAAACTACGAAGCTTCGCTTCTTGCATGCTTTCATAATTTCGGAATAGCTGAATTTGACGTCGGAAAGGGCTTTTTGCTAGCCCTCCCAATACTTATCAGTTTTCAATGGCATAACTCAATGTTTTTAGCTTGCTGTTCGAATATTAACTATTTTAAAACCTTCTCTGAAAGCTCACATCAAAGGGACGCGGGACCAACATTTGAATATGCTAATTGCTACCATAGATTTGCTTTCATCGTTACTCTTTATGTTACTCTTATGAAAGTTAATTTTCAAGGAATAGGAAGACGTGATATTCCCTTTACGACTAAAACAAAACAAACTATATAAAACAAGGTGCGTTCGAAAAGTTCGGTGAATGGTCTCATAAAATAAAGAAAACAAGAGATACAAACAAAATACCTTTAATGGTATTCAAAGTAGTTGCCATTAGCTATAACACACTTTTGACATCTGTTCTACAGCTGCTGGAAACTGTCAGCAAACGCTCCTTTCGGTATCACTCGAAGCACCGTTGTCACACGTTGTTTGATCACCGCAACATCGGCAAAGTGTAGACCTTTCAGGATTCCTCTGAGGGGGGGGGGGGGACAAAAAAAGTGGGCAGATGCCTGATCTGGAGAATACGGACGATGTTCAAGAACTGTCATCTGGAGTGTAGCGGCTCATCCTCCACATCTTACTTTCTGTCTCTAAAGCGTTTAAACCACTCAGAAACATAATTTTTGCGCACTGCGTCCACACCGCACACTTCCACTAACATTTCACGTGTCTCCATCGCTGTTTTGCAAAACTTGGTGTTGACGCGTTGTCCCGTTTCGCAATGACACGCCTTCTCACACTGAATGCGGTAATTGGTCGTAGCGCGCACTTCCGCTTAACTGTCGTGATTTGGACGATAGGGGGTAATAGTTGTCATGTCTCTCATTGCGTCAGCGTTAGCACAACATCCTAACCAGCGTTTAATGAATGATCAACTATGGGACCATTCATTAAACTTTTCGAACACAACTAAACGCATATCTTTGGACTAGTATACAGGCAAACGCTATGGTCTCCGCTTCTTTGAATTGTCCTAACTCTTCTTTTACTACAGGACACCTTCAAACCGCTATAACTCTAGAAAGAAACCGTCTTCGAACTAATATACATATTGTGACGTCTAGCTACAGAGTGAGTCAAAAGTCTATTAACCCCCATAGAATTTCAAAACGAATGGAGATACAAGAAATCTGTTGCAGGCAACTTATAAGAAGCAAGGTAGGGGCTAAACAATGGTGGTGTCAAATTTTATCTTTGACCCCGATTTGTGCACCTTTGTGACTATGTAACCGTTACAGGTAGAGAAAAATTTCCAATTGTACAGTTGTAGAGCTCAAAAACACTGATTTTGACAATAAAAAAGAGATTAAACATAAACCCACTACAACAAATTGAAATTTCAGTGCTCAAGCTACATCGAGCTTTGTCAATGAATGAAGTGCTCAATGTGAAGTCCTTCTACAGCAGTGCTTAACTGTTAACCTCATGATGGGTGTTATGTCTATACAAGCCTGCTGGTTTCAAATCATTTACTGATGCTGGTACAGTGGCATACAGCTTGTCCTTGATGTATCCCCACAGGAAAAAATCGAGTGGTGTCAAATCAAGCCAATGAACTAAACCTCCTCGGCCAATCCATGGATGTGGTAACATGTCATCCAGTCGTTGCCTGCAACAGATTTGCTGCATCCCCATTTGTTTTGAAATTGTATGAGTGGGTAGGGGAAGACTTTTGACTCACCCTGTATATTAAAGTCTGTCTCAAAAGTATAGAGACTTTGCAAAAACTGTTATATTAGCACATCAGTAAATTTTTTGATCATACCAAATAAAACACTATTTATTCACACTGTGAACATGATTATTAAATAGTTTCAAAAATAAATAGCTTTTCGTTTTTTTACAGATAAATATTTTGAAATAATCAGTACAAAAAAAGTGTCTCAAAAGTATAGAGACTCACCTAATTAAACAACAATGTTCAAGCCATGTTCAAATAAAGTTACCATTGGACTTAATTACTTGAAACACTCTAGCTTTCATTGATGAGATCAAGTTTTGAAGAAGACTTGGATCCAAATTAAACCAAACCATTTCGATTTCACTTTTCAATTCTGCAATGGAAGAGTACTGTCTACCATTTGCATAAATTTTGTGTGTCACCACTGCCCGAAGGTTCACAATAGGATTCAAATCCGGACTTGACTTTTGGCTGGCCACTTCATCACATTGATAGCTTGTGCTTCAAACCACTGATTTGTTGACTGCGATTTGTGTATACTAGCATTGTCCTGCTGAAAAATGCCATTGTTCCCAACCAAAAAAGACATGAAAGGTACCAAGTGGTTTTCTAGGGTTTCTTGGTACTTTCAGGAGTTTTGTCTCCCAGTCAAAAATGCCAAACTGGTAGTCCCATTGAAGGAGAATCCACCCCACACCATCACACTTCCACCGCCTTGCTGGTTGCTATAAAAGGATTCTGGTTCCTTCCTCAAATCATGCCAGTAAAATGCATTTCCATCGGGACCATCCAGGTTCCACTTCTTTTCATCAGAAAAAATTACAGAAAGCCACTCATCTGTCCACGACATACGCTCCCGAGCCCATTCCAATCGAACTCTCTTGTGCTCCTTGGTTAGACGTGGTTTTGTCTTCTTCCTGGTGTAAGCAAGTACAGGATTTGCCTTAATACTTCTGTGTACAGTATCTTTGGATATTTGTCCACCCAATTCACGTGGTATTTTCCGTAAGGAATTTGTACCAGTAGCAGCAAGCCGAAAAATCTGGCGCACATCTCGTCCAGTAGTGCTTGTTGGCCATCCTGTTCTCTTCTTAGCTTCACATATCCGTTTCTCTGCAAAGATTTTGTGTACAACAGGCTTGGATCTTCCAATTTCAGCAGAAATTTCTCTAACTGTCTTGCCATTTGCTGTCAACCTCCAGATTTCACTTACATTGTATTTCATCTTTAGAAATGTCTTTTCCACCATTGTCACTCTTTATTGTGCAGAAATTAAATACAAATTATAACTTACTTTATAATTTGGACTATTCCAAAGGGTAAATTTTATTTAAAACAGGTTATGACCATTCAGTTTGGAGGTGAGTCTCTATAATTTTGAGACACTATTTTGTATCGATTATTTCAAAATATTTTTTTGTAAAAAAACGAAAAGCTATTTATTTTTGAAAATATGTAATAATCATGTTCACAGTGTGAATAAAGAGTGTTTTATTTGGTATGGTCAAAAAATTTACTGATGTGCTAATGTGACAGTTTTTGCAAAGTCTCTATACTTTTGAGACAGACTTTATTAGTTTGGGTAATTAGTTAAACATGGCGCCTAATTCTGATGAATCATCAGTATAATGTCGAGTCACATCATTTTAGGATTATCTTCTTAATCACCTTGAGGGGAAAAGAGCTTAAGATGTCTATGATTGGTTAATAAAGTTCAAAAGAATCGTTCCAATAATAATACACATCAAATCAAACCAAACTCTAAATACGTTTATTCTCAAATACCCAACTGCCCAAATATTCCAAACGTATCCGAGAGTTGAGTTGGTACTTTGCCTTTGTTATTACTCCTATTAACGCACCTTTAACAATCTAGTTACAAATTAATACATCACTTGATATCTGTTTATGAATGCCAGAGATGACTATGGGAATAGGGTTATGATATGCAATGCGAGTGTATTCGGATTGGCTTATGAAAACGGGGGCATACGTCAATGCCAGATAAGAATCATCCCTGAAGCACGACATGGTGCCTTACTTGTCGTCACACTGCTCTCTTCCACGCCAGCTGAGCTCAGTAATTTGTAGCTGTCAACAACAGTTGTTGCAACGACTGCCGGGAGCTCAGATCTGCCTCCGCCTCTAAACCCTGTTGAAGTTGTCACGGAATGAATACACCTTTGCTAAAATCAAGTTCATTGTTATACTGTATATCTGGGATCTGCAATTGCCTGGAGATGAGTACTCATCTAATATTAGACTACTTTCTAAACAAACGTAACGAATCGCGTTTTTTACCATTATAGCACAGCAATATTAAATCAACTGTTCCAACACGACTGCATTAAGCCTTCTAACATGACCGGCAATGAATTACTTTATCCTGTTTGCTTAGAATGTATGCACAACGACATCTCAACTCATTATACGTGGTCCTCTAATTATATTCATCTCTCCTAACAATAGTCATCACCAAGAGGAACTTTCTAGAAAGATCCCAAAGAGGGACCTCCAACTCAAGACAGTGTTGCTGACTGTTTTCTGAACAATGAGTTTGAGGTTTTAGAATAAAGTCAAGCCATCACTTCACATATGTATTATGAGAAGCTCCGACGGGCTCATCAGAAACTCATCCAACACAATTAAAATCCGCATTGATAAATGCAAAGGGTACCTACTGCTACAAACAAAGCAAGATCACCTAACCTAACCAAACTTAACACATACGCACTCGTCGATTGTAAGGGGGATTATTTTGATTATTAAGTACCGAAAGATGCTTTATGTTGTTAGTGTGGGGGAGGGGCGTGTCTGTCTGTCCGTCTGTATTTCGATCTTCTTGAAGCGTATGAAAGATTTTCAAAACCTCTTTTCGCCAATCGCCACGTGCTCTAATGGTATCCTTCTGGTACCCCCTACAGATTTTCAATGCTAAAATATACACTGTCATATCACTGAATTATGACCACCCGCTTAGTAATGGGAGTAGCCACCCTACGCCGCTATAACTGCTGCTAGGCGTCGTGGCATGGACGCAAGAAGTGCGCGGTATGTGTCCGATGGTATGGCAGTCCATTCCGCTTGAAGCGCTGTCCACAGAGCTTCGAGAGTCGTAGGTGGAGGGTCCAGCTGCCGTGCATGGCGATCAAGTTGCTCCCACGGATGTTCGATTGGATTGATGTCCGGCGAATTAGAGAGCCAAAGGCACGCTCGAAAGTCAGGAGAGCGGTCCTCGAACCAATCCAGAAGGAGACGTGCCTTGTGGCAGGGTGCATTGCCACAAGCATTCAAATTGCCCTCTAGACGAATAAGTGAACGTAACTGCTCCCAACAGAAGATTCCTCACTCATGCACACAACTCCCCCACCAGCCTGTTTCCGGCCCACACTAGCTTCCTGCAGTCTCTTTTCATGGCATTCACGACGCAGTCGCCATTCTCCGTCAATCTTATGGAGCAAAAACCTTGACTCGTCGGAGAAGGCGTCCTTAGCCCACTCGTCTGTGGTCCAATGGCGGTGCTCACGTGTAAAGTCTAGGCGTCGTTGACGATGACCCCTAGTCAACATGGGTGCAGCAACCATGCGTCCAATGTTCAGGCCAATCTATAACAGGATGCGTTCAATGGTAATGTCACATACACATCTGTTGGCACCACTCTTGAATGTCGTCACCCCGTTGGTCGACGGCTCGTGACCCTTTACAGTGATGGCGTTGGGACGCGATTTCTGTCCATGCTGTCCAGTCTTTGCACACCTTCACTACAGCGGACCGTGAACAGTTCAGAAATCGCGCCGTTTCGGAGATGGTGCCACCCTTGCTGCGATAGCCTATTATCATCCCTTTTTGGATGTCCGTTAAATCCGGACGTTTACCCATTTTGAGGCTCGTGCACCTGCCGTTTGATGCACCAGCTTTAAAGCTTTCTCAGCCTGTTATGCAAATTTTGCAATGTGTAATCGCTGTTGGGATGAACCATGCGTATTAAATTGAGTGTCTTTATAAGTTATGCGAGTGCAAATGCATTGCTGAAAATACGCAAGAATTTTTTAAATGCCTTGATACTTCGAGGCAGCAACAGCAAACGTCAAGAAAAGACTTTTGGATAGGATTTGGTCTTTTTATTTATTAATCGGTCATTTCTTCATTGAAAGATTATATGATGATTAGAATGATAAGGACCTTTCAGAATTTTGCTTTATAGAAACATTTTACAACAAGAATACAACTCGTAAAACGATTTTCAAATATGCTGAAAAGAAGAATATAAAAATTTGTTGTTTAATATTACTGTAATATTTTTATATACAGCAATGGCGAAAACTGCATGTAAATTTACGTATTCGATTGCAGCGCTCACACGAATCTTTCCAAACGCGCGCGAAATGAGAATAAAATCCTCGCACGTCTAAATGTTTTAAACTACTGGGTCTATGTTCTTTCCACTGCTAGATCAAAGTTATCATAAACGTCAAGAGAGAAAAACCATTGTTTCAAAGCATTGCCGGGTAAAATCTTTTAAGCATTCCAAGGAGCTTTAGCTCTGACGCAGATGTAATTTTAATATCTCACTTTTACTTCCACTTGGTTTAAATAAACAGTGGAAATACCTTTGATTCTGTTATTTTAAAATATAGGCCTAACTTCAATTAGCCATTTTAACAATAAGCCTAATATTAATTAGCCATTTTTAACAATAGGCCTAACATTAATTAGCTAATTTTCACAATAGGCCTAACATTATTTAGTCATTTTAACTGTAGGCCTAACATAAATTAGCCATTTTTAACTATAAGCCTAACATTAATCAGCCATTTTTAACAACAGGCCTAACAATATTTAGTCATTTTAACTATAGGCCTAACGTTATTTAGCCAATTTTAACCATCGCCCTAACATTAATTAACACATTTAACAATAGGCCTAACAGCATTGAATTTTAAAATGAAATGAGCACGTGCATCAAGAAAGCTTCATAACGGGCACGTGCTCCAGGCTGCCATCAACAATGCTTAAATGATAAACAAAAAGTAACACTGTATTCACTTATGACTCGTCGGTAGGATTCGATTGATATATTACATGCCCTAAGTTCATATTCTTAACATTAGTGCACCTGCTTGAAGGGGTCCACTAGAGCTCATCAAAAGTTGATATATCGCTGTTAAGTTCTTCCATTTTCACGTTTTCGTGCAAACGATAGCTGGCCAGGCACATAAAGGTACTGATCATGCTTGTATTCTTATATATAGCTTTAGCTAAAGCTCGTAATAAGGGGTCATTGAAGTACTTTTTGGGGGTCATTTTCTCGGACGTAGCATTTCGAAAATCGAAAAGAATGTCATATTCGTCTTGTGCTCGTCATTCCCGTTCGAATGACATATTACATGCCTTATATTGCCAATAAAAAAATTTAATGGTGGGGTTTGGGTCTCAATAGTCACGTGACTGTTAGACCGATTTCGAAGACAAACTAATCAGGTGAGCTCAGGAAGGGTCTCTATCGAACAGCGAAAAAAGAACTTGAAAAAGTTAAAGCATTCTCGAGAAATCGTCGGACATACAGACGGATGGACGGACAGACAGACAGACACACAAACAGAGCGAAACCAATATATGCTTTTTAGCATATAATAATGGAACGCAACTTGCGCTTTTGTACAACCAACACAGCTGCGAAAAATTGATGAATATTCCAGAGTTTTCGTGTGCTGCACCTGACGTGGAAATCGATATATTTCAAGTCAATTTGTAACAAGTTGACAACCTTTCTCTTTTTTTTCCTATTTATTTATTGTACTTGGCGCCAACAACAGAATTTTTGAGTGTCTTCTCCCTGCATCGATTATACGTCAGAGTTTTAAAATTGAAAATGCTTTCCTTGTAAATTACTTTTCGAGGATCTAAGTTTATAGAAGTGAAACGTTTAATTCATAATTGAAACAAATTAGAACCTTATCTCTAAGGACATAAACGAGTTAATTCATCGAATGTGGACTGTAAATCTATCTCTTAATTTTTATTTTCTCAGGAGTTCTTCTGCTTGATGGTGTTTCCTTCTGTATTTTCCGAGGCTTTTATCGATTTTTCCTTTTAATTTCTCGAATGAAACAGCAGCTGCTTGAGAAAACATCCAATTAATTTTCTCCATATCAGGTTGGAACATGAAATAAATTGCCTTTTAGACAAATAACACTGTTTCTCTTATTTTAAAGTTTTATCACCGCAAGAAATTTGCGTCGGTTGACCGAACTTCTTAACTTTGCACGTTTCTCGTAAATCTTTACTCGTCATGGAAAGTTAACAAAGAAAACTTCAGAATAGTTTTTACCTTCCGCTTATAAACATCAAAATAAATATCAAGTAAATGCTTAAAAAAGCTTTTTTATACAGGGTGATTCAAAAAGTCCACTGCATGGGAAGTAGGTTTTTGTGAATGATTTCTTACGGATGCTTTCGATTCACGGTAGTTTCTGGATGCTATGTTGTACAGGTATTGGACATTGAAACTGAGACACCTGGTAGAAATCCAAAATCTTTATTTAATAAGGTGTTGGGGCACCGTGGGCACCAGCACAGCAGCAACACGTCTTGGGAAGGATCGGTAGAGGTCCTGCACAGTTTGCACCCCAGACCATTACTGATCCACCTCCGTGTTTGACTGTGGCTGCCAACCAGTCTGGGTTGTAGGCATCAGAGAGGCTCCTCCAGACGAATACCCTCCCTGTTGTTTGGAAGACAGTGTAGGGACTCATCCAAGAATATGACGCGTTTGAGGTCATCCAACGTCCAGGTTTTATGCGTCCGGTACCACTGAACCCGCTTGGAGGCATTTGTACTACTGATGAAAGGCTTCGGTATAGCAACCCTGCCATGGATGTTGGATTTATGCAGGTAACGACGGATTGTCTTCGTGCACACAGGTTCCTGGAGGAGGCAGTGATTTCTGCTGCGGTGGTTTTCCGCTTTCGTGCAACAATCCTGGTCAATGTCCTGACGTCTCTTTCCGACAACTTCCGTTTTCTCCTGCAGTTGCTCCTCCTGGACGTGGTTCGTCCTTCCTGTTCATATGCACACATCACCCTGGATACTGTAGCACGTGAGACCTCACAAAGTGTGGCAGTTTTGGACACAGATGCACCTGCTAGACGCGCGCCAACAATCTGCCCTCTTTTGAAGTCGGATATGTCTCCCATTATAGCGCTCTGCACAGACAATTTGAAGCTTACTATCGAACTTTTCTACTGGAGTGACTACCAAGAACTCTGACACGTAATTCATTGATATGCATACGATTAATTACCTAGCAAAAGGTTCTACTCAGCCCTGGGGGTATCCAGTGCTATTTGCGAAGGTGTTTCAGTTTCAATGTCCAATACCTGTACCTACAAAGCCTTCTATGAACAGAATGGCTGTTTCGTCAAGAATCCCGCTGTAAAAAGACCCTTCTCCAATATGGCGATGAATTTTTCTGCATTAATGTTACCCACACATTCCACGAACTCTGAATGCTCCAAATGGCACCCCACACTATAACTGAACCCCATACCATCGGACACATGGCGCGCACTTCTGCGTCTAGGCCACGACGCCTAGCAGCAGTTATAGCGGCGAAGGGTGGCTATCCCCATTACTAAGTGGGTGGTCATAATTCAGTGATATGACAGTGTATATTTTTATGGCTTGATTTAATGGAAGAGATGATTTTTAACTAACGAAGTTTATGTTAAAAGTACACGAATTTTTGAATATTTTTTCAAATCCAGAAAAAGTGGTATGGATGAAATGATCACCATAGTCTTTACTGGCGTTTTTACTTTTACCATTTAGCGATTATATTCGTAATGAACAAATTGATGAAATATCCTTCAAGGGTGAGTACAAATTAAGTAAGTTGTTTGTTTATTAGGAGCTTTAGCAGAAAGCTACCTATAAGAATGCACGCTTTGTCTGTACGTTTATCCGTTTTCAGAAATATACCATGAAAAACTTTTCAAACATTTTCGTGGAATCCTTCAAGTCGAGTTCACGTGCTAGAATAGTGACTGTAAAGAATACCTATATAATTAGTCAAGAATTAGCAATCGATGTAAATATATACACTGAGTTAGCAAAACTCATGGGAGAGTTCTTAATATCTGGTCGGGCCACCTCTGACCCTGTGGAGTGCAGCAATACGGCGTGGTAGTGAGTCTGCAAGTCCCTGGTACCTTCTGGAGGCAGTTGACACCAGATAGTCTGCAGAACCGAAGGTAGTTGCTGCCCGTTCGTGGGCGGATGATCCAGTGCCCGGAGCCTGACTTCAACAGCATCCCAGATATGCTCGATGGGATTCATGTCAGGGCTCCGGGCTGGCCAGCTCAGTCGTCGGACCTCTCTTGCATGCTCCTCGAACCATTCGCGGACGACATTGGAGCGATGTGGTGGAGCATTGTCATCTTGAAAGACTGCTACGTCGTCAGGGTGTTGAAATGTCAAAAACGGGTGCAGATGGTCTCCGATGAGTTGACAAATACCGTGGACCATTCAACGTTTGGTCCAGGATAACCAGAGGGCCCATTCCAAACCAGGAAAATGCACCCCAGACCATCACTGACGCCCCATCATCCTGCACCACCACCTGTTGGCATGCGGGATCCATCGTTTCGTGAGGTCTGCGCCACACATGGTGCCTCCCATCAGCGTGGTACAGTTGATATCGTGACTCATCTGACCATATGACGTTACGTCACTGTTGCAGAGTCCAGCCAAGATGGTTGGTGGCAAATGAACGCCGGAGTGTCCGATGACGCTGGGTAAGCATTGGCACCCGTGTAGGGCGACGGCTGCCAAACCCGAGGGCATGCAGATTCCGACGGATTGTCCACCGAGAGACGTTTCTAGTGCGGCCAGTATTGAACTGGTCTGTGATTTGCTGCACTGTTGCGCTCCTGTCTCTCTGAATCATTCGTCCCAGGTGTCGCCGGTCACGATCATTCAGGGCAGCTGGACGCCCGGTATGGTGCCTGTTGTGGGCTGTGATGCCTTCATCCAGCCATTCCCGATACACCCTGGAGACAGTTGAGCGGGGAAAACCAAATTCCTGCACCACTGCCGAAATGGAACATCCCATGCGTCGGGCACCTACTATCATACCCCGTTCAAAAGACGTCAACTCGCGACGAGGTGCCATTTCTGATTAATCACTTATCCAAGCTCTTCCCACAACGTCTAATGGTCCATTCCCAGAATCCGTTACCCCTGTGAATTTGTGAGCCATGCCCATCAATCAATGTGCTTGCTATCCCATGAGTTTTGCTAACTCAGTGTAATTTAAGTAAAAATGATGATTTTGGAGTAAATATGCTGTGTTCTACAAGTTTTCCATTGCCATTTTTGTTATAACTTACACGGTTAAAAAGTTACGTTATGATTTGACCCGTTAAAGAGGTCAAAGGCCTAATTCGACGTGAGCATCCTTGCGCATCCTCACTTTGCTAAAGCATTGTATTAACAGCTTGTTAACAGTTTTAAAAGGTATTTGGGTGGATCACTTTATTGTAAACACTTTGTATATTTTGGGTAAACATTCAGACACCTTTTATGAATCGAGATTTTATCACGTTACTCAGAAGACAAGCCTATTCTGCTGCAATTTTCATAATTTTCTGATATCTATAGAAATACGCTTGAGCGAACTTTTTAAAATCGTAGGAATCCAATTTCCAAATTTTTTCATCCGTCTCGATACTCACATCCGTCTAGATACTCACATTTCTCCTCTATGTAATGCACTATTCACTTTTTGACATAGTCCCCATCCCTTTCCACGCATTGTACCAACGCGTGACTAGTCGGGTGAACCCGTTGGAGAGGAATTCCGGGGTTGTCGTCGACACCAAGACCGAACGGCAGGTTTCACCTCGTCGTCAGAACGCAACTCATGCCCCTAAGGTGCTCTTTCCTCTTTGGGAAGTGGTGAAAGTCGCAAGGTGCAAAGTCTTTCATTTTTGAACTGCAGTTTTTCATCTTTGAACTGTAGGCGCTGCAACCCCCTCTGATGTGTGGCGTTATCGTGCTGCAGAAGAGGATCCAAAGCTGCCATTCAATCCTCGTGTCGACGACAACCCCGGGATTCCTCTCCGACGGGTTCACCCGACTAGTCACGCGCTGGTACAATGCGTGGAAAGGGATGGAGACTATGTCGAAAAGTGAATAGTACATTACATAGAGGAGAAATGTGAGTATCAGATGCAAAAAGAATTTTGAAAATCGGTTAAAAAATAAAAAAGTTACAGCCATGGAGGCATTACTTGTCAGCCCACCCTTGTCCGTGAACAATTTTTATTTCATGACCTTCTTGTAACTAGTCCGTTGCCCTAGAGCTTTATGTCAGAAAAATTTCTGGAGCAAAAATGTTGGCAAAATTTCAACTTAATTATAGACGGGGAAATCTTTTTTGACATGGTGACCAAGCTGTCGGTTTTAAAAAAGTTTATTAGTCAGAAGGAGTTAAGATATAAATTATTAACTTCAATGCCTATTAAAAATTTAATAAGAAATAGCCGGAACTAGAGAGTGCTTGGAAGGCATATATAAACTAGTTCTCATTTCCGACTAGCGAGGGCCACTCTAATAATAATGCGCCACACATTTTAGTATAACTTTTTGTATGTTTCTTTAGCGTAAAATTCCGAGTAACATAAACAAGCATTTGTGTACAGTGCTTTTGTTTTTAAAAAAAGTTTGTTCCATATTCCCTAAGGCCTCTCACATTAAACTTTTGTAAATTCCGCCCTACACATCCTCCCTGGGAGAGCCAATAAATGTTCAAAAGCAACTTGTAGAGAGTAAATAAATTTATGATGCTGCCAGCATGTATGCAACTTGGAAAGTTTGCTATGACTTTTCAATCTGCTTAAGTGTTCTCAGGATAACCACAACATAAAACCTCAGAATTACTTTTCTCTATATATTTTTAACGTTGTCCTGGTAAGTTTTAAGAAATATTAATGGGGTTAGAGAAAACTTTAATTTAGAATAAGTAGGAGCTTAAAGCCTCATAAATTGATTAAAATATCGATCTTAACGGAATAGTGACAACGTTAATTTCATAAACAAAGGTACTGATCTAGCCTAATGGTTTATAGGTGCAAATTTTTAAATATTGCTTCTATGTACCGAGTGGGCAAGAAATAACGTGAGGTGTTCAGAGCTGGCTAGCGGGAATTCTATTAGGCCAAATGCAGTACATTTTGGTGTATATACTTAGTGGAACATGTAGTTTTGCATAAGCGCGTTCCGTGTTGAGCAATCATGACAATAAAAGGCAAGGCTGAGGATTTCCCATCATTCACGAACGAATGGCCTGACGATGACGCTTACTCTGCCTGACCGGGCGTTATTAGTCAAGTTGTTTTATCCGGCGATTGAAAACGTTACGAAGAGGACCGATGAGCATAACTAACTTACGGAAAATGATTGAACGATTTGAATCTACCGGAACTCTAAGGAGTGCAACCAGGCCGGGGACGCAAACGAATCAGGCAGCAACACGTTGAAGAAGTTGCAACTGCTGTTGTGGAACAGGAGATGACTACTGTGCAGGGTACCAGCAGTGCACACGCAATAGCACGCCAAACAGATATCCCATATTCGACGGTGAGGAAAATATTGCATAAGATATTGACATTTTATCCCTATAAACTCACTCACACCTGTTCAACAATTGCTTCCTGGAGATGAACGTACCCGAACTGACTTTTCGTTGAGATTTTTAGCACGTATGGAAGTGGATGATGCATGGCCATGGCAAATTTTATGGAGTGATGAGGCACATTTTTATTTGAATGGTGATATCAATACCCACAAACTCACCGAAACTAACAGTATGGTGCGGCTTTACTGCTTCTTTCATCATCGGCCCGTACTTTTTTGAAGAAATCCGTCCCCGTGGACAGGTGACTTGTTCTGTCAATTCTGCCAGGTATGCCGATATGCTTGAGAATTTTGTGATACCACGATTGCAGGAAAAGGGTTGTCTGGATTCTACCATTTTTATGCAGGATTGTGCGCCATCGCACATCGGACGTCAGGTGCAGCAGATCTTGCGAGAACGTTTTTCAGACAACAGAATAATTAGTCGTGCCTTTCCCATGGTATGGCCACCCAGGTCGCCTGATCTCAACCCTTGTGATTTTTGGTTATGGGGATATTTGAAAAGCCTTGTGTATCAAGCACATGTTCCTGACCTCTCAACCTTAAAGGATCAAATAACGTTACAAATCAGACTAATTAATGCAGATATGCTGCGAGCTGCCGTAGAAAATGTCGTGTACCGCATGCAGCTATTGGAACAGCACACTGGTGGTCATATTGAAATACATTTGGAATTAAAAATAAAACATTGTTTATTGTTGTTACTAAACTTGGTTTGTACGGTATTTGTTCATTTGACAATTAGGTATTCATTATTTTCTTGAAATAAGCGCCCCCTATGGCGACTTTTGGTACTATTTTTTTTTTTTTTGCAGAAATCGAAACTGCATGTTCCACTGAGTATATACACCAACATGTACTGCATTTGGCCTAATAGAATTCCTGCTAGCGAGCTCTGAACACCTCACGTTATTTCTTGCCCACCCAGTATGTTATAGACGTATGTTAGCAGCAAAAAGGGGCAATAGCATTTGAGCGGGCAAAAGGGCATCCCGTTCAATAATTATGATTGATTGATTCCAAAGAAAAGGATAAAGATAGCTCGGTTAAAGAAATCGTTTTTACAATAATCTGGGTGCGTATAATACACGGATGCGCATTATACACGGGAAAGTTTTTACAAAACCCACAAAAAAATTACATGCCCATTATACACAAGTGCTCATTATAATTCAAATTTTATGGTAGGTACCTTTGCCGGAGTATCAAAGCACTCAGTCATCCATGAGTTCAATAAATGGTGCACAGACACACCGGGTGGCAACAATCGTCGAAACAGTGATCGGAAGTCGGTGCTGACTGGACGGGATTGAAGACGAATATCGCGCCTGGTCAGAACCAACAAGCATTCAAACCAGACAAGAACTGCTGCAGGAAGTCAATATTGGTCTGCTTAGACAAGACTGTGAAAGAACCTCAAGGAGGCAGCTGCATTAAATAGACATCTGGAGCCGGTTACCTCGCAAGCGTTCGATGCTCACTCCAGCTCACAAGAAAGCTCGTGTAGAGTAGTGTAAGCCATATCAAAACTTGACTGTAGACAACTGGAAACGCGTGATTTGGTCGGATGAATCAAAGTTTTTTGTCTTTATTCGAATGACGCTCGACGTTATGCTGTGGGCAAGTTTTCAGTACAATGAATAGGGTTCTCTCGTTGAAATTAGCACCAGGTGCTTAGATGGATAACTGCTGCCTTTTGTGAATCATATCAAGAATGACCTGGACGATGTCAATTATCAAGCCGATAACTTCAGCGCTAGATCCGTGAAGGAGTGGTTCGACGAGCATGATCAGACTGTACAGCCAAATCTCCAGATCTGAACCCAATAGAGAATTAGTGGAACCACTTGGAGCAATGTATTTTGCGGAAGAATCGTCATCCGACTAATATCGCCGACCTGCGGGATAAACTATATGCTGCATGCTTGGAGCTATATAAGAACTATCTAAATACACTCGTACAATCAATGCCTAAGTGCGCTAATGCCATATTAACAGCTGGTGACTAATTTTTTTGTCCTGTATGCTTATAAACTCAGGTTGAAACTTTAGATTTAAAATTTCTTTGAAAACTCCATTAATAGGAGGAAATGGGTATTTCTAATAATTTATCGTCGCAAGAAAATTCTCTGTGCAATATGCCTCGCGGAAAATCATTAACAGGGAAAGAAGAAAAATACATTATCTTCATGGCAAGGGAAAATCAACACGACAATTTGCTATCGAAGTACGCCTTTCACAAATTTTGATCAAAATGTCATCAAAAATTGGAACAAATAGAGAACGGGTCGACATCAAAAAGCTTACGCCCAGGGCGAATTCAAGTTACTGTTTCTCGTGAACTCGTGAAATTATACGTGAATTGCAAACACCATTGTCATCTGCGTCCCATTCGAAGTGTGTGGAGAACCTTAAATTTAAATGTTCCTATGAACTTTATAGCATGAAGGCGAAATCCAAGCTCACTGTTTCTCATACCGCTAAAGAAACTGAAATTGATTCAAGTGTGGAATGAAATAGTTTTTTCTGACGAACATCATTTAGGTCTTGATGGTCCTGACGGATATTCGTCATATTAGCATGATTTAAGAACTCAACCGAAGACAAGTGTGGAGTGATGGTCTGGACAGCATTTAGAGCAGGAGGCAAGGCTAATATTGTGTTTGTGGATGCAAGATGGACTCCGAAAATATCAAATCCTGATGTACGAACATATGTGGCCCGAACGGGAAAATTTCAGTAGGTCAAATGCTCCTGTACAACTTTTCGAAAATGTTCAGAGTATGAAGGTGAAGATTATACAGGGTGGCCCATAAGTCTGCCCCCCCCCCTTTTATTTTTTGAACCGAAGCAGATATGTCAATTTTGATGAATCCAATAAATAGGAAGTTGTGGGTGGCCTATCCCATGGTGCACTTTTCATCATCCCAAATATGCAAATTAGGACACATTCAAAATTTATCTCAAAAACCGTAAGGGATAGAGAAAAAAACCCAATTGCAAACTTGTTCAGCATAAAAAAACAAACAAAACAAAAAAAAATCATCCAAATCGGACCAACCAATCACCCACAATCACGTGTAGCTTTTGGCCATTTCCGGAACAGTGTAGCTTGCCATCCTGGAATTGTTCTGTCTTCTGTGTGCTGAAACATGCCTTTTATTTGCTTTTCCACATGAAAGTGAATGTGAGTATGGTAATTTATGTTAATTTTTTGATTTGCATGCTTTACATGGTGGAAATATCAACATTCAGTTTTTCTTGTGTAGTGTGGGTGATTGGTTGGTCCAATTTGGATGTTTTTTTTTGTTTTGTTTGTTTTTTTATGCTGAACAAGTTTGCAATTGGGTTTTTTTTTTCTCTATCCCTTACGGTTTTTGAGATAAATTTTGAATGTGTCCTAATTTGCATATTTGGGATGATGAAAAGTGCACCATGGGATGATGAAAAGTGCAACTTCCTATTCATTGGATTCATCAAAATTGACATATCTGCTTCGGTTCAAAAAATAAAAGGGGGGGGGACAGACTTATGGACCACCCTGTATATGGTCAAAATAATCTAATTACCTGTGATGTTGTGTGTACTCTGTGTCTTAGAATGTGACTTTAGAAGACTACTGATAAAATGAAATTAATCGCCAATTTTAAGGTTCCTAGGGCCACTCTCCACTCGCATTAACAAGAGTGGGATACTCTACCACAGACAAGTTCATCTCGGGTATTTATAGTTTTAAACATAAGGGCCAACTTATTAATGGAATAAAAGCCTTAATACTATTCTCGATGTTTAAGACCTCTGTAGTTTATTATCTGTAAAACATCTGTCCCTTTGGGCAGATTCTAACTAACTCGCTCGTCTGTCCATTCAGACGGTTCGATTTCAACTCCCTGATCTGTCTGCTCCGACAATTCGATTCCAACTATCTAACTCGTCTCCTTCTCTTAATAAGAATGAAAGAGATACTTATCTAGAAACTCTAATACTCCTTGTTATAATTGGATAAAAGAGGTTATAACTCCTCCTGCTCAGTCACCTCTCATCAGGGAAGATTACACAAGCTCTTCTGATAAATAAAGGGTCATAAAGGGTTTGTTCACTTGTCCTCGAACAAAACCATGAAAAACAATACGATCATCCGGTGTGACTAAATCTGACTAAGTTCTCGACTTTAATGCCTCTCTTCTATTTTTTAGAAGAATTCTATCACTTGATTACACAGTTTAACAACGGATTAAAATTGTCCATAAAATATTAATAAACACTTAATTGATAAATAAGTAATTAAATAAGATTCTTGGTCACACTATAGATGCTTCCAGAACTCTTAAAATCCTTAAACAATTAAATTATTAATAACCCGAAAATCTTTTAATTTCAAATCATCAATCATTACTGAGCGTTTATTAAAAAGAGACGAGGTGGGTATGGTAGTCACGGGGTCCCATAATGTTTTCACCGATAGTGATATTTCACAGGCAATCACTGTTACCCTCGAACCTTCGAAACTGTTACCAGCGATTTTCACAGTTATTACAAATTATTACTAACGTCAAATAAATAAGTAATACCTGTTTGCTAAAACAAAGGGGGTCATAAATGATCCAAGAATTATAGCATTCGAATGCACTAACTTATTAGACTACACATTTCTTAACTGATGTACCATGGGTAATTCACAAGTAAAACAAAGTAGGGTAAATGTACCAGTACTGACAGTTTACCAGTGATTGAATTTACGATTTAAGGGCTATAAGTAAGTTAACAGGGAAGAAAAGGGATTGGTATTGCCACCTCGTCTTCAACAATGTATTAAGCTTCCTAGAACAACAAAAAACTATGAACTTTGCTACCTATCATGGCCACAACCATGTGTTGATTGTTCAATGTCTTACTGACAAGGGAACCCCAGATAGCGGTAGCGTTGCGCGGCAGTGAAGCGCCCCGGAAGTGCGCAGAGTTCAAAAAACATGGCGGAAAGAGGGAAAGCAAACTTGTTAGCGGCGATCGCCAAAGAATTGCAGTTAGAGCACTGTCATTAAGCTAAAAACCTTAATTTTGCTGTACAATTATTCGTCTCAAAATAATTTATAAGATGAGGTGGGCATCCATGAATACTATTTTTATTTAAAATTATAAAGCACCGCGATACATACCTCCTCACCAACGCAACGTTGCACAACGTGTTTGATTACCGAATTAATTAATAAAATGAAATAATAAATTAATGAAATGGTTATTAATTACTCTAGACATTTTTTACTGGAAGGCAATTAGCTAATTGTAATAATCTATTTTAAAAACTAAGTTTGTTTAGAAATTTGAGAAGCCATTCAATTGCCATCTGCTGCTGTCTATTTTATCTGAATTGGATTCGTGCTTATTGCTGTGACTAGTGGAAGAAAGAAGTTCCGTTAAGCGCATTAATACACCGCTTTAACAATGGAGTCCTTGTATGAATATGTGTGCTCAATTTTTTTCGTTTTCGTGGTTTATTTTGAAAGAAACAAATATCCGCACTCTCTTATTTTGCAAGCATTTATTGTAGCTTCAATGGGGAAGTTGTATGGAATTTTTTTTACAAATTAAAGCGCTGTTTCATACAGATTGTGTTATGCTGAATACGAAATCGTTGTTAAATTTATTAGAAATATTAAAGAAACCCATTAAAATTAGCGCTAAAAACGTGAAACCACGCCTCCCAACGAAAACGATATCTGACGTCATTTTCCATCAAACGCAATGAATTTATGTGTACGTGAAGCTCGATCTGATTATTAAGCATTGTTGGCTGTAAGCTTTAACCATTGTCGATGATGGTGAGGAGTAGGCAACTGACATCATATTCCTCACACGTACCGTTTTCTTGTGGTGTCAACTTTAACATCTTTTTAAAAAATAACTATAAATTTTTTTCACAAACGAATTACTATTCCTTGATATTGATAACGAATACTATAGAAAACAATAATTTAAAATTTTCATGCAACTACCCCATTGAGTAACATATTTCAATTTGGTGGAAATCTGTGACATACATGTTCGAGGGATTCCCTTATGAGTCGAAAAAACCTTATTACAGACCACCAATGGTGACACGTATCATTACCCATCACAGAATGCCTACTTCGCCGGCACTTTAGCTAGGTATTGTTCGTGAATCATCATCACTGTTTATGTAAGTTGCAGGAATAGACAAGTCGTGATTTCAGGTAAGAAAATCATCGATATCACAAAGTAGAAGTTCACACTGCAAAATAAGCAATACCATCATGTTAATGATCTGAAGTTGCAATTGTGAATGCCAAAATAACCAAAAAAAAACCCAAAAACTGAACGATGCGATGCTTAACAGAATGATAGGTATGAAGAAGAAAGGAGGACCAAGATAGTTTACACGTTTTTCTGTTTATTAATATTTAACCAATATTTGAGATTATAATTTCATTACACGTGGAATGTTAACTTTTTGCCTAATTAAAAAATTACTTAAAATTCTTGAGTTGTTTAAACGTTCCCAGCATTTATTTATGTTGCAGAAAAAAATGAAAATTTAGTGCAGTAAGTTTATATTTTCTTGTCAAAGTGAATTGATTAAAATTTATTAAATATTTATCAGTTTGCTATATATAATGATTTTTCAATTGAAAAATGGAAGGAGAAATTCTGCGACCCGGATTCGAACCAGGAACCTCGACGACTATCATGGCCGAAGCCTCTACCAATTGGGCCAGGTTCCCGTCTCCCATTGGGCTTTCAACCGTGACAACTTGGTTGTCTTTAAGACACCTTGAGACAGCTTGGCTGTCCGTGGTGTCTGCGATAGCCCAATTGGTAGAGGCATCGGCCATGATAGTCGTCGAGGTTCCTGGTTCGAATCCGGGTCGCAGAATTTTTCCTTCCATTTTTCAATTGAAAAATCATTACCTATGCTTGGAGACGTATCTCCAGTTAATAATTATTATTATTCACTAGTTTGCTATATCTTACACTATATTATTCAAATTATCATATAAATAAGATTTCTTCATTATCTAATATGTTGTTCGAAAGCAATGACGTATAATATTAAGCTACTCAGTTATTTAACAACCTCATGAATATCAAAAAGAACTGCCATCACATTATTGATAATGTAATGAACTTGTAGGGTTTCCTTGAAATAAATTGAAGACAACCACGGTAGATTTTATACCGAAAAGGAGCGACGATATTCTCGTATAAAATGGCAGGAAAAATTGCGTTCATCGAATCCATGTATCCATCGTATGAAAATGCGAATGTTTAATGAAGTTAACCGAATTAACTGAGCCATTTCGAGTAATTCCCTTTTCTATTTAAACTGTATTTTTTGGACGTTGGAATGCGCAACGATCTCAAATTGGAATGCAGATCCGGAATTTTCGGGACAATGGCCTCGAGGAAAAGATCTTTGAAGAAAGGCTTCGCCAATTTTGCATATTTAAGGGAGAAAAGTGAATGAATCCGCCGTAACCCAATCGCTTTTTCTTCTTCCTCCTATGAATCTCTCTCTCGATTTCCTTTCTTGGATCGTAATCGCCGTAAAAGAGATTCCGTTCGAAATATTTGCATAATCCACGATTCCACGACCATCTCTTGGCGAAATGCTCCTTTACAACAATTCTTCGGCATTGTTGGGAGTTTTATTGGCGCAATTTGCACTTCATCTCGAGCGTCTGAAAATCCCATTCAATCTGCTTCGGCATAGCTTTTCGAACGTACGTCAAGCACTAAATGGACCTTGTGCTTCGTAACGGCTACCATACGATAGACCTCTTCCTTCTAGAGAGCCTTTAATATTTTTTATCATCAAATAGTACATATAAAATGTTCCGCTATTTATGTTTGTTTATATTTAGTGTACTAAAGGAAAAGAGTTTAGTTTCAGATGTGTGTTTAAATCATTGTTTTCTGCAGTTCCAGGGCATTTTTTTTTATTTTTTTGTATTTTGGAAACTAAATTAATATTTTAAAGAGGTTAAAATCACACTATTTTTTTCATTTATGTTTTCCTGAAAGAAATTTTTATCTGAAATGCAAACATACAATATAAAAAACTTTTACTTTTTTGCGCTTGTAAAAATGAAATTATACGAGAATAGCTCAAGTTATTTTCTCAAAACTATTCAGACGTTTTGATAGACATATTCTTTATTTTCTCTTTCTTTATATTGTTGAATCGTTATTATGTCCACATTGTGGATCACTCAAAAAGCAATCGAAATTGAGAATGCATAAATAATCCTTGCATATTACACATCAACATCGTAACTTTCAAGGCAACATTCTTGTGCATTTTTTGTGCCTATACGGATAACCTAAAATTCGGTCTCATAGGAAATTTAGAAATGAATAAGTATAATATAGAGATATTATATCCATTATTTTAGATAGGAAAATCATTATGGCAAAGAAATGTTTAAAAATAAAGAACAGCTTCTTGGCCACCAGTATCTCGTTAAGCCACCTTTTGCCTTTAATACTGCGATGATTCTTCGTGGCATTGATTCCACGAGATGTTGGAAGGTGGTGGGAGGACTCTGACACCATGCCTGATGGATAGCACTGTCTAGTTGTGCTAGATTGGACGGTGGTGGATCTGGTTCGTTCGACCTCGTCCCGCAAATGTTCAATTGGAGTGAGATCTGGGGATTGTGGGGGCCACTGAAGTAAGGTAAAGTCCCCCTCATGTTCCTGGAACCACTCTTGAACAATACGAGTTCTGTGGCCTGGCGCATTGTCTTGCTGGAAGTAGCCATCTCCATTGGGGTAAGCCATCAACAGACACGGAGGTATGCTCTGCCATCCAGACGTTGTTCAACACGTATTAACGGACCTAACGCATGCCAGGAAAACATTCCCCGACCATAACACTGCCCGCACCGACCTGAAAGGTTGTACTCGTGCATGCGGGGTCCATGCTTTCGTGATGTTTCCGCCACTTTCTCACGCGGCCGTCTGCATGATGTAACTGGAATCGTGACTCGTCAGACCACATGATTTGTTTCCACTGCTCGATAGTCTAGTCCTTGTGCTCCTGAGCGAATTGGAGTCGTTTCCGCTTGTTGGCTTCAGACAGCAAAGGTGTGCGGACAGGTCTTCGGCTTCCGTATCTGATGCGATGCAGTGTGCGGCGGATAGTGCATTCAGAGACCGTTTTGGAGGACCCCTGATTAAGGTCAGCAGTGATTTGATGCACAGTTGCCCTTCTGTTATCCTTTACCAGTCGTGACAGTCTCCGTTCTGTCCGATCATCAACCATCCGCGGGCGGCCAAAACGCGAACGTTCAGACCCCGTCTTTCGGCTAACCGCCGAGTCTTTAAATACTTTAACGACGTCTGCTCTTGAGCACCCCACGAATGCTGCTGTTTCGCTGATACTCGCTTCATAGCTCCGAGCACCTATAATCATCCCGCGTTCGAAGGCTGTTAAATCGCGTTGTTTACCCATAATTGAAGAATGGAACTCGTCTACTGTTGTCGACGACACTCAGATTCCTCAGTGACCGAAATGTGCATGCACTATCGACCAAAACGTAATTGGACACTTTCGATTTTAAAAGGCTTTGTTGAATATCTAGAAAAATACTTCACGAATTATCCTGAATCTTCAGGAGTATAAAGAGCATGTTTAGACCGCACCGAAGGGGTTGTCTCGAAGGCAAATAGGGGGCCAGCAACGAATTGAACTAAAAAAAAAACAATGTTTTGAATCACCCTGTAAAAAATAATGCTTGAAATGCGTTGTAACTGTAGCATGTGATTATGAAGCTTCTTTTACTTATGTGTTTATTTGTATGAGAATAGCACGTATATTCATGAAGATAATGGTTCCTTTAAAAAAAAATTTTTTCGTAAGTTTTTTGCTTATAAAATGCAGGGTTTTCAATCTAATGCAATGTCTTTTTCAGAAAACTTCACAAACTACAGAATATAAAAATTTTAAATAGTTGATGAAATATGAGCATTTTTATTAAAGTATGTTTAACTGCGCATGCGCAAGCGTTAACAAAATGTCTTTGCATAATTTATTAGCCAAATACATTACTGGTTGCTATCATGTCTCTGTACGAAAGCTCTTGAGATGTGTGTCCGGATAAATGGCATTAAGTCAAGACCGTTCACCGTGGGTGTTGGACTCCGCCAAGGGTGCGTACTGTCGCCCCTCTTGTTCATTATCTTTATGGACTGGATAGACAGGGGCAGCCGAGGCGATGAGCGTGTTTGTGTGGGCGACTGCCTAGTGGAGAGGTTGCTCTTTGCTGACGACCTTGTCCTCCTTAGGTCTTCTCACACGAAACTTCAGCATGCACTAGGCCGGTTTGCAGCCAAATGTGAAGAAGCTGAGATGAAGATCAGTGTGGCTAAAACCGAGGTTCTGGCTCTTTCAAGACAGCCTGCTCAGTGCGCTCTCCATGTTAGGGGAGCCTTATTGAGACAAGTGGAGAAATTCAAGTATCTCGGGATTGCATTCACGAGTGATGGACGGCAGGAGAAAGAATTGGATGCTCGGATTGGTGCAGCTGTGTCAGATGTGAACTGTGGCGATCCGTGGTAATGGAACGCGAGCTGGGTAACAAAGCCAAGCTCTCCGTCTTCAAATCTATCTTTGTCCCCTTTTTACCTATGGTCATGAGGCTTGGGTAATGACCGAAAGAGTGCGATCGCGGGTACAAGCGGCCGAAATAAGATTTCTGAGAGGTGTGGCAGGTGTTACCCTACTAGATAGAGTGTACAGCAGCACAATGAGGGAATCTTTAGGTGTTGAGCCGCTACTTCTCCGCATTGAGAGATCTCAGTTGCGCTGGTATGGCCACGTGATACGGATGCCGCAAACTGGTAAGAGACCAAGGGGTCGGCCTAGAACCAGGTGGCTAGACTACATGGAGAATCTGGGTTCGAGTCGCTTGGATATTACCAGGGAGGACATGCGCCTGATGGCGGCAGATCGCGATCGCTGGAGATCCTCCATAGGGCTGCTGCCCCCGCGACCCTAACGGATAAGCGGGTTTGAAAAGTAAGTAAATTCAGAAAGATATCGTCGATAGGATGAGTTTAAATTCAGTTGCTTTCAATGATAAACAAAACGATGAGGGGCTTTCACCAAATTTTTATTTTTAGACGGGACACGAGTATCAACTTCTCCTTATGAAGGCATATTGAAATCTGTGAAAGGCAATTGACTTCATATCAGAAGGAGACGTTGATAAGGAAGTAAAAATGCTCATATTTCAAAGATTGGACTGTTGCTCAGACTACTAGGGTCAGGACTACCATTAGGATAGTGTTTATAATGTTTTGGGTGATCAGCGTACGAGTCGCACTCTAAAAGTTTTTAGCAGGAACGCTGCACGCAACCAACCAAATTTGTTTTACTCCAACTACTTCACTCTATCATGTGGTCGCGTGCAAGATTTGAGCGTGCTACGCTGCATCGTTTTCGCGTGGTACATTTCTAAATCTCACGCACTGTCAGAGAGACGTAAATCACAACGTAGCTGAATCAGCAGTCATGGCGTGTTTTTCTATAATTACTCCAAAGCCTTAAAAAGCCGGATTGTTTTGAAGCTTTACAACAGACTTTTTTTACCAGAGCTCCGAATAGCGCCACACTTACGTCCTGGTATCGCTACTTTAAGAGGGGAAGACGAGACCTCGTAGTGGACAGCCAGCCAATGCAATTACGCCGGAAAACGTCCGTTCTCTGTCAGGTATGATCGCGAATGACAAAAAGGTGACCTATTCCCAGGAAAGCCTGGGCATCGTTTCATCAGCGGTCAAAACAATGAACACCTGTAACTCAGGAAGATTTCATCACGATGGATCCCTCGTTTGTTGACCCAAGAGCAGAAATACTGTGGTGCTAAACATGAAAATGTCCACGCATGATGACAAAAAGCATTAAAGGGTTTTATCTCTGCATTAAAATAATAAAATTGCTTTCTTTATAATAAATATATTAAAAAATTTGAAGTCCTAGAATTTAATAATGATTTTACCGCTATGGCGGATACAAGTAGCACATTTTCGTATTATAGCAGCGAGCATGAGTCATGGATACGGAGACAAGCCTGCCTTTTTAAAACACTTTGAGAAAACTGTATAAATATGAAAAACTGGAGTGTAAATTCCTAAATAATGAAACTAATGTAAAAAGAGAATTTAAACGAATAAAATTGAAGAACCGAAATTTAACCAACGAAGAGTACAGACTAAATTTTTTTCATAGTAGTTCTTTATACAGGGTGTTTTTGAATTGAGTACAGATTTTTTGGGAGATGATAGAAGAGGTCCTTAGAAGTATTTCTTGTCATATGAACATGGGGTCCCCGCAGCTCCGTTTACTTACAATACTGCATTGAACAATCAAATGACACCGGGACGCAGTGTGCGTTGGTAGGCCTAGGGGGTCTAGGCTGAACTCATCGACAAGCTGTCGATCTCGACAAAATCTAACTGTCGATAAATGGCATATTACACATTTATACACAAGTTTACACACATATGGCTAGATGATATACACTGATATACACAAGTTTACACACATTTAGACATAATTTTACACATTAATCCATGTATGCACATAAATACATACATAAACACATACCTGTAGACACACTATATTTTTATGTTCACAGTTCAAGTTTCGTAGCACAAGAGAGTACTTCATGTATGTAAACATTTTTAAACAAGTTTTTGCTAATATTTTTAGTAAATGTGTATTCTTGAGCTATGTGTATTTAGCCTGCAGGCCGGAAACGAAGGAAAAAAGATTTTAATAAGAAATCTGTTGCTAAATTCTGAAATAACGATCGCCAAGTGCATAATCGATTACTCCTGAATTGTAGACAAGAATAAGGCAGTTGTCGATGGTCAAAGTCTACACTAGAAAATCGACGGTATAGAGTTTGTACACTGTAGACTCTGTAGACAAGTAGACAAGTCTACACTGTAGACTCTGTAGACACTGTAGATAAGTCGTGTTAATGTAGCTCGAATCAACAAATGCGTCATTAACCACGTGACCATTGACACTTGTCGACAGTCGACTGCTTGCCGATGAGCTCATCCTAGACCCCTAGATTATTTTATTTTTAACAATTAACAGAAGCAATCTACTGTAATAACTTTTAAAGTAATTGTTTGCAAAGAAATTTCAAGGTGCACGTGCTTGTTTGTTGAAAAGTCTTAGGACAAACTTCGTCAAGGAGATTCCATGGTATCCAGTTGCTTGGCCACCGAGATCGCCAGATCTCAAACCGATGGATTTTTTTATATGGGGAAGCATAAAATCAATGGTGTACTCCGAAACCGTAGATACCGAAGAAGAATTGGCGGCTCGTGTTGTCGCGGCAGCAGGTGACATCAGCGACCGTGCAAATCAACTGTTTCCACGCGTACATCAATCCATCATAAGGCGTTGCGAATTGTGCTATGAAGCAAATGGCGGTCATTTCGAACCATTACTGTAAAAGTCATACAGTAGATTGCTTGTGTTAATTGTTAAAAATAAAATAATCTAGGCCTACCAACGCACACTGCGTCCCGGTGTCATTTGATTGTTCAATGCAGTATTGTAAGTAAACGGAGCTGCGGGGACCCCATGTTCATATGACAAAAAATACTTCTAAGGACCTCTTCTATCATCTCCCAAAAAATCTGTACTCAATTCAAAAACACCCTGTATATTCGATCAATTAAAAGTTCTTTAATTTTGTATGCATTTCTACGATAATGTTAAACGAATTGATCGTTAATTGTTGAACCATTCTTTGTGAGCATCTATTAGTTCTTCATATTCTATTGCCTTGAAGAAGCCGGGAATAAATGGCGAAACTAGTCGATAATCGTGTTGTCCATCTTTTATACTGCAAAGCCACCACTCACTTCGTTAGTAGTAAGTACAGTATTATGATCCTTTCTGATATTTTTTCAAATTCTGTTTTCAGAAATATGACCATCAAAGTCTTAGCTCGGCCGTATCAACTTTTCAGAATTGTTCGTGGACCCCATTCAAATAGAATTCACGTGCTAAAACAGTGAGTGTAAAGAATACAAAGATAATGGCATGTCATATAACAATCGATTTGTCAAGAAGGAATACATTGTTACTTTCTGTTCATCTTTTAAGCATTATTGACATCGGCGCGCGCACGTGAAATCGCTTTGTCGACGCACGATTGTTCAAGTGCTCATAATCTTTATTATTAAGTAGCGGAAGAATGGAGCTATTTATTGGTTTTATAATGTCGGTCCGTCCCCTTCATAATTTCTACATTTTCTGAGGTAGAAGGTTGAAATTCGGAATGTAGCTTACTATGGGCATGTCCATCTGTACTATTTAATTTGGTTTTGATTGGTACACTTGGGTCAGAATTACGGGTTTGCGATTCAGAGGGCAACATATGTATGCGTGAAATTCAGTATCCAGATTTCTCCAGGCTAAATCTACATTAATAAGAAGTTTAGGCCCAATTGTTCCAGTGGGGTGGGATTTGCGGGAGTGGCAGTCACTTGGTCCTTAGAACTATGGCAACATATGGCATGTGATATGTCATTCGTTCCGAAATGATGAGAAAGAAAAGAAAATAGAGCTCTTTCACATTTTCTACATAGTACGTCTGAGAAAATCAAGTTTCTGATTAAAAAACTTGAGATGAGGGGGATAAAAAGTGCAGATAAAGAGATAAAAAGAGATGATGGCTATGTCCATTACTTGCTTTATATATACTACTCATGGCAAGTGATATATGATACGTTCAGAAATGATGAGAAAGAAAGAAGATACGAGGTTTTTTTACATGTTCTGCATATTACGTTCGAGAAAATCAGTTATTTGATAAAAAAAAAACTTTGAGAGAGATAAAAGTGCAGATAAAGGG
>JAHWFO010029154.1:0-10983 GCA_023313115.1 Rhysida immarginata | reverse complement strand
AGGCCATTTGCCGCTTTCTCATTCCAACATCGTAACCGGAGATGACAACAAGAAGAACTACACAAGAACTTTCGCGAGTCCCCGCCTAAACTTTCTTATCCATGTTTCAGTGAACAAGCTTCTGTTTCAGAGTGACAAGTACTTTATTTATTGTTCTTCAATGGTTCTAACTTAGTGTTTTTCAGAATAATTTCATTGTATTGTGTTTACTATGTGTTCTTAAAGTAGTATATGCGCCCGTGGGTCGTAGTGCACACAATTTCCCACAAACACCCCCGCGTACAAACAGATTGATAAATGCACTGACTCACATACCAGCGCACTGACTGAGATGGAGTGAAAACAGGAAAAAAGCAAAATAAAATAGGACTAAAAACCTTAAAAATATTTAAAAGATAAAATCCCACAACAAACCCAAAATTTTCTGACGCACTGACTGACGCACTAGTGCACTGACTGCGATGGGATGAAAACAGGAAAAAAGCAAAAAAAATATGGTAAAGATGAAGATTAAAAATGAAAATTATTAAAAATGAAGATTAAACCCCGAAATTTATTAAAAATGAAGATTATTCGCTATCGTAATCAACTTCAAACTCATTTAATTTTTCAATGTATTTCACATTATCATCAACAACAAAGTCGATAATATGAGCTTGCTTTCCTTCACCTGGATCTTTTAAACCTCGAAAAATCAAACAGAGATGGGGTAAAGTATTTAATTGATGAATATCTTTTTTAGTTAATCTTTCTGGAAGAAATACTTGAAACTCTCCTATTTAGCTTCCAAATAATTTAGCTAATAATTTCTTTAAGTTCTATAATTTGAAATTTTTCATCAGTTTTTGAGTCATTTAATTTAATTGTTGGTATATTTTCACAACTAAGATTAAATGCTTTCACTTTCGCTTTCAACTTCATCAAATTCTATGAAATCAATAATTTTCCTCGTCATACCTTCTAGTTCTTTTAATTCTTGATAAACAAGCCTGATATTTGATGAATTATTGAATTGTTTCATATCTTTATTGAATCGTTCTGGAAAAAATGTTTCAAACTCTCCTTGTTCATCTCGTACCTTACCAATTAAACATTTACCATATTTAGTATAAATCTTATAATTTTAAAATTTTTAATTAGGTATTCATTACCTTGTATTAATTCTTTCACATTAATTATTGGATTATTTTGTTTAATCTTCTTCAAAGCTTCCCTTTATTAGAGAGAATAAATGTACATATTTTAAAATCTATTTGGAGCTGTATCAAAATTTGAAAGAACGACTATTTTATCATAGTGAAATGAAAAGTCTTTTCTAACCTTTTTATTAACCAAATTTTTTGTTTTTGTATCTCTTGTGATTTGATTATGTTCTAATTGTATTTTCTCATTTTGAGAAATTTCTATTAATTCAATAATTGCTTCCCCATTTAATTTTTGAAAGTTTTGATGATTCAAAGTAAATCTTTTTATTTTAATTACATGTTTACCGTCATTTGTCACATAATAATAGCTTTTAGGTCCTGTTGATGCCCATTCTATGATCCATTTACCACCTAATTCCTTAGTCCTTTCTTCTAACAAACAATCTGGTTTTTAGAGTATTTGTGCCATCATCGTTTTAAATTATGCAATCAGTGTCGAAATATATTAACTTTCTACTTAATTTGTCTAGTACATCATATAATCTTAATCTCGCATTTGATGTGGCAAATACTACCACAAAAATGATTGTACACGTATTATTTTCTATACAGTATATTAATCCTTGAATTTATGTCATTTGTATCATTTCTTCTTTGACAAAGTTCATATTTATATCTTCTAATCTATCATCTAACAATATTTTGTAAAATCTTTGTATATCTGTTATACTGTATATTCAGTTTTTTTCATCTTTTGTCTTTGACCAAATTTACCCCATAAACTGTTTAAACATATTTTAGCTATTGCTCTTTTTCCAGGATTTTCTTCTATCTTTTTTTGGATCTAAGAGAACAACTAATTTTTCTTTGACTGCTTTCACGTACTCATCTTTACTTTCAAAATCTTATTTCCTGGACTAGTTTTTAATTTTATCTTTATAAAATCTCTTATATAAACTTTAAACAAACCTTTGTTTTATTCTTCCGTCACGGGTTTTTGGAGGAGGATGTAAAATTAAAAAGAAATCCTCAACGAAAACATTTGTAAATAATAACTGGAAAAAGCAACAAAAAGAAGCCACCCTGGGGGAGCGGAATGGAACGGTCGTGAGGAACGTGAGAGCGACGAGACCGTGCCACGAGAAGAAGAGGGGAGCGCGGAGTAAGGCAGAAGAGGCTTGGTTGGAGAACCGAAAAGGTCGGTCGGTGAAGGAGCTCTGAGAACCCTCTAAGGAAATGCTATATGACGAGAGACTGTTGAATGATACAGTGAATGCCGCACGTGAAATTAACGGCGAAAGCGGAACTGGTGAGCCGAACGGTAATGAAAGTTTCCTCACTTCTAATGAAGCGGTTTTTGTGCATTTAAGTGAAGGAGGGAATGAAACGAGGCAACAAGGCCTGGATAAAGAATTCCGACGGGAGGAAAACGGCTTAACACAGCCCTGTCCTACTCAGCGGGAACGTCGAGTCCTAAACAGTGCGACCGACCATGTTAATAAAATTACTCATTTAAATAGACTTAGCTTATTTAGTGGTATTGACAGTTATTATTCATGGGTGAACATTACGTGGTGCCAATTAATGAATAATAGAACGAGCAGAATCACATTCTCGGAATTAGAGTTATTAAACTGCGTAAACATTAATACAAGTGCGGAAGGAGTTTTTCCGTTCAGTTTGTCGGTATATTTGCATGCGGGCGTAGGAGGTTTCCTGCACCGGGACTAATGGAGCCAAGCATGGACGGCACGAATTGCATAATTGAGGTGCCATTGTCTTTCCGGAAAGTAGCCTGTGAGCTATACGGCTTGTGATTTGCTCTTCCCCTAAGCTAAATAGTTGTCAAATTTGGAGTATATGATAAAGCGGGCCTATTGCGGGCTGCTTTAATATTTTAATGTTTTGGGATCTTGTAGAGTAATTTATTATTTTCACAAATTGGATATAGTCATACTTCGTTAATTGAAAATTAAGTGTTTGAATCTCAACAAAGATAATCCAAGGAATTTTGTTACAAATTGCTTATTCAGTGTCATTAAAGATATCAGTCTATTGTTTTCCTTAATAACAATTTATT
This sequence comes from Rhysida immarginata, assembly GCA_023313115.1. Taxonomy (NCBI): domain Eukaryota; kingdom Metazoa; phylum Arthropoda; class Chilopoda; order Scolopendromorpha; family Scolopendridae; genus Rhysida; species Rhysida immarginata. The sequence continues at coordinate 7,758 of JAHWFO010029154.1, read as the reverse complement.
GTATTTACGCAAGATAACTTGTTAATAGGATAATGAAGATTTATTGCTAATTGATTGTGTTGATCGTCATCTATTAATTTGGATATTATTTCTTTTATAATTTCGTTCTACATCTGCGGAGATTGTCTGGACTAGGAAGGAGGTCAAGGAACTCACGTCGGAACGACTGCTAAAGGTGACAGAACGGGCCCAGCAACACGAGGACCTACGCTGATCAAGTCAGACGCGGCGGGAACTGGAACAAGGAATTCAATCGGAAGACGTTATTATATAGCTATTCACAAAGCTATTTTATTAAAATGTAACTTTGATGGTATTCGTTAAGAATGCAGTTTATAACAAAAAAGAAGGAATTGCTTTACTTACCTTATATAAATCTCGTTCTTAGGCTGACAAGTGATCAGCCTTGTAGAAAGCATTATTTCAGGGGCCAACCTTATAACTTTACTTTATTGATGACTTATTATTAATAAACATTTATTTCTTAACCGTTACATCTGCTCTGTTTAATTTATATTCACGCTTCCACGTTACAGAGCAGGTGTATGTTTTGGTAGCAGGCGTGCACATGACAAACGGGCCACAACAGGACAATCAGCTTATGTTTGGGACCGAGGCGTGACCACGACACAGAGGGACTACAGCAGCAACTATTGCGTTTCGAGTAGCCGAATCGTCGACGTCAACCGGACAGTGTGTATGGTGAGCAAGTGTACGTTTTGACTGAGAAGGACTAACTGACAGTAAGCATTCGTCTCCGTAAGTTAATTTTTCTTTGCTGAATATTAGGCGTTAATGAGCAATATGAGCGCTCATAATGCGAAGAAAATTAAATATCTCTTAGAGGAGCTAAAGCTTAAAAGTGAGCCAATGGAGCGGCATGTGTATGACTTTGAAAATTTAGTTGCCATGCACGAAGTGGCGGGTTTTAAGCAAGTGCGGGATTGTTTCATGAGGTCGTTACCAGAGCAAGTAGCTAGTCATTTGATAGACTATGACTGTAGGAATAAGCTGGAGCTGTATGATGATGCAAAGCGCTATGCTGAGGAGATAGGTTTAAATCAGCGAGACGGAAAAACGTAAAGAATGGGCAAATTTCAATGAGTTTGAGCGTAGCCCCATAAACGTAATAGTAACGAAGGACAATGATATAGTAATAGATTTTGTATCGAACATTTATGCTAAAGCCCGAAGTAGGGGAAATTCAGTCATGAGTGTGTTTTGCGAATTCTTAGCTAATGATTTTAAAGAGGGGCAAATAAGTGATAATGAGGACGATTACTCTTACAGTTTGGAAGAGGTGTTAAGTCAAACCAAGAATGGGGTCGGACGGAAAACAAAGAGCGTAGAAACGGATAGTTATGAAACTGAAAACAAAGAAGCCCACACACTCCCATTAATTATAGAAAAAGAGACAATGAGTGACTTGGGAGTGTCAAAGCAGGGGAAAACAAGAGAGGAAAGCGCGGAAAAGCCGTGGTAAAAAGAGAAATGTTATGAAATCGACAGAAAGCAATATTATGCATGATCGAATTAATGACATAGCATTTGTCAAAGAGCCCGGGCGGAATAAGAAAAGACGCGAAGATAAAGGTCGCAGGAATGAAACTCCGATTAATGTGATAATAATGAAAGAAGACGAAACTGTGGGTAGATTTTCCAATAGTCAAAAAAGGAATATGAAAGAATCGTCGGAGAAAGAAAGTGGGATAACAGACGAATTTGGGAAAAAGTGTTCCTATAGTTATGATTTAGAAGTACAAAAGACAGTCACTGGAACCGCAAAAATATGTAAAAATTATTCAACTGATTATACAAATTCATGTCAACTGTATACATTACCTACACTCAGCGGGGCAAGGAATGAAATACTAATTACAGAGGAAAATGTCATTCCTGGGATGGTTGGATGGTCTCAAAAAATACAACACCCCAACAAACAAGTTAGGTCGGATATTGACCACAGCTCGCTATTGAGACAAAATGCCTCAGAGGAAAGTGGAAGTAAAGGTAGTAATAAGAGCTTGAAAAACTTAGCGACAGTAGTAGTAGAGTAAAAGAAGAAAATAGAGTACAATGAGGAGACTCAGGACATAAAATTGGTAGAAATACCTAATGCTAGGCAAGATGGGATTCCAGAGGTAGAAACAATGAAACCGAAGGAAAAAGGGTTAGAAGAAATTTCTTCACTCCCCATACTATCCGAGTTCAGTACACATGGGAAAAACAATGTTTTGGAAGATATTGGAAATACACATTCGCCGAGAGAAATAAAGGATTTCTTGCAAGATAGTAAAATGTGGCTAGATAGTGTCAAAATGAAATTGTAATTGGCCTGGTTAACAGGTTAAAACAAGCGCTGACAAGTTTTGTATAGAGAAAATGCCGATAGATCGCTATGATACGGACTCGAGCTCTTGTTTAAATGAGCATGGTAGGAAATATTGTAAGAGAAATAAGAGAAACCCGCGGAAGAGAAGGCCATATAAATAATACTAAGCAAGAGAGAGTTCATCAGAAGGAAAAAGATGAAATAGACAAAAGAGGAGATAAAATGGTATTAAGTAAAACGGACAGTAATACGTTTGATACTAAGAGAAAACGAAGCAAAAATGTGAAAGAGGAAAAAGAAAAGATAGGAAGATTGTACAAACATAAAAGAAAATGTAGTAATTGCGGAAAAGTAGATAAGTTTGGAATGCCAAATAGCTACTTGATCGAAGCTTCAGGTTCAGGAAAAGAAGAGTTTACACAGAAGCTTAGGAAAAGAAATAGATGGAGGCGAATTAATAATAAAAAGCAATATCGTAATCACGTAGAGTGTAGGGATGATAGATTTGAAGAAGGCTGTAGTAATAAACAACCATATAGTGATGATAAATTTCATTGGGAGGACTGTCAAGCAAGATGTTACAGTTACCCACAAGTAAAAGATACAAGTCAGAAAAGAATTTTCTCCTAGGAACCTGAGTTGGTTTCGCAATCTTCGTTGCGAACAGAGCTGGTGAGAGTGTCATGGGTTTTTGGAAGAGGATGTAAAATTAAAAAGAAATCCTCAACGAAAACATTTGTAAATAATAACTGGAAAAAGCAACAAAAAGAAGCCACCCCAGAGGAGCGGAATGGAACGGTCGTGAGGAACGTGAGAGCGACGAGACCGTGCCACGAGAAGAAGTGGGGAGCGCGGAGTAGAGGCTTGGTTGGAGAACCGAAAAGGTCGGTTGGTGACGGAGTTCGGAGAACCCTCAAAGGAAATGCTATATGACGAGAGACTGTTGGATGATACAGTGAATGCCGCCCGTGAAATTAACGGCGAAAGCGGAGCTGGTGAGCCGAACGGTAATGAAAGTTTCGTCACTTCTAATGAAGCGGATTTGTGCCTTTAAGTGAAGGAGGGAACGAAACGAGGCAACGAGGCCTGGATAAAGAATTCCGACGGGAGGAAACGGCTTAATACAGCCCTGTCCTACTCAGCGGGAACGTCGAGCCCTACACAGTGCGACCGACCATGGTAATACCATTATTCATTTAAATAGACTTAGCTTATTTAGTGGTATTGGCAGTTATTATTCATGGGTGAACATTACGTGGTGCCAATTAATGAATAATAGAACGAGCATAATCACATTCTCGGAATTAGTTATTAAAGATTAATACAAGTGCGGAAGGAGTTTTTCCCGTTCAATTAGTGGGGATATTTGCATGCGGGCATAGAAGGTTTCTTGCAGCGGGACTAATGGAGCGAAGTATGGACGGCACGAATTGCATAATTGAGGTGCCTGTGAGCTATACGGCTTTTCTGAGAAATTACTTAAAACATATGATTTTAGGTTCCCCCGAAACTTTGAAAACGATGCTTCATTACGAATTTCATAAGGCAGGGAGGCCCAGACGTCGATACCGTAATGTGAAACACAATTATTTCGATACTTTCTAAGAGATTTTGAAATGCAAATATTACCAGACTGACGAGTTGTATAACTGTGCCTGTCTTGCACTTTGGTTAAAACAAGAGGGGTATTAACATCTAACATAAAGTTTATTACTTTAAAAATAAAAGAGCTAGACTGCAATTTAAATAACTGAAAGATCGAAAGGTTTTTAAAAGGTTTAATATAACAGGATACTGAACTAGCTGTAGACACCCTTAATAGAATACGCAGGAACCATTTCTGCAGACGAAATATTCGGTTAAGATTGTATTGGTTCCCCAAAACAAAATACCATAACATTACGTTGACTGTATCAGTGCGTTGTACAGTAATAAAAGAATATTATTAGGAAGATAGTATAGCTTAGAAATCACCCCCATACGCCGATTGAGCTTGTTCATTATGGCCGTAACATATTTATCCCACGCTAAGTCGTGCTCAAGGACTAGGCCTAAATATCTAAAGGAGTCAACCAATTCCACTGGGGATCCCATTGATCTATCGGTGACTAGCCACTTATTATGCTGGAAGAATTACATGAGTTCCGTTTTAGAAACGTTAATTTTAATTCTATTGAATAAAGTCCATTCAATAAGAGCATTGGAAACAGCATCTAGCATCCTCCCTAGGCCTTCAGTAGTTTTATCGGCAGCCAACAATACAACGTCATCAGCGTACATAATGACTTTGACCTCATTTAGAATAAGCGGCAAATCATTCATGAATAATAAAAACAACAATGGCGACAAAATCGATACCTGGGGAACGCCATGGGTTCTTGATATAGTGGAAGAAGATAAACCCTCGTATCTCATAAAATACTTCCTATCAGTGAGGAAACTTGAAATCCAAGCAAGGGGGGCCCATTAATATGGAACTGAAGTTGTAATTTCGATAAAAATAGTGGTATGGTAACAGAATCGAAAGCCTTAACGAAATCTATGTAAAGACCCGCAACTATATTATTATTCATCATTTCGACAATAATAAACTTGGTTAATTCGAAACAGGCAGTATCGGTGTTATGTCGGGGGTACAAAACCATGTTGGCTAAAATGTATCAATTCATTATCAAAAATATACTGTGACAAACTCCTATAAAAAAGTTTCTTGAATACCTTGGAAAAAGTCGGTAGCAATGATATAGGTCTGTAATTTTCGAACTTACTAGCGTCCCTTTTTTTAAAAATCAGGGTAACTCGCGCCTGCTTTAAAATAGTGGGGAATACCTTTGTTGATATAGACACGTTAAAAATTAAGGCTAACGGCTTTGATACAACCAGCTTTAATTGTTTTATAACGTCTGAACGCAGCCCTAAGGGATCTTGAGAAGTCCTAGAATTAATGCTCGAAATGACATCTAGGACTTACTCAGACGTAGTTGGCGCACAGAAAAAAACTAAAAGAGAATTAACAGAATTCTAGATTATTAATGGTTTGATCATAAGAAATCATTATCCCATCAGAGGGAAGTAGCGTAGTAACAAACTTGGTCAGGTCACTAGAATTTATAGGGGTGTGGGGTTCAAAAGGCGAGTTACCTCGAGTTGTCCCATTAGAAAGTGAAGACAATAACCGCCACTTATCTTTGGCAGAACCTAAGGTATGAAAAAGATTTCCATAGTAGCTAAATTTTGACCGCTTAACGGCGGACTTAACAAAGTTAGAATAGTCTTTAAATTTCCTTTAAAAGATGATCTCAGGGCTTCCGCTACTTTCCTATACCTTCCTCGGGAGGATTAACTTCATGTTAAAATGACTCTTGGAGTCTAGCATATGTATAAAATTACAAAAATCTATCCCCAACTGTTGGTCATGAAAACAGTCCTGATGCATACAGTTGTCCCGGTGGACTCTGTGAAGGATCTTGTCAGTCCATCAACCGATGTTTGACGGTTTTCACTGACCAACCTGCGAAGCGCTCTTTAATCTCTGGCCGATATAACCCTGGTCCTCCGGTACTGGGCTGAGCTCTTGCTGTACCTTTATCGTTCCACCCCCGGAAGACTAATTGAACAAGGTTTACAAGGTTGTCGTCTCTCTAACACTTTTTTCTGCAAGGTGGCACGCAACAATTGTATCCTTCTCGAAGTCCGAATGCTGTTTTCTTGGAGCTATTCCGATAGCATTCAATACTGTAGTGTTGGGATGAAGGACAATATTTAAATTGCACAGGAATGCTTCATATTTAGTTAGTGCATGTGGTTCCAGAAACTGTGTTAATCCTCTTGTATGCGTACCGAAGGCACCAAAATCTAGACACGCGTCTATTTTATTAAATTATTTTAACCCCTTGTACCGCTCTCAATCTCAATATTCAGTTTCATTAAATCTCAACTCAAGGGCTGGTTTAATTAAGAATAAAAATCCAACTCTCTTCCCTTAACCCTCATCCTTACTTGCAATTAATGTTTCCAAACTCTCGTAAACGTCATCGTTTATGAACAACTTCGTGACAGCGATAAAAACCTTTTGATAAATGGACTTGCAGGGGAATATCGTTTTTATGACTAAAAATGACATGTTGTGGGCAAAAATCGGTTTCATTGCCTTCACAGTGTGTCTTCAAGTGAAAACTGTGGGAGTAAGAAGAAGACGTAAATCCCAGTTGTCACGAAAAACGGTTTTATGAAATACTGTCAAATAAATTTGAGGCGAAAAGAAGAAGCCAGAAGAAATCAGAAGATGTTACGAAAGATGGAATTAAAGATCGAGCAGCTTCTTCTCAATTGCCCTCCCCTGCCGCTGAGAATAGCATGATTGAAATCCCATTGGCGGAAAAGAAAATAAAACAGCCAATGAGAAAAAGAAAAAGTCGGCGAGCGAAACTCGAAGAGTCGCCGAAAGAAAGAGGAAAAAGAAAGGGGAGAAGAGAGATCGGATCGAAAGGAAGTGGTTCGAAGAATGAAAAGGTCCGGATGCACGAGTTGGTGAGACTGACCAAGGGTCGACAGGAGAAAGGCGTCACGAGCAAGAAGCACCGAAGACGAAAAGGCTTCACCGGGGAAGAAGGAGCGGACGGCAACGCTAACAGAAGATACTCGTTACGACGAAAGAACAATGGGAAAATTATGGGAAGAGGAGTTCGCCACGAGAACCTGAATCAATGACTAATTGGGGACAGCACTGCGAGTACGCAGCGTCGGAGAGGGAAGCCAACCGTTCCGGCACTTGGTCACACACGAGTCTTCTACGCCGCACGGAAAAGCCTTTGCGGCCAAACGTTGAGCGACATTGATTCATCGAGGGATTCGACAGCTCCGGAGATATCTACGGAAATTGCAGGTAAAGGGGGGGGGGGGTCTCCTAAGTCAAGCCTTGCTTTCCCTAGATAAGCTAGCCAGTAAGATAGTTTTCTAGTTCTAATATTAGATAGCTACCTAAGTGATTATTGTGTTGGCAAATTTAACTGTCTTAATATCTTCCCAAGCATTCTTGTAGCTCCAGAACCTGTCCTCCTCACCTGTCTTTGGCAAGATTCCGGTATCCACTACGCAGCCTGTGAAATTGTATTATATCAGCCTAGTGCATCGGATTCGCCTTCCGAGACCACAAAAATTATTAATATTTGAAGGTTTAAGTGTTCTGCTTAGCAGTTTATGTAACCTTTCCGATAGTAGACAATTGTAGGCCTATCATTAGCCCGGACATTGACTTTATATAATTTTTTAATTAATTTTCATTTTTGTGTGCTGTAGCTTATTATTCATTCATTGGCCAAGCCAAGAACATTATCAACTTTGTACGTCTTCTAATTAATCCTAAAATACGTTCATCGCTGGGACCTCTCTGCCCTGAGTGATGATCAATCGACCCAAATCAAGAA
>JAHWFO010029143.1:0-10264 GCA_023313115.1 Rhysida immarginata | reverse complement strand
CCTGGTGGTAGGCCTGTGCGAATGTACCATTTCGCCATTACAATTTATTTCCACAATCTATCTATATATATAAAGAAGGATGTTTGTTTGTTTGTGGGTTAGTTTGTGGGTTTGTTTGTTTTGCTCCTTGAACCAGTCGTGGACAATTTTGGCAGTATGGCAGGGAGCATTGCCCTGTTGAATGGCGCCATCACACTGAGGAAACACTGTCGACATGAAGGGGTGATCCTATCTTCTGCGTTTGTTAGTTTGTGGGTTTGTGGGTTAGTTTGTGGGTTTGTTTGTTTGTTTTTTTACAAATCTACAGTTTTATTCCGATCTTGATAAAATTTGGTATACATGACCTTCAAAGCATGTAGAAGGTCACTGTCTACCTCAGATTTCAAAAAAATAATAATTATTGATAAAAAATCGATATTCATGATTATGGCAGGGCATGTTCATGAGAAATATCTCATGACCAACAATGCAAGACAAAGCTTTTGAACAATCAGTATCAACAATGGTATGAACACGCAATTCACAAACACTCTGCACGGACCAACAATATATATCTCATGACCAACAATGCAGATAAGTTTGTGCAACAATAGGTATCAACAATGGTGTCAATACGCAATGCACGAACAATATGCAAGGATCAACAATATATGTCTCATGACCAACAATGCAAGGCAAAGTTTGTGCAATATAGAATTCAATGCATAGAATTCCTGTTATTCAGGCTTTTCTTAGAAAAGAGAATTCTTAGTACTTAACAATTTCTTGAAAATCTTTAAAAATGATCAGTAACTGGAGATAATGAGTTAGCAGACTATTGAAAAAGAGTGAAAGACGATAGAGGAAGCACTCCTTTAGCTCCGTGCTGTATTGAGCAAATGGTAAGCAAGTAAATAGAAGAATCTGCGACCGCTAGATTACACAAAGTGATGAATGGCCAATTTTTGCTTCAAAACATGGAAAGAAGAAAGAAAATTGCAGCAACATCAAGTGTACATCTAAAGTAAGATTACGTGAGTAAAAAATTATTTAGACTAGAAGGCATCCTTGGAGAGGTCCATCCATTGTGAGGTTTAATTTTGCTTTTTGAGGTTGTTCTGTTTACCTACAAGCGTAATTATCCCGGGCAACACCGAGTCCTCTGCTAGTATGGTAATAATTAAGAGAGATACACATGATAATCGAAAAGAAGAATGCGCATGCAAATTAAGTATCCTGGATTCGCTAAGACTCCTGCCTCTTAATAAGATTGCAAGACAGGTCAATAATTTTTAATTAAGGCATAAACTCGATGCTATTATAATTATTTTTGTCAAACTTTCTTCCACCATTCTAAAGGTTAGTGTATCTCCAGTAGAAGAAACGTGAATCAAGAAACTCGCAGGTCATCTCTTTTCTCCGAGAAAAAGATACCACCTTTCCAATTAAACATATATTTCCTGAAATCAAATGCCTGGTTTCATTTTGCCAAAGAAAAAAAGTTCAATTCCCCGATTCCATGACATCGATGATAGAAAACTTCTCAGGTTTTGGCCTTGGTGGCGCAGCAAAAATAATTGGGAACGAAGATGATGAAAGGACACGGGCGATCATGTACTATGGGAAACTCGAACCCACTACTTCCTGATCCGTAGACTCAAGTGACTATAATGGGAATTTTTCTTGCTCATTAACTGCAATAGCACTATCTAAGAGTTTGACGCATATGCAAATTTGAAGCTGAATCAATGCTAAAAAAAAAAATGACGAGATTTAAGAGAAAAAGCTTCACGAATTCTTATTTACTTTTTTTCCCTTTGTTAATCAAGTCTTGACGAGTTATTTTCTCCTCCCCCAGCATTGCGACGTGAGTGAATATGATCGCTCATTACTGAAATTGAACTAATTAAAAAGTGTTTGCCACTCATATCCCAGAGGCGGATACGATTTTTATTGTCTTTCTTTCGCTGATTCCTCTGGAAATATTGCTTCCCAAGGTTGGCGGATATGAAAGGAGGATTAGCGATTTAACAAGCCTCAGCCCCCAGAGAGGAGTACTAGATGGAAACAAATTAAAATCAGATAGACTTAAGCCCCCAGGGGAGTATAAAGTGAAACTTTATAGAAGTCGAAAGGGAATTGAGGTTCTCAATGTGCGCGCTCTTGAGCATGAAGCAAAAAAAAAATCAGCAAGTCATGACCTGCGTCCAAATTAACGTAGACGAGAAAATGGCTTGATTAAAGAACTTTATTTTCTACATAGTCCCTATAAAAATATAGGAAGATAACAAAATTGTATTTGTTAATTATTGGTTATCTTTATATTTTCAAAATTGCACGCAAGCTTTAATGAAAACAGATTGGAAACAATAATCAAAATGGTTCCACGTGGTAGAATATTTCAATACAGGGTCGGGACACTTTTATATGACCATCTGCTAGTATCCAGAATATCCACCTTTGGCGGCAAGCACAGCAGCTAGTCGACGTGGTAGAGAGTCAATAAGTCCTCCGTGCGTGGAGATGGCGATCGAGATGTCCCACAAATGTTCAATGGGGTTGAGGTCCGGGGAGTTTTCTGGCCACGGGAGTAGCTTGAATTCATCCTCATGCTCCTTGAACCAGTCGTGGACATCTTTGGCAGTATGGCAGGGAGCATTGTCCTGTTGAATGGTGCCATCACCCTGAGGAAACACTGTCGACATGAAGGGGTGTACCTGGTCTGCGACGATCGTCAGGTAACGAACAGCATTCAGTGTACCCTCCAGCGGTATCAGTGGACTCAGACCATACCACGAAAACATCCCCCAAACAGTCACACCTCCCCCCACCAACCCGTTGTCTGCCAACGATGGTGTCGGGATGCCTGTTCTCAGATGCTTCCCGGCGAATTCTCCATCGTCCGTTCACTCTGTTCACCAGAAACCGCGACTCATCAGAGAAAGCAACCCTTTGCCACTCTGAACCGAAGCCCCAACCTGGGCTCGATCGAGATGGTCCCACAAATATTCAATGGGATTGAGGTCCGTAACAGTTCGTCTAGATCACGGGGAAGTGGTAGGGTGAAGACTTTATCCTTTACACACCCCCATAAAAAGAAATCACAGCGTTTGATTGGTCGAGCAAACAATAACCTGGAACTTGCAAAGTGGCCACCCCGACCTCACACCTTGTGATTTCTTTTTATGGGGGTGTGTAAAGGACAAGGTCTTCACCCTACCCCTTCCCCGTGACCTAGACGAGCTGAAGGAACGCATTAAGGTAGCGATACGTGGGATTGATGGAGACATGTTAATGCGGGTTTGGGACGAATTCGACTACAGGGGGGCATATTGAACATCATTAACTGTGTCACAATAAACTTCAAGGGTTTTTCTTTAAGAATCCGTATGTGATGTGTCTATATTCTGAATAGCTTTGATGTAATAAATTTTTAAAAGTGTGAAGTTCTTTTGTAATCACCCTGTATTTTACAGGACCATTTCAAAGTCACTTAATCATTGTAACAAACGCTTTAAATTCCTCCTCTTAACCATCAGTAGGGGATTCTCACTGTTACATATGGTGCTCTAGGAGAGCTCCCTCCTGTGCTACGCACGTATGCAGTTGCCCAGAACCCTACAGGCTGCAAAGATCTATTGTTGCAGGTGTCCAAGATTCCGGGCCTTCTCGGAGTAGACCTTGATTTGAGATGACGCCACAGATAAAAATCCAAGGGAGTCAAATCGGGCGAACGTGCTGGCCTTCCCATGCTCTTATCAACTCTGTCCTCTCTGTGTTTAACACCTGCAACAAACGGTAAATAACAGTGAGAAGCGCTATTTGGAATGCCTGTAACTGTTGAACGAATTAAGATAGGAACAAACGGACTTCGCCGAAATAATGTGCCCCGTGACCTCCTTCCCATTAAAACACTCGGTGCATCCCATTTCATACACTGGTGGCATCCCATTTCATACACTGGTGGCCAAAAGTTTGGACCAACCAGCAATGTCAAGAAAAACTGAATTTATACGAAAACTGTTTTCCACCTACAACTCTAAGTAAATATGAAACAATATTCAGGGAAGAAACAAATTTATTTCTGCGTTGTTGGTTTCTTATTAACTAAAATGAAAATAAGACTGGCCAAAAGTTTGGACCACATTTGTATAACATGAAGGGAAAAAAGTATTACATCATTAAAAAATGAATTAGTTTAATATTTGAGATCATTTTGACTCTACAATATTTGACAAAATAGAATTAAATAAGCTTTTAATAACATTTGGCTTAACAGCTTTCTGAATGGCTGCTATTTGTTGTTCTCCAGATTTGTACTGAGTGTTTTGGTAAATTTTTTGTTCCGTGAGATGCCACACATTCTCAACAATGTTGAGATCTCGATTTCGAGCAGTCCAAGCAAAAGTGGAAATGTTGTTGCTCTCAAAATAGGCTTTCACAACTCGTGCAGTATAGATTGCAGGACTGTCCTGCTGCTAAATCCACGGCTTTTGCTTAAACTAGACTTTACACAAAGGGATGAACACATTGTGAAGATCATCTTTATACCGAGCTGTTGTGCAATGTCCATCTATAATGTGAATCTTCAACTTTCCGTTGCTTCCAATGGCACCCAGAATCATCACTCCACTACCGCCCATTTGCCGCTTAATTCGCATTGGAACAAGTGTTTCTTTATCACGATGCTCTTCATAAGATGCTATATTATCAGGACCATCCAAACTGATTCGTTTTTCATCAGAAAAAACAACCAATTGGAAGTCTTTTTTTTCACGCAGAAGTGTCTTAGCAAACTCCTGTCTATCCTGCATGTGTTTCTGGGTTAGTGGCAACTTTTTGGGTATAATTTCATAGGCAAAGTTCTGAGCACGTAGTTCGCTGCGAATTGTTCTCCTTGAGGCAGCAAGTTGCAAATTAAGTTTGACTTGTGTGGTGTTGACTACATGCCCAGATGTAATATCATGTCTAACATGTCTCTTAATTCCTGATTTGTCTCTTCGCGTCAGTGCACAAGGTCGTCCTATTTCCTTCCTATCTTCCAATTAACATTTTTAACAATTCTGATAAAGATTTGTAGCTCACACGGGAGATTTCAGCAACTTTTTTGAAGTTTGTAAATTGCTTGTTAAAATTTATAATTCGCTCTTCTTGGCCTTCAGTTAACCTTGTACAATGCATAAGATGGTTTTAGTGCTCACCACACAACACGATGACTTGTAATATGCAAATTATTTGCATGTTTGTGATGTCGGTTCAAACTTTTGGCCAGTCTTATTTTGATTTAAGGTAATAAAAAAGCAACGATGCAGAAATAAATTTGTTTCTTCCCTGAATATTGTTTCATGTTTACTTAGAGTTGTAGGTGTAAAATATTTTTGGTATAAACTCATTTTTTCTTGATTTTGCTGGTTGGTCCAAACTTTTGGCCACTAGTGTACGTAGGTATCTTCTCAGTACAATATATCTTAAGACGCCTGAGCACTATTAAAACTTGAGTGACCGAAGTTTCAATTTTCCCGTGGTAAAGTATCTGCAAGATTTACAAGAAATCTCATTGGTAAAATAATAATGGACACCATTTAATTATTAAGGAAGCAAGGAATAATATATCTTACAAATTATGTTGGTAATTACTGTTAGCTTGGCCACAAATCTTTAAAATGAACAGAAGCCGATACACAGTTAACGTGGAATGACGTCGAGCATATTTGAAAAGAAATCCGATAAACCAACCGAAACCAGAGAACGGACGAGACGTTAACCAGAGCCAAGACGGTGTAAACCACAAATGAACAGTTCGAAACAATCGAATGCAAAAGTGTGATGGAGGGGGTGGGGGCAGAGTGACTGGCCATTTGCCAATTTCTTCTCAAAATGCAAAGGACGGGTTCCTTGAAGGCAAAATGATTTCGCTCGGTGAACTAAAAGAATCCTCAAGAAGGAAACCCTCTGAAAAGACAAAAGCTCCTGGAGCAAGAAACGAGAAACCCGAATACACCCACACAATTGCTGTCAGATCGTAAAGCACTGTTATTTTAAAGTTAGGTAGATCGTAAAACTTTATACCCAAGACTTACACAACTTATGCTTAACGAAAAGAGATGCCAACAAAGGCTCTTTCAGCGCACAAAGGTATCTTTGTAGTCATTAGAGGGTTGACTTAATTATAAAGAGTCTCTGGTTTATTCATATGAATCTAATTTTTCATCGTAGAACTGTTTCATGTACTACCCCAAGAAAAAAAATAACAGCAGGCTAGATCAACACGTTTTTACATATTTTAATATCAATTGTTACAATGGATAAAAAATAACCCAGACTGCGAAAACCTTGCAGGAATTGGGAAATCTGAATATTCCAGTAAGGTCTATCTTTTACATGGCCGCCATCTTGAATCTAAGTCAATTTTTTTAAATGGAAAGGAGGTCGTGTGATATATCAAATAACATGAGCATTTTCTGACAGTTTCATTTCTGTAAACAGATTTGAAGTAGCAGTTATGGTTCAAAAGTTACAACACATTTTGTTTCATGTAGTAGCAGCTACTGACGAGACAACCTCAACAATGGTTTTGGCGTCTCTCGTCAAGAGCCCACAACGCAGCACACGACGTTTGTCAGCAGAATGTGGAATCAGCCAATCATCGATCGTACGAATCCTTCTTGCTCATCAATGGTATCCATTCAAGATTCAGACCCTAGCAGAGGATGACCCAGACAGACGTGGGCCCTAGAGCAACATTGACAAGATCCCTCTTTTGCACAAGGTATCTTGTTCAGTGATGAGACAAACTTTTATGTCATTGGTGAAGTCAACCGTCACAACCACAGGTATTGAAGTGACCACAATCCACACAGGATGGAACCTTCAGTTTCTCGGATTTTCTTAATTGAGCACCTGACACTGTTGTGTGACCTCAATTCTCTCCTCCGTGGTCAAAGCCATCTTCAGTTACCTGCTACAAAATGAAACAAAATGTGTTGTAACTTTTGAACCATACCTCCTACTTCAAATCTGTTTACAGGAATGAAATTGTCACAAAATGCTGATGTTATTTGATATATCACACGACCCCCTTTCCATTTAAAAAAATTGACTTAGATTCAAGATGGCCGATTTCAAGACGGCGGCCATGTTCGGTACATGCCTTAAAAGGTAGACCCCTTCAGATTTTCCAATTCCTACCAGCTTTTCGAATAAGCAGGGTGTACTGCGATTTTTGACTCACCCTGTACATATCCTTTAGCCATTAACACTCCTGTCACACGTTTCGGCAAAGATTCCATTAGGTTTTGACACAAAATATGTCTAATTCAGTCCAACATATCTTGAGAGCACATAAGAGTTCGAACTTCCTAGTAGGTTTTTTCTTCTTCACATTTTTTTTAAGGTGGTAACACAGATTTTTTTGATAGGATTCATATCTGGACTGTTGGGTGGCCAGTCTAGTATTGGTATCTCATGAGGACGTTAAATCACTCACTTTCTTTGCTTCATGAGCTCTTCAAATGACCAATATATACGTTTGCATTGACAGTCGATTTGAGTACACATAGTTTTCTATCGCCCTAATATGACATACAGCCTCAAATCATCAACGATTGTGAAATTTCACTTTGAGTTGCGACAAGTTGAGTTGTATTTTACGGTACGCTTTCTCCGAGACATATCCTGATTCCAGTCATCAATGGTCCAATGTTCATGCTTTTTCGCCTCTGCCAGACGAGTTCTCTTAGATTTGTTTGTCAATTTCGTTGTTTTCTTGCGATAGCGAAATCCACCAAAATTTTGCAATATTCAAATTTCATTCTAGCCAGCTCATGAATAAGTGACGACACCATGTTTAGTCATCCAGTAATAGAACCCCAGGATTCGTCTTTTTCCTTCTGATTTCCAGAAACAGTCCTGTGTTACTATACTTTCTGAAAATAAACTGTCCTACACTCTACAAGGGCAAGAGCCTCATTCTCTCAAAAATTTCTACTATACACTTCACTCGAAATTTTTACATTTTTTTCAGACCGTTCTCTCGTAACTAAAAACACTATATAGGGTGACCCAAACTTATCCAGCATAATTGTTTAGGAACATTGTATCTGGGCATGTAGTCAACACCATACAAGTCAAACTATGCCTCAAGAAGAACAATTCGCAGCGAACTATGTGTTCAGAACTTTGCCTATGAAATTATACCCACAAAGTTGCCACTAACACAGAAACAAACGCAGGATACAGTGGAATTTGCTAAGACACTTCTGCGTGAAAACACAGACTTCCAATTGGTTGTGTTTTCTGATGAAAAACGAATCAGTTCGGATGGTCCTGATATTATAGCTTCTTATGAAGAGCATCGTGATAAAGAAACACTTGTTCCACTGCGAATTAAGCGGCAAATGGGTGGTAGTAGAGTGATGATTCTGGGTGCCATTGGAAGCAACGGAAAGTTGAAGATTCACATTATAGATGGACATTGCATAACAGCTCAATATAAAGATGTTCTTCACAATGTGTTCATCCTTTTGTGCAAAGTCTAGTTTAAGCAAAAACCATGGATTTAGCAGCAGGACAGTCCTGCAATCTTTACTGCACGAGTTGTGAAAGCCTATTTTGAGAGCGACAACATTTCCACTTTTGCTTGGACTGCTCGAAATCGAGATCTCAATATTTTTGAGAATGTGTGGCATCTCACGGAACAAAAAATTTACCAAAACACTCAGTACAAATCTCGAGAACAACAAATAGCAGCCATTCAGAAAGCTTATTAAAAGCTTATTTAATTCTATTTCAGGTCGTTTGTCAAATATTGTAGAGTCAAAATGACCTGAAATATCAAAATAATTGATTAGTTAATGATGTAATACTTTTTTCCCTTTATGTTCTACAAATGTGGTCCAAACTTTTGGCCAGTTTTATTTTGATTTTAGGTAATAAGAAACCAACAACGCAGAAATAAATTTGTTTCTTCCCTGAATATTGTTTCATATTTACTTAGAGTTGTAGGTGTAAAACAGTTTTCGTATAAATTCAGCTTTTCTTGACATTACTGGTTGGTCCAAACTTTTGGCATGCGAAAGAGATAGGCATGGTTTCCGGTTTCATGGCGCGTGACGTCACATCACCCTTGAGCTATGACGTAGCGTTTTTGGGGGGTGTCAACTTTAATAATTAAAAAAAAAACTACGCACAATTAGAAAAAAAAGAATACCCATACCGGTATTTTATTGATCTAAACTATCGAAAAAAAATTTAAAAGAATTTCATGCAACTTCCCCATTCTACGTGTGAGAGATTCGAAAAATAGCTCGCTAATTGTTTGATTCGTGTAATAACAATTAGTAAGCGAAAATTTCAGACAATCGCGGAAGTCGAAGTTTCATTTTTGCTGGAAAAAGTGTTCGATTGGCAGGCAACGACCGGAATTGCAGCAATTCAATGTTTAATCTAGGCCTGGATCTAAAGGTAACTTCAACCTGCAATACCCCCATTCAATCTCAACATGCAGACTTGCAAAGGCAGATCCTGGACATGTGAGTTACTAATTGTATTTCCTTTCGTATAATCTTTAGGTGTTAATGTCTCTGCTCGGTTGCGCCGGGCAAAACACCTTGTTAAAGGTAATAAAACGTATTACAACAATCTCTCTTCTACAATAAAGTCAACAACTGCCCATTTCGCTATAATTAACAATACAGCTTTCGTCTCACTCATAAAGAGACAAACAAAACCTGTGGCAGTCTTGAAAAACATTATTCAATACGTCACAAAGAAATAGACTGTCTTGCCCAGAGCCCCGATCTCAAACACTATGAACATCTATGAGATGAAATGGAACGTCGATACGAGCCAGACCACGCCGTCCTTTACCGTGGCTGAACTAACCTGTGCTCTGAGGAGGAATGGAAGGATATTCCAGCTTCTTATTACCAAAAAATGATGGAAAGTCTTCCTTGGAGGGTGGAGGCTGTCATTAGAGCGAAAGGGGGTCCGATGCTTACAAATTCCTGCGACGCAGAAATGCTGATTTCCTAAACTTTTGATCCCTACTGTATGTTCGGAAGATTATTTGGATGAACCAAAATGAAAATTTCAATTAATCAAGTCTTCGTGTCATTAATGTGCATTTTTAAGAACTTCTGTGCAATTCCGTGCCAAATACACATTTGCTCCAACTTTAAAGTCCTTTAAAACCAAACGTCATCTTCGAGCGCTCTTCAAAATCAATTAAAATATTTTAGCGGAAGCCTCTTTATTAATATCTAAAGCTGTTATTAATTTTTGGACA
>JAHWFO010029122.1:1194762-1235886 GCA_023313115.1 Rhysida immarginata | reverse complement strand
TTTCTTATCGGCTGCGGGGCAAAAACCGAGGCTAACGAGAAAGACAGTCTCTGGCACTGAAAAGAGACTGGTCTATTAACAATTTAACTTTCATTGTTTCCATCTTGTATTTTAACAATCAGTGTTTTTTCGTTTGTTGAAAACAATGAAGGTTGGATTGTTGATCAGCCTACCATGGTCAGGTGACTTTTCCGCGCCGGGGCCTGTCTTTTTCGTAGGCTACGGGGGCAAAAAATATGACGTCATAAATGGCAACACGCAAACAAAACTCCTTACAGATACAGAAAAAAGGAATTTATTTAAAACCAACTTGGATTTTAACAATTAGTATTTTTTCCTTTGTTGGAAACAATGAAGCTTGGATTGTTGCTCAGACTACTGTGGTCAGGTGACTTTTGAGTGCCCAGGCCTGTCTTTCTCGTGGGCTACGTGTATTGTTGAAGCACTAAGATTGTGACGTTGAACTAACTTCTGTAATAGCACCACCAGTTTGACGTAATAATGTTTTATCTTTTTCATGTTCAGGCCTGGTAGTATCTAGAAGCCCGTGAGGTTACATTGGTACTTGGACTAACGTGATCAAGTAACTTTTCAGTGTCGGGGCAACACCACCTCTACTCAAAGCCTGAGCGCGAAAATTTCATACATTGTTACATCACCATAACTAATCATAATTTAGGGTTTATTATTGGTAGAAATGCGATTAAAGACTACTACTTATGACGTTTTAACAATATATTAAGTTTCTGCACTCAGGCTTTCTCTTGTTTGGTCGGGGCCTGTCTTTTTCGTTGACTACGAGGCCAAGGGAGACAGGCCAGGGACTCAAAACTCACCTGACATCGGGGTCCGGGCAACAATTCATCCTTCATTGTCTCCATTTTGTATTTTAACAAGCAGTATTTTTTGATTGTTGGAAACTGACCAGAGTAGTCTGAGTAACAATCCAAGCTTCATTATTTCCAACAAAACAAAAATACTGATTATTAAAATTCAAGATGGAGACTTTGAAAGTTAAATGGTTGCTCAGACTACTATGATCAGATGACTTTTGAGTGCCCTGGCCTGTCTTTTTTGTGGGCTACGGTTGTGCCACGAGGCTAACGAGAAAGACCAACACCACCTAGACAGAAGGCCTGATACAGTAAGGTCAAAGCAACTACAGATAAGGAGTCAAAGTCTGCATGGCTTAAGGGGCTTTACTTAAGTGACCACGAATTAAAGTTACGTTGAATGGAGGCTATGAGTTAATCCTCCCCCGTTACCCATGGCAACATATTGGCTCATGTGCCAAGTTAAATTAGGCTTTAAGTCGCCAGACAATTATGACCACCCCATCAGTCTTCAATAGTGCGGCGATTCTTCTTGGCATTGACTGCACGAGAGATTGAAAGATGATGAATAGCACTGTTCAGTTGTGCGAGATTTGATGGTTGTGGAACCACCTGCCTTAGGCTCTTTCAACTTCGTCCCATAAATGCTCATTTGGATTGAGATCTGGTGATTGTGGGGTCCATCTAAGATAAATAAGGTCTCACTCATGTTCTTGAAAACACTCCTGCAGAATACGAGCACCGTGGCATGGCGCATTGTCTTATTGGAAGCAGCCATCTCCATTGGGATGCGCCATCAACATGAAAGGATGGACTTGATTAGCACCGATACTTAGATATGGTATGATATTAAAACTTGTTTCACACAAATTAAAGTGCCCAAACGATGCCAGGAAATCATGCCCCAAATCATTACACTTGCCCCACCAGCTTGAATGTTTATACACATGCATATGGGATCCATGCTTTCATGCTGTTTCCGCCAAATTCTAACTCTGCCATCTGTATGATGTAACTGGAAACATGTGAAATTCATTCGGACCGCATGGATGTTTTTTTTTCCAATGACTGTTCAATCCTTGCGTTCCTGTGCGAATTGGAGACGTTTTATTTTGTTAACTGCAGACAGCAAAACTGTTCAAACAACTTCTCGGCTTCCATATCCCATCGATGCAGTGTGCGGCAAACAGTGCGTTCAGAGATCATTTGAATAGATCTCTGATTAAGATCAGCAGTAATATGATTAACTTGCCCTTTTATTTTTTTGTTTGTTTGTTTTTTGTAACAGTCTTCCCATTCTCCGTTCTTCCCAAACCTTAACTAGTCGCGGACGGCAGACCCAATTTTCCGGCTGACGGTCCAGTCTTTAAACACTTTAACAACAGCTGCTGGTGAACATTTAAAATGCAGCTGTTTTGCTGAAACTCGCTCCATGTCTCCGAGATCCAACAATCATCCCAGGTTCAAAGACTGTTAAATCGCGTCGTTTACTGATATCTTCAGAAACAAATTACTTCTACTGTCGTGGTAAACAACCTGCTTCCCTTTTTATAATGGTCTGGCCCTCTAGCAACTTCAGCGCGAAATCATAACTAAATTTGCCTGCAAACATCAGGGGGGCATAATAATCTAGGTTCGATTTTGCATTGCCTGCCTGAATTGAGACGGAAATGTTCGAAATTATTATTATTATGCAACTTTTATATATCTTATTTTTTTCCAGTTCCTAACCTGTTTCCTATTAAGTCTTTTGGTGTTAAATGCAATATTGGTAGCCCCGTCAGAGGAGAAGAAACACACGAGCATATCTCATCACCACCAACTGCACCACAATCATGAAAAGCGGGGTTGGTTGAAGAAGAAATGGAAGCAAATTAGAGGGTAATATTATATGAGATGGGTAATTTTAAGAATAAAGAATAATCGAATAATGTCTATGTGCATATACTGAATACTTAATTGTTTGATTTGCAGGTTTAGAAGGAAGGTAGAAAAACTCGCAGAAAAAATTGCCCTAAACAAACTTGAGAAGGCCTTAGGTTAATTGAAAATGGCTACACACAATATGTATTACTTCTTGAAATAATTATCTCAATAAAATGAACAAAGATTTGATGTTTCTATTTTTTCATTAATAAAAAAATGAGATAAATTCTTTTTCTGTGATTTATTCACATAAATGCTCTATATAGATATAAAGTTAAAAAAATATTAAAATCTTGAAGTGTTCTACAAATCTAGTTTCGTTAATTTAAAGTTTTCTTCTAAAACATTAAAAATTACAATGCTTCCTTTTGGACAATTAATGTGTTTGAGTTGTGATTAGTATACTCATAATGGTGAATGCTGTCCATTCCAATGGACTCTTAAGATTTGTTAAGAATTTTAGATATCGCTTTCCTTGTGACATTTTTGTCTATAAAAGACTGTGGACGAATCATCATCGTCGTCGCCTTAGAATCTAAAATCTTATACGATGTACCAAAATTATGTTCCAGATGAGATAATGCATAGCTATTTTAAAAACGATAATTTTATAAATAAGAAATTGATAAATGTTCTTAAATCTTTTGAACCACTTATCCTTTTGAGCTCATACTTGAACCAGATGTTCGTTAAGGTCAGGGAAAGGTTTACATGTGCCGAGTGTCAGGTTGGCCCAAAGGTGAAAGGGTAAAATTAATCTTTTGCCTGATCTGTCTGTCTGACATGAGCCTACGATATGCGCGGACCAACAATGTATGTCCAACAAAAGGCCATAAAAAATTACTTTGGCTACGGTCATGGATGAAGAAATACAGGATGGGAAACTCCATTGTTTAAAGCGTGATTTTTTTTTTCACTGGCGCTCTCTGGCCATTTGCGTGGGCATTACTCTCTGTCTAGCAGACGACTTTACTTTTCCTGATTGGCCTCGATGATTCCGTGGTTGCGTGATCTCCTCTGATCAACGCCTCCTAGACAGATGACGTAACAGTGTATGACGTTTCCGTTATCAGGCCTTCTGTCTAGGTGGTGTTGCTCTGATGCCCGTATATGTGGCTTCGATCCCGGCCGAGGACGGCGAGGATTTTTTCAGGGGAAAAATATTATTATATAAAAGAAAGAGTGAAAAATGTATACACTCATTCATTCATTCATTCATTACGAAATCTTCAGAACTATGAAGCCTACAAACTTGAAATTTGGCAGGTATATTTCTCTCGGCTTAGAGGGGTCAAATCTAATCAACATTTACAGACGCACCCTCTTTCCTTTTTTTTCTCTCTGGGGCATTGTTTTTGAGATAAAAATATGTTGAAATCCTACCTGCAGGAAACAGTGGTTTGGAATCTGTGGAGACACTGAAGACATTGATATACGAGACAGCAGTGGAATCCGATGAAGAGCTGGTAGCCGAAATCGCCATAGCTGCGGACCAGATTCGCGAAGAACCAGGAACTTTTGAACTTTTTACGTCAGTCCATGCGGCGACGTTGTAAAGCATACATTCATGCCAGAGGGAGTGAATTAGAACACTTATTATTGATGAAAATAGGAAAGAAAATTCCACAGTCTGGGTTCGAACCAGGAACCTTCTGCTCACCATGAAGACGCGCCAACCAATTACGCCACTGTGGACTTGAAAGCATTAACGCAATCTACACATCCTTATGCAATGATATATACCGGAATGGGGAATGGCCAAAGGATTTTCTGAAACTAGAAATGGTAGCACTGGCAAAGAGGAAGGGGACAAGAAAGTGTGATGAACATCGAACCATCAGTCTGATAGCACATGCAGCAAAGATTTTGCTAAGGGTTTTAAACAGAAGGCTAATTAAAATCATGGAAGAAAATGTAACTGAAGAGAAGTTTGGTTTTAGGAAAGGGATGGGAACAAGAGATGCCATTTGTGTCATTCGAACGATTGGAGAATGATACTTGGAGAGGGGCAAAAGCATGAGTTTGTGTTTTGTGGATTTGGAGAAAGCTGTTGATTGTGTGCGATGGAAGAAACTGAAGAGAATTTTAACAGATAAAGGAGTGGATTGGAGGGACAGAGGACTTATAAGCAAATTGTATTTGGCGCAGGAGGCAGCAATCATGATAGAAGAAAAAAGAACAGACTGGTTTGAGATCAGGCAGGGGTGAGACAGGGCTGCTGTCTATCTCCAACACTTTTCATCATGTATGCTGAAGCGATGGTGGAGGAATGCTGGAATGGAGATAAAAGAAAAAGCATTGGAGGGAGAAGGATCGAGTGTATTCGGTTTGCGGATGACATGATCCTGTTGGCTGATAACACAGAAGACTTGAAGGAAATGGTGAATAAATTAGAGGAAGGATATGGATTAAGGATAAATCAAAAGAAAACAAAAGTTATGCGAATAGGTGAATCTGAAAATGTGAAAGGTGAAAGACTGGAACAAGTGGAAAGCTTTAAATACCTCGGAATGGAAGTGACAGAGAGTTGGAGGAGTGAAAAAGAAATACGGGCACGAATTGGTATGGCAAAGGAGGCATACAGAAAGAAGAGCAAAATGTTAAATAGTGGACTAGAGATGCCACTACGGAAAAAGATAACAAAATGTTTTTTGTGGAGTGTACTACTGTATGGCTGTGAGACGTGGACATGGTTGAAGAGAGACAGGGAAAGAATTCAGTCTTTTGAGATATGGACCTGGAGGAAGATGTTGAATATCAAATGGTGGGATAGGGTAAAAAATGAGGAAATGTTTAGAAGAGTAGGAGAGGAGAGAAGGCTGATTGACATCATTACTAAAAGAAAAAGAATTGGATAGGACATGTATTGAGAAGAGACTGTTTGCTGAAGGATGTGATGGAGGGCATGGTAGAAGGCAAGGCCAAAAGAGGAAGAAGGAGAATGAAGATGACTGACGTTCTAAAAGATGGAGGAGGTTACAGGAATTGAAAAGAAGAGCAGCAGACAGAGAAAGGTGGAGAAGGGGCAACTAGGACCTGCATAAAGCAGAAAACCTAAGAAGAAGATATGTCCTTAGGGTTGGTTGGAGTAGTACCCAGTTCGTAGGCTGGGACTATCTTTCCTATTGCATATAATCGTTCCTGGTTCGATCCCAGGCTGGGAATTTTCTTTCCTATTTTCATCAATAATTTCAACATCTGAGGTTTGACATAAAAAAAAAAATAAAAAAAAAAAAAAACCTCTTAAGACTTTTCATTTATTAATCTAGAACACTTATTGTAAAACATTTGCATGTTTCATAAAAAAACAAGTCTTATTATTGTACTGTATGCAATGTGTTTTTTGTTCTTTTTATTACATGATTGACCATGATTTTGATGTGGTACAGAATTACTGGTTGAATGGCATATTACGTCTACGCGACGTCCACAATTTTTATCTCAAAAACCATATCCAGAGAAAAAAATGAAAGAGAGAAATGTTGCTTAGAGTTGATCTCTCTATCACCCCCATGTTTGTATACTACCCTGTATGCATGAATATGAAAAAACTGTCTTTTTCTTCGAGCGACGCCGGGTACTACAGTTAGTTACTACTAAAAATATAATATCACTTCCCTTGCACTCAACAATACTGATCACAACAATCAAAATAATCATAATATCACACATTGTATTAGATTACATTGTTTTAATTTTATTATTATATCTTACATTCATTCAAAAAACTTTAATACTGAGGATAGGAAAAAATCCCGAAAACGTTATAGTCATCTACGTGTTACGAATCATCGAACTTCCATCATAGACTTTCTTCATCTGTAACTGTGTGCCTCCCTGTGTCCGTGTAACATTTCTTCACTAGATCTTCGTTTCTTCTGTGTTTCCTCTGTATTTCATCCGAGTTTCTTCACAAGTCCTGCATTCCATTTATGTTTTCGTCCTTCAACTTTACTGTATCAATTGGGTGACTTTTTCATTGTTTTTCTTATATTTATTTTAATTTATTTGTCTTCATTTAATTAAAGGAGTGTTATTTATCCTAATTAATATATATTTATCACAACTCCTACGTTTATAAGATAAATAAAGATCCTGTGTAATAACGCTAAGACAGTCGCTATCACGAACCGTGAATTGCAATGCTGTTATGCGTCTCCTTATGTTTGCATGAGGTTAAATGACTGCCCAAATGGCAGAGTCCTCCTTTTTCTTGAATCATGAAATAAACTGATGAAAAATCAACTCAATGCGAAGATAAGAAACTGAAGAAAATTTTTCAAGCCTTTCATAATTACAACACAGAAAAAGGGAAGGAAATATTCGAACCATAAGGACACGTACTAACATCATTGCTATTTACAGTCCGCAATAACTCAATTACTTAGAGAAGCGGCAGCGAAAATACAGTCTAGGTCACAAAATTTGTTCTCTCCCTCTTCTATATTGTAATTATGGTATGCTTGGAGAATTTTCTTCAGTATTACGTTTTTTCTTTCAGAAAGTAGAGTTCTTTTCCATTTTCCAATGTTTTGATTTAAAAAAAGGAGGCCAATTTCCTTGAAATCAGGGCTTCTAATACTTTCCTATCTTTCCTTGGGGGGATTATTTTCTTGTCACGATATCATTTTGATTTTATTACTTGTAAATTATTTTGACTGATTTGCATTATATTGGAAACATGAAAATATTTACACTGGTTTAGGTTCCTTAGGTTTTTTACGTACTAATAACAAAAATTAATAGGCCTTGAATGTGGGACTTGATTTAGTAGTTTCAGCAGTTAGTAAGTGTCGTTTCATGGTAAACATATCGAAATTTAAATTACCTTTTCAATAAGGGGGCTCGGATAAAGCTTATTTTATTCAGGGAGGGACACAGTTGATATCACGTTTATTAGTTGTTTTTTTCAATTCAAAATGACATGATTAGAAACAAGAGCATGAATTTCCAAGGAAACTTTTTAGGGTTTGCGTCTTTTGTTTTTGTAAACAGCGGATCATGCGATTTTGGTAGGGCACAAGAAAAAAAAACTAAGCTAAAAAGATCAACAAAAAATTAATTACTTTACACCATTCTATTTGAAGGTGTTGATATTTTATAGCGCAAACAAGTTTGTTTTCCCACCTTATTTTTCCGTTGGAACACAAAAGAAGTTACTTTTTTAGTGAACTTTTATCTGCTAAAGTAATGAAAAAGACAAAAAAATAATCCCCAATTACACACATTAGAAAAAAATGCCCTGCTTTTTGATTGCTTCATTAAAAGTAAACGTCATAGTCACAAAAAACTTATAAGAATCCTTCATTTCTTTATGGGATCAAATTCTTCGAAATAAGCATTTTGGCAGTTCCCCAGTATGGCCCACAACATCGCCGGACGAAGCTACTTCATCCTATTTAGCATTCTCATATTTATACTCACAATAAATAGTGACAAGCCTCCAGACACACCAGGGGGAGGAAAAGTCAAGAATAATTAGAGTGCCTTTAAGGAGAGTAGCGACAACTCGGAACGGATTTTGATTGGTTAACGCTCCAGATACCATAGTTTTCCCAAAATAGCGTGCCGTTTGCATTGCAGATATAGAGAAATTAATAGTTTTCGTTCCGCTTTTCGTTTTATTGTGCATGTTTCTTAATTTTTGCTAATAAAATTGCATTATTCAAGTTTAAAATGTGTGGTTTTATTAGATTCGCTTTAAAATTAACGACCGAAGTAGCGAAGAGGGAAGGGGAAAAATATTTTTCATAATAAGTATTTATTGTTTTAGTGTTGTTCATTAAAATGTGAATCTCACAAAATAAAGTGATTTTTTAATGATATAATAATAGATAAATATTTCAAGGAATGGTCAAAAATTTTTAATTTATATAATTTTTTTTAATTTTTATAATGTCAAGGAATTTTTATTCAAGGGTCATTCGAGCCCCACGAGCAAATTTTTTATCTTGAAAAATTTAAAACAAACCGTAAAACCAATAATAAAAATAACATTTAATAAATAAACATATTCTCTGTTTCATCTATATACGCTCCACAAGACCTTTGTTTCAATTGTATTTCGTCCACTTCAACCTTTGTATTTCTCCATTGGGTGACTTTTTTTCATTGTTTTTATTATTTATTTTTATTTATATTTCTTTTAATTAAATTGAGTTTTTATTTTTTAATTAATATTTAAGTTACGTAATATATTCAAACGGAGACAAATTTTGGAAAATGAAACTTGAAATTTAAGTATTTTATAGATAGTTTGCAGCATCAAAATTTATTTTTCAGTTGTTATTTAATTGCTAGAAAGTGAAATGATCAACGAGGCATAATGACGAGAGCGAAAACTTTTGCCAAGTTTTTGTCTCTTTTAGCACCTAGACGCAACTATTATAATATTGGTTCATATTTTTTTAAATTTATTTGCATCAAAATGGATCAAAACAAATTTATAGATGTTTCTATTTCATTGGCCAGTGTATATAGCTTATCTAAATATTCTAAATAATTAAACCCTGAACAGAAAGAAAATCTACTGTTTATTACACTACAAATCAAAAATTTTTAAGTAGTCTTTCAGATCACCCTCTATTTAATCTAAATTCTCTAAGATTTAATAGTGCTGAAACCTACACCTTGTAAGCAGTAAGACACCTTTCTAAATTATTACAAATGAATTTTTAATACCATGGAACTATAAAAACAACGTTTATGAATATTTACTGTTAATATTGTGCTCCATGTGTTTTCAAGCATTGGGCTCCTTATCTCATTAAATATCAAAGGTATCTACGTGTTCTTGTTTAAAAAAACTATATTAATTCTTTCCTGAAAACAATTTAATTAATAATAAGACTGACAGGCCGATAAAGTGTGGTTTCTAAGATAATGGGTTCGTTAAATATTTAATCATCTAGAGCGAATGTTTAGTTCTTTATAATCAGGATACCTGATATTGATGTTTAACTCTTTCACGCCATTGGATACCTACTAACCTGGCATTTAGCCCTTTATTTGCTTGTCATTCTAGCTTTTAAGTATTTGCCGTGTATATTAAGAATATACTATATACGCATTCCACTTTACGAAAAGAATGTTTTTTTATCTTAAGACGTTGGCTAGCATTAAATTTTGATAACAAACAAGATTTCGTGTCATCAATTTAACGTCTCATGTATGGTAAAAATGTTACTTTTAAACGGTGATTAGAACATAAAAGCCATGATATAGAATTCAGCACGCAGCAGCGGACAGAAGTTGGAAAACAATTTGCTCTGTTATTCTGTTTTTCTTTCCTCTTTATTCTATAAAAGACAGAAGCTAAGCTGCGTTGCTAAAACTAAAGAATGTACGTAGAATAAATAAATAATATTTACTCTAAAAACCAAGAAACTTTATAAATAAATTACGGAGAAAACTTAGACTCGTCATGGGAAAGCATGTCACCTCAGCAAAAAACCTTTTAAGGCGTCATGAGTTCTTCAGATTAACTATTGTAAAAGAAATAAGAGATGAGAGTATTTCAAATTTGGATTTTTTTTTTCATCTTATAGTTTTCTTTCACAATAGTTAATCCAAAGTCGACTAGATAGAGAAGGCCTACCCAATGAGGTCAAATAGCATAGGCTCGAATGATGCCAGAAGTATTTAGAGGCTAATAAAATGAAGAAATTATCAGAGAATGATTGTGTTTTTCCAAATATTTGAAATTTTAAAATTAAATTCAGCTTTAATATTTTAAAGTCGTTCACAATATATGATGTGGGATCTTGTTGCTCATCAATTTATTTATTTAGGTATTTTAGGTTATTTGAAAAATATTAAACAAAATTAATACCATAACAAACCACACGACCGAAGTGAAAACTTCTATGGCGCTTGTAATCGATTCCAAGTAATATATATGTGAATGATATAAATATTATTAAGTAGCGGAAGAATGAAGCTACTTATTGTTTTCACAATGTCCGTCTGTCTGTCCGTCCGTCCGTCCCCTTCATAATTTCCGAATTTTTGAGGTAGAAGGTTGAAATTCGGAATGTAGCTTACTACGGTCATGGGCACCTTCACTATTTAGTTTGGTTTAGATTGGCCCACTGGGGGTGGAGTTTCGGGGGCGGAAATTAGAGGGGACCAAAAGGTCTATGCGTATTTATGCATATAAAAGAGTGAAATTCGGTATGCAGATTCCTCTAATCAAGATCAACATTATTGTAAAGTTTGGGCCAAATGGTCCCAATAGGGTCGGAGTTGTGTGGGTGGCAGTCACTTGGTCTTCAGTACTATGGCAGCATATGGCGTGTGATGTATCATTCGATCGAAAATGATGAGAAACGAAAGAAGATACAGCTGTTTTTCATTTTCTAAATAATACGTTCGAGAAAACTAATTTTTCGATTAAAAAAATGGGGCGGGAGCGAATTAAAAAGTGCAGAAAAAAGGGTAAAAATAGATGACCTCAGCGCTTCCGCTACTTTCCTATACCTTTCTCGGAAGGATTAATTTCTTGTTATGGTTGTTATTACCTGGACGAATCAGGAACAAACAATTATTAATGGGTTATCCGACAAGGAGTTATCCGACCTTATCCATATTTAGTAGAGGGGGGGGGGTGAATTCGTCTACCTCCGACTAGTAAACGATTAGATGCATGCTCACGGAACATGACCATTGGGTTGATACAGGGTGTCCGGGTGCCTGTATAGGCTCATCAGTTGACACCTGTGCGAGACGTTCCATGCAGTAAGGAGGAAGCAACTGCCTCATGAACGTACAGTACTGTAATCCGCACAACGGTCTCAACGCCGCGACGACAACAACGACAACCGTTCACGCAGTTAACGGACTTTGAAAGAGGTCGGATTATTGGCCTCTCCGAGGCTGGATGATCAACCAGATGGATTGCTGTCCATGTGTCGCGGGACGCACGGACGGTAGGACGATATTGGAGGCAATGGCGAGAGGAAGTTACACATGCCAGAAGACCAGGCTCTGGGGTCCGGAGAAGCACATCAGCTCGTACCGACAGGCGGATACTGCGAACAGCGTTAGCGGATAGAGCCATCACCCTGCGGCAACTGCGCGACAACACCAATACACAACGCGATAATGTCTTCCAGGCGTCCATTCTTGTGTCTTCCTTTGATACCTGAGCACCGCGCAATACGACTGCAATGGTGTCGTGAAAGAGTGGGCTGGCGATTGGAATGGCGCCCGTTGGTCTTCAGCGACGAATCTCGCTTTTGTTTGGACACCGAAGACAGACGCGGACTTCTGTGGTGCAGACCATTGGAACGTGCCAATGAACAATGCATCTGGTATTGCCGATAGGTCTGGGGTGCCATCGGCTACGATACTAGAACGCCTTTAGTCACCATCCAAGGCATCCTGACAGCAGCACGGTACGTCACAGAGATTCTGCAGCCCGTATTACTGCCCTTTCTGAGCACCATCCCCGGCGCAGTCTTTCACCAGGATAACGCCAGACCGCAGACGGCAAACATGAGCATGTCATATCTGCATGATGTCAACAGCCTGCCATGTCCCGCGAGGTCTCCAGACCTATCGCCAATTGAGCACGTGTGGGACATGGTGGGACGTCGATTACGATCGCCCGGCAATCTCTATTACCTAACACAGCAGGTTCACCTGGCCTGGGCAGACATACCCCAAGATGACAATCGCCGCCTGTATGATCACCTACACCTGCGGCTGGAACAATGCATCGCCGCTAGAGGTGGTGCCACAACCTACTGATGCCGCTTTCCGTTGGAACACCCTGTACAAACGAGTGCACGTCTTGGCTCCATAACGTAATAAAGGTGTGTTCAGATGTATCTCTTGCTGTATACATACTTTTGGCTCATTCGGTTAACTCCTTGTTGGTAGGGCAATTTCATTGCAAAACCGTGTATATACAGGGTGTAAATTATCTTCTTCAAAAAACTACCTACGATGTAGACGAAATTCAGCGATTAAAATGATATAAGAACACTTGGGGTCGCAAATTGCAAGACACGCCGTAAATTGAACCTCAAACTAAGCTGAATGACGTGGCGCGGCCCCGCGCCGCCTGGCTGGTTCCCCCGCTCCCCACTACCTCATCCCGAAGAGATCCGCCTTCCACTCCAACGTGAGGTACTCTGCTCTCGCGCCGGAGTCAGTAGCACGAGCAGTAACAACCTTGTTTAATACCACGTGGGCATAATGACATCAAAATGACGAACATCAAGATAGCCATTATTATCAATTACGCTGGCGTTCGGTCTCTGTTCGGTAAGATTTCTGATTGTTTCATTTATCGTGTCACCCTCAAGCGTATTCGTGTCCAGCACCAATTGATCCCATCTACATGATGGCAGGAAGGCAACTCTTACTATATTTGCCAGAACCATTGCAGCACACGGGACTCCAGAATAGCCTAAGCGAATATTACTTCCTTTCCTTGATGCCAGGAGGCACGTATAATTCTCGAATGCTCTCCTATTGGCATGTTGCTGGACACTCCAATTATAGACTCTACTAGAGGTTGAATGTTGCTGCGCTCATGCTCTTGTGGTTGCAGTACTCGAATCATATCTCGCTCATTTATATGAACATTGTTATCAATGACCACATCTCTATAGAGCGGATTATAGGCTATGAGCCAACATAATGCAGCATACACTCTAGATCTTGATATTATATGTTCTCCTGTGATGTCAAGATTCTCCAAGTGCTCAATTACAACGACCATTCCCGCACCTTCTGCAGATCTCGGTAACATATTCGGGAGGTTCTTAGTAAATTCGAAAACATCTTGTGCAAAAAGCACAGCTTGGCCACGAAAGCCGTAGTGTCCATATCGTCCGAGAGCTCAACAATCTTCAAAAATTGTGTAAGGCATGCAATAACATCTGGAACCTCACCAGGATCAAGATTGTTCCAATATGTTTTAGGTGGATGCATAATCTTGGTATACTTGTTATATGATTCATGCATCTATGACATACACTATGTCTGCGAGCACTCTTCAATTCATCAGGCAGATATGCAAGAGCTTGTGTACTAGGAGAGCAAGTTTCTATTTGGCAGGGATAGCATCTTTTCGTGCACATTTGGCAGATGCGATCTGCAAAAAAAAAAAAAATTAACAGTTTTGTCAGATATTTTCACGTCCGATAGTATTCGTTGTTGGGCTTGGGCATAGCATAAACGTCTTTTTTCCAAACAAACTTGACGTTGCTCGAATGTCTCCTCTCTTCTTGTTTGTGAATCATGAGCACGGACTTTTTCTAAGCGAGCTCAATGTTGCTCAGGTGTTCATCTGCTCTTACTTGTGAGGCATGAACACGATGATTATCTAAACGAGCTTGTTGCTGATCAGGTGTTTCATTCGACCGCTTTCGTCTCGCATTTCTTAATCTTGCGTCACGCAATTCACTATTTTCTTTGCTCTTTTATTATTTTTTCGTTTACCTAACCGTGCACGCTTAACAAATGGTTCTTCGTATCCAATTTTCTTTTTCTCTGCGTTGCAGTTTCAGTTCTTTTAGTTTCTTTCATATCCAACGAATATGGCGGTAAGTTAATGGTTTTTTAAAATGAAAGTTTAATTTTTTCACTTGAAAGAAACAATCTTATAGGCAAAACAACGAGGCCTACGAGATAACAAGGCGAAAAAGTCACTTGACCACTGGGATGCTAGCAACCAATGACGTATATTAAAGATAGACTCCGAATCCTATTGTTAACAGCGGCAAAAAGTGAAGCAAATTGAGCCATGATAGTCCTGGGCAGGAGTGAGCCGTGGAGTAATTAGCTGTCTGGCTGCTTTGTTTTTGAAGATTTTGGACCCGAGGAATTATTAATTCAAAACCATTATTCAAAGTTGTTCTGCGTACAACTGCACAAACAGACAAGAAAAAGGATCAGGAATCATTTTCCACAAAAATAAATCAAAAATACGCAACTAAAATGAAAATAAGTTACTGAAAGACAATCGAAACGAAATTGAAATTGAAACCATGATCGAAAAATTGATTATAAAATATAATGATAAAATACTTCAAACACAAAATAAACGAAAAGATAAACTCATCATTCCGTGATCGGCGTGTGAAAGAATTATTAATCAGCTACTCTCGTGTTTAGCCATGTGTTTTGCATCATCTTCACTCACTTTCAGCCATGACAGTTCTGGGCATGGAGCTTCCCAATTTGCTTCAAGTTACAACAATAGGATTCGGAGTCTATCTTTAATATACGTCATTGCTAGCAACAATTTAACGTTCATTGTCTCCATCTTGGATGTTAATAATCAGTATTTTTCTGTTTATTGGAAACAATGATGGTTGGATTGTTGCTACCACCCAGATGGTCAGGTGACTTTTCCGCTTCCAGGCCTTGTTATCTCGTCGGCCTTGTCTTATAATTTAGCCCACGAGATAGACAGGCCCTGGCCAACACCACCTAAAGATAAGGCCTGGGCGCTGACACGTCATTACATTGTTACATCACCTCAGTAGGGAATTGTTAACCGTATTTCTACCAATAATAAGCC
This sequence comes from Rhysida immarginata, assembly GCA_023313115.1. NCBI lineage: Eukaryota > Metazoa > Arthropoda > Chilopoda > Scolopendromorpha > Scolopendridae > Rhysida > Rhysida immarginata. The sequence goes on along the minus strand of JAHWFO010029122.1, from coordinate 1,220,592 downwards.
CGGAATTTTCCCTACTCATGTGATGTAACAATGTAATGACGTTCAAGCGCCCAGGCCTAGGTATTGTCCTGGCGCGGAAAAGTCACCTGATCATCTTAGTCCGAATAACAATGTAACCTTCATTGTTTCCAACAAACGAAAAATTGCTGATTGTTAAAATCCAAGATGGAAACAGTGAAGGTTACATTGTTATTCGGACCATAGTCTTTTAATCAATGACGTATATTAAAGATAGGCTCCGAATCCTATTGTTAACAGCGGCAAAAAGTGAAGCAAATTGAGCCATGATAGTTCTGGGCAGGAGTGAGCCGTGGAGTAATTAGCTGTCTGGCTGCTTTGTTTTTGAAGATTTTGGGCCTGCGGAATAATTATTTCAAAACCATTGCCCAAAGTTAAACTGCGTACAGATGTACAAACAAACAAGAAAAAGGATCAGGAATCATTTTCCACAAAAATAAATCAAAAATATGTAACTAAAATGAAAATACATAACTGAAAGACAATCGAAACGAAATTGAAATTGAAACCGTGATCGAAAAATTGTTTATAAAATATAATGAATATTTCAAATACAAAGTAAACGAAAAGGTAAACTTATCAGTCCGTGATCGGCGTGTGAAAGAATTAATAATCAGTTACTCTTCTGTTTAGCCATGTCTTTTGCATCATCTTCACTCACTTTCGGCCATGACAGTTCTGGGCATGGAGCTTTCCAATTTGCTTCATTTTACAACAATAGGATTCGGAATCTATCTTTAATATACGTCATTGCTTTTAATCCCCTGGTCTGTGCACAGCATTGTTTTAGTCCAACAATTGGATTGCTGTATTTACTGAAAAGTCGTTTTTCTTCCCCTCTCTTGAATGAATTTGGCTACAGCTCAAACATAACGTTGCATTTTAACGATCGCACAACGTAACAAAACTGTCAGCTACTATTACGTGTTCAGCAACAAACCGTAACATTACCTGACAGTTTTGTTACGTTGTGCGATTGTTAAAATGCATTGTTATGTTTGAGCAGTAGCCAAATTCATTCAAGAGAAGGGGCAAAAAAGGACTTTTCAGTAGAGTTCCTGTAAGTAAAATGAGTAATGACACGCCGCCATTTTGGGTGTATTTGGCAGCCATGTATAATGTTATCCTATGGGAAAAACTGCAAGTTTGATTGAATTTTTGTAATTACGAGGGAAAATAATTCTGTTTCTAAAGATGTATGGAAATTCATTACCAAATGAAATTTGTTAAAAAATATTTTATTTAAGTGTGAGATGGATTTCCTCCGAAAAATTCCATGAGAAAAACTGCTCTTTTTTGAACATCACTTTGCTCAGTTACATAATCAATAATTCCATATAAATGCTTAGGCTGTATTTATTTAATTTCTGAAAGCAATAGCTATTACAAATTGTTAAATTTGCACTTCTGTTAAATATTTTTTTTTATTCGATTTTGGCTGTCTAGAGAGCACGTAATTTAAAACTGTGTTAATTGAAATTTGAAGGGGAAGAATCTGTATATACCTGATTAAATTTGAAACTGGAATTGTTAGTTCCAGAGTATGGATGAAAATGATGAAAGGATGATAATGAAAAGGGAAAAACAAAAACATCCTTGCCCTCGGCTGGATTCGAACCCGCGCCTTAACGCTCTTGGCCATCAAGCCGGCTTGTTAAATATTTTATTACAAATTTATTTTAAAAATTCAATTCAACTAAAAATAAGAACTTGTAAAGTGATAAATGATGTGAGAAATCTGATATTTTTAATATCACAGTTTTTACCGTTTTAAGATCATAAAAATTCATTCTTTACGACGTTCGTGAATACCTGTAAATACTGAGAGCATCCATTTTGTGGGTTGTCACATGATTTAATAAACGGCTTTAATTGGCTGAATTCGCTTTCCATAGGAAAGAATGGAGTGCCATTACTCGTTTTACTTACAGGAACTCTACTTTTCAGTAAATACAGCAATCTAGTTGTTGGACTAAAACAATGCTGTGCACAGACCAGGGGATTAAAAGACTATGTTCGGACTAAGATGATCAGGTGACTTTTCCGCGACAGGGCCTATCTATCTCGTAGGTTACGCCTATAACGATACTCGAATGTGAGTATAACATGTTTTTGTATATTACTGCGCACAGCTTAATTAGATTTATTGTAAGCATTCTTTCTAAAACATAGATTTTTCTATTGCTCTTTTATGGTCAAATAATGGAGAACTCCCCTGTTTCTTTTCATGCATTTATACGGCAGTTTATCAGTTTGTTATCAATCCATTTTCCTGTAAATTCAGAAACCATGCAACATTACAACAAATGGCACAGCAGCACGACGATATTATGAGCGCTCACGAGCTCGCATGAATTTGTTTATCCAATTGCATCGCAAAACTGCATATAAAATTCGGTTTCCATATAACGCGGTACAAAATTATCTAATTGTACTAAATCTAAGTCTTTCAAAACGCAATTTCCATATAACACGGTACGCTGTTCCATATCACGCGTTACGAGATAATTGGATTTTCTTTACTAATATTCAAATTTTTATAAAGCGGTACGAATTGAACTAACTTGTACTAATTTTTTCTGAATTTCTTAATAATACGGTTTCCTTATAATGCAGTACGAATGAGTCGCTTTATAGGACAGTGAATGTATTTGTTTAGAGTGCTAACCACAATAAGAAGATAATTATGAAATGATAATATCAACAACATACGCAAAGTTTTTGTGGCGGCGGTGGATGATGATTGCAGGAAAAGTAATGTGACCGCCTATCAGTAGCCAGAATAACCACTTTTCACTGTGCGGACAGCTGCGAGACGGGCAGGAGGAGAGTCAATAAGGTTCTGGAAAAGATTGACAGGGATGTGAAGCCATACCGATCACCAGTTTTGTTGCGAGCTGTCGTATGTTGCGCGGTGGAGGATCCACGGCACGAACAATCCGATGGAGGTGGTCCCACAGATGCTCTATGGGGTTTAAATCCGGAGAGTTTGGGGGCCAGAGGAGTACCGTAAACGCATCCTCATGATCTTCGAACCACGCACGGACACTTGGCATTATCCTCTGTATGGCACTTCGCATTATCCTGCTGAAAGATGCCATCGTGCTGAGTAAACACAATCTGCATGCAGGGGTGGACATGGTCCGAAAGGACAGATGCTTACTTCCATTGATCCATGGTGCCGTCCACATTGATGAGTGCACCCAGAGAATGCCATGAAAACATTCCCCAGACCATAATGTTGCCTCCCCTGCCTCCTTCCCATGTTGCAGAGTGTTTGTTTTCTGACGCTGAACGCCGTACAGCCATCGCCCATCTGTCTGATGGAGCATAAACCGTGATTCTTCGGAAAAGCCACCTTTTGCCACTCTGTTGCTGTCCAGTTGCGCTACTGGCTTGAAAATGTCATTGGTGCACGAACCAGCCGTCTGCTGCGGAGCCCCATACGCGGCAACATTCGCTGAACGGTCGTTGAAGATACACGTTTGGTAGCCACCTGGTTCATCTGTGTGCTCAGTTGGCCCACAGTTGCACGTCTGTTCGCTTGCGCTCATCTCCTTAGCCGTCGCTCACCTCTGTCATCTATGGTCCATGGTGTCCGACACTTGGCACGTCGCTGATTTTGGATATTGCCATTCTGCCATGCACGGTACACTTTCACCACGGCGGCACGCGAACGGTTCACAAAATTAGCCGTTTCGGAAAAACTTCCACCTTTAGCTCGGAAGCCGATGATCATGCCCTTTTGGAAGTCGGATAAATCGCTACGTTTCGCCATGACTCCAATAATTGCAATGTTTTCTGCTTCCTTTCCATCTCTAATACTTGTACGTACTTGCTGGACATAACAACTGGACGCGCTGATGTTGAACGCAGGGAGTAGTCACATTAATATGACTGGACTGTGTATTATCAGACAATTGGTACACCAAAATTTATGCGAATGTCAGTACAGGGAAACATGTGATCGATATTGAAGAGGATTGTTATGGATCTATGTAAACAACTATCATTTTTAAAAATGGCGCGTGCATTCATTTCACGTAGATTATTGTTAGGGCAAATATTAAAATAGTTACTATTCGAACAGCGAGCTAAAAACATTGAGTTATGCCACCGAAAATGGAGAGATGTTGGGAGGGCTCTATAACAATCTTTTCCGATGTCAAATTCAGATATTCTCCAATTAAAGCATGCAAGAAGCTTCGTAGTTTCCAAGAAAGGGATATCAAGTGTACTAAATTACACTGGCAAAACTAGAATGGCGCCATTCCTGAGGGTAAAAAGCAGGCCATTCTCAGAATATCCACTAGCCATACTCCTGAAGTCGTTCGAAAAATTCGTCCGGATGTGACTCACCAACAAAACGGTCCATTGCACAGAAGGTAAGGACATCTGCGTACACGCTAAATACAATTAACACAACCATGATTCACAACTGAAGAAGTGACAAATGAGCCACGTTCATAAATCGTCCCCACGCCATGTTCAAGGACGACGTACTAACTGTCGTAAACTCTATGAATGATACCTGACAGTATGTGATCACATACGATGAGGCGTATGCTTGTTTAAGCGACTATCCAAAGAGTTCTAAGAACTTCAGAAAATGGTACTGTGAATGGGAGGAAACCTTTTCGAAAGGTTTCATGATTGTGACGGGATACAGCTAAAACGGCAAGTTTACTTTACACAGAGTTGAGTCAAAGACCAAGGTCAACGCCACGTACTATCAGACTATTGTTCTAACCTCCATATTTACTTGTGACATCCCCGAATTGTACGATAGATAAGTAAACAAGGTATGGCTGCACCAAGACAAGCATTAGAGTTATACTGTCGTCTCAGCTCGCCTGTTCCTGGAACGCATCCAAGAATATACCGGAATCCGCTCCATTCCATTCAGCGACGTATCGGCCAAGACGAAGGACGCAGCGCCAATGGATTTTTGTAACTTTGGCGTACTTAAATGGGCCCTCTGGAAGAGACGATAGCGAACAGTGGAGGGTCTTTAATAAGCGTGTCAACAGCAGTGGTTACGAATTGATCTTGGTGTTCTGCGTTCCAGTCTCCTGCAGTGGAAACTGCAATCTAAGGCAACAGCAGCTATGGATGGCTACCAGGTATTCCACCGTTTCTATCCCCCTGCAACACGTTACCATAGATCCCTAACAACCCTCAGTTTTGTTATATAAAGAAATTCAGTGTAATGTTTCTCTAGGAAAAAAATTCCGTCACACGGAGATCGGCATAGTGGGTAACAATCACGTGGTCTTTAAAAATGCAACATGTAACATATGATAAGTCATTCAATCGGAAATGATATAAAACGAAAGAATGTAGAGCCTTTAATTACAATATAGAAAAGGGATGAAAAATTCCGCGACCTGGATTCGAACCAGTAACCACTATACTCCTGCCAGGGAATCATGAGAACTGTCAGTCAATGCGTTACCATGAAAATCATCTGGTATAAAAAAGCCTTATTTCGCAGTTAATGAAGAATTAATTTTCTTCAGAGGAATAATAATACCGGGTGATTCAATCAATTTCTGACCATTTCCCTCGAATGACGTGCATTAGGGATAAACAATTGAAAGAATATGAGCGCTATATCGAATTTCTAAATCGTTGGAGTTTGTATTGTTGCAACGGCGCTGCATGAAAATCGTATTGTTGAAAAATGGCGCCCGCTTTATCAACAGAGCAGAGATGCAAGGTTGTCGAATGGTATTTCGAGACAAAATCACCTGTAACCGTGCAAAGAAAGTTCCGGAAGGAGTATAAGTGTCGAGACGCACCAGGCAGGCAAGCAATCATGGATTTTGTCAAGCAATTTCGTGCCACAGGATGTGTTAAAGGCAAGAAAAAAGGCGGGAGCGAAGCTCGTGTTCGAACGGCCGAAGTTGTCGAAAATGTTCGCACAAAGTTGGTCGATTCCCCTACCAAAAAATCTGTTCGCCGCCTATCCATTGAAGAAGGGCTGTCGTATACCACGACGTGGCGAATTTTGAGAAAGGATTTACACCTGTTCCCGTATAAGATCCATGTTTATCAGGAGCTAACAGACACTGGAAGACAGAAGCGACAACAATTTGCGATGGAGTTTGGAGCAGAAATGGAAGCCAATCAGGACATTGTGGATAACCTGTGGATTTCAGATGAGGCCTTCTTCCATTTGTCAGGTGACGTTAATAGACACAACGTTCGTTTTTTGGGGTTCCCAGCACCCTCATGAGATCCATAAGTCACCTCTTCATCCACGAAAGATTATGGCTTGTTGCGCGATTTCCAAAAGAGGCATCATTGGCCCGTTTTTTTTTGAGGGCACCGTAACGTCACAGGCTTACCTTAACATGTTGGAAACCTTCTTCATCCCCGAGCTGCGAAGGAGGCGTATACCGCTTCGACATCAATGGTTTCAACAGGGATGGGGCTAGGCCTCACACCACTAATGAAGTGCTAGACTTTCTCAATCAGAAATTCGGAAATCGTGTCATTTCAAACAGGTTTCCAGATCGATTCGGGGGTGGCTTTCTTTGGCTCCCTACGAGTCCTGACCTAAACCCATGTGATTTTTATCTCTGGGGATTCCTTAAAGACAGTGTGTTCACTACAGCACCAAGAACCCTAGACCAACTGCGACAAAGCATCGTCGACTGATGCACCCTTGTGGATGCAGAAATCCTGGATAGAGTTATGAACAACTTCACCATTCGGCTGCGAGCAGTTCAAAACGTTCTTGGTGGCCACATTGAGCATATCATCAAGACTTTTCCACGGGAATAAAAACTCCGAACTGCCTAAAATATCATACTGATATGCTAAGTTTGTAAACATTAATGGGTCAATAAATCATAGTACTGAAATGGTCAGAAATTGACTGAATCCCCTGTACGTTGTTATTTGACATGTCGTTTGAGCACGTGGAAAATAAAGGGCACTTTATACAGGAAATATTAACGACAAATAAATGTCCCGTGTAATAAGGCTAAGACAGTCGCTATCACGAACCGTGAATAGCAATGCTGTTACGTTTCATGAGGTTAAATGACTGCCCAAATGGCAGAGTCCTCTTTTCCCTTGAATCATGAAATAAACTGAGGAAAACTCAAACTCAAAGCGAAGATAAGGAACTGAAGAAAAATTTTCAAGCATCTCATAATTACAACACAGAAAAGGGAAGGAAATATTTGAAACAAAAGGACACGTCCTAACAATTGCTATTTACAGTCCGCAATAGCTCAATTAGAGATGCGGCAGCGAAAATCGAGTCCAGGTCGCAGAATTTGTTCTCTCCCTTTTCAAGATTGTAATTATGGTATGAGTGGAGAATTTTCTTCAGTTACACGTTTTTTCTTTCAGAAAGTAGAGTCCTTTTTCATTTTCCAATGTTTTGATTAAAAAAAGCAGGCCAATTTCCTTGAAATCAGGGCTTCTAATGCTTTCCGATCTTTCCTTGGGGGAATTATTTTCTTGTTATGATATCATTTTGATTTGTATTATTTGTTTGTAAGCTGGTAAATTATTGAGACTGATTTGCATTATACTGGAAACATGAAAATATTTACCCTGATTGAGGTTTTTTACGTACCAATAACAAAAATTAATAGGCCTTGATTGTGGGCCTTGATTTAGTAGTTTCAGCAGTTGGTAAGTTTCATTTCATGGTAAATACGTCAAATTTTATCATTCGCTATCATTAAGAGGGCTCGATCCAGGATTATTCTATTCAGTGCCTATAATGATATCACGTTTATTTGTTGTTTTTTTTAAATTAAAAGATACATGTAATACGATTAGAAACAAGACCATGAATTTCGAAGGAAACTTTAGTCTATTTCGTATTTTGTTTTCGTAAACAGCGGATAATGCGATTTTGGCAGGTGCCCTTCGTAAACACCTTCAAGAAAAAAAGACCAACAAAAAATTAATTACTATACACCATTCTATTTGAAGGTATTAATATCTTATAGCGCAAACACGTTTATTTTTCCACTTTATTTTTCCGTCGGAACACAAAAGAGGTTATTTTGATCGTGAACTTTTATCTGCTAAGGTAGTGAAAAACACTAAATATATCCCCCAACCACACACATTAGAAAAAATGCCCTGCATTTTGATTGGTTCATTAAAAGTAAACGTCATAGTCACAAATAACTTATAACAACCCTTCATTTCTTTATGAGATCAAACTCTTCAAAGAAATCATTTTGGCAATTCCCCAACATGGCCTACATAATCTTCGGACGAAGCTACTTCATCCTATTTAGCATTCTCGTGTTTATAAACACAGTAAATAGCGGCAGGCCTCCCGACACACCAGGGGGAAGAAATGACAGGAATGATGTTCAAAGTAGGCAAACACATTATTATTATTATTATTATTATTATTATTATTATTATTATTATTATTAGTGTCGGATTTAAGGGGGTGGCTACAGGGGCTATAGGGGCTACAGGGGTGGTCCTAACTTACAACATATTAGCCAAACCACCTGATTGGCCACTCCCTTGAGCAAGTTCTAGATCCGCCACTGATTATTATTATTATTATCATTGTTTGGGGAAGCCAAACTCGGATCAAGTCCGGAAGCCAATCCTAGAGGCGGACCCAAAAGAGGGCCAAAGCCCAAGGGACTCAAATGCGAGGGAGGGAAAGTCACTTATTATTATTATTATTATTGTTATTATTATTATTATTATTATTATATTATAATGTAACAACAACAGGAGTGTCCCACCGGATAAACCGGAAGGAAGAGCCCGATGTTGTCCCCCAAACAGGCCGAGGCCCAAAAACGGGGTTAATGAAACAAGTATAATAAACTAAAACTATCGACTAATTAATAGATAAGGAAAAGAAAATACGTAAGATAAATTAAGTAATTAATAAATGAAGTAGAAAAAAAAGGAAAAAAAATTGGTAAAAAATGATTGAATGGGACCTAAAAACAATGATAATAATGGAAATAATGAAGCTGATAATAACAGACGCAGAACAAAGAGTAACCTGGAGAATTAAATCATAGAACAATCATTCGAATAACGTAAAACGTTTATCTTCGAAATCGTCAAGATTAAAATCCTTAAAATTCGCTCTAAAATTAGCAATAAGTTTCATTACTGGATCGATATCACATAAATTAGTTCTCCACTTAAAGGGTGGCTTAAAAGTATAACCGATTCGCTTTCTTTTCAACTGTTGGAAATTAAAATCATCTATTATAGCAGGCGCGCGCATCTTTTCATAATAAAGATTAAGAAATATATTGAGAAAGCATATATTAATGACGTGATTAATACTGAACAGAGGATTATTAATAAAATACAAATCCTGAACTTTGAGCCTTTTCTGGAGAAACTTACTAAAACTGGTAAATTTGCGCTGGATATGGGTTAGGGCTTGCATATTGCTGCCATACCATATCCAGACGCAATAAAGAAGCTTGGGTACCACAAATGCTTTAAATAAAGTGATGAAGATCGAAACGTCTGCAAAATAATGAGTGAGTCGTTTGAGAATTCCAAGACGCCGAGAGATGTCGCAATTAAGAGACTCTATGTGCGTCAGGAAAGAGCAATTTTCGGTAAACAAGACACCAAGATCCTTAAGCTCAGACTTCCTAGTAAGGAGACCATCACCAGTGCTATAATCAAACAGAAACGGAGCTATAATAATTATTATTATTATTATTATTATTTTTATTATTATTATTATTATGTTAATCTTACAAATGTGGAAATTTTGGCCTATGCAGACGATCTGAAATTATTTAAGAAAATTAGTAAAATTGAAGACTCCAACGTTTTACAAAATGAAATTATAAATCTTGAAAGGTGGGTCAGGCAAAATGGGATGAAGATGAATATCGACAAGACTTTTTATGTTAGGTATACAAGAAAAAGCTTACCGTTTGCCAATAATTATAGCGTGAATGATAATAGTATAACTCAGAAGCATAAGATTCGTGACTTGGGAATATATTATAGTGATAATGGAACGTTTGTTGAACATATCAACCATTTGATTGTTCACCTATCTAGAATTACGGGAACGATAAAAAGATTAAAAAATTTTTTCCATAAAGTTCGGACATTTGAGAAATTGTTTGAAACACTTATAATGAGCAAAATTTTTTATGGCTTTGAGATATGGTTTACTAATATGTATTATGCCACCATTAGATTACAGAAGAAAATTGATAGCTGGAAGAAATTTTTGAGTTCTTTTAAAAGTATTAAACCCATTAGTATTATTTTACCTGAATTGGCAGATCGAAGTTATCAACGCTTACTTTTAAAATTAAGCAGTGGCAAAATAGTTTGTAAAGAAATTTTAAATAAAATAGGAATCGCCTACAATGTTGGCTCAAAAAGATCTGGCGCCAAACTTGTATGGAAACATTATAAATCAAATTACAAATATATTGATGTAGGGTGGAAACTTGTCGATTGTTATAACCGGTCCAGTGTTAAACCCAACATTTTTTATCCTTTTAATTAAACATTTTAAATTTCCTTTATTGAATTTTTAAATTTTTAGCTTAATAGTATGTTTAATGAAATTTTCTTTTCCTAACGATCCTGCTTATAGTAGAATTATTATTATTATTTATTATGTTTGTTCTAATGTGTTATTATTATACTATTATTATTTTACTAAATAGTTAAGTTTCTTTTTTTTAATGTCCTCTTATATAGATAGTTAAGTTTTTTTCCTTTGACTTCTCTGACTTCAGGCTCAATCTTGCCGATTATTTTAATCGTGCAATTATTTGGGCTTGATATTTCTTATTTATGACCCTCGTTTTAGTAACCCCGCTTTTGGGCTTCGGCCTGTTGGGGGCGACTCTTTTTGTGAGATGTCGTACATTATTATTAAATTAAATTATTATTATTATTATTATTTCTGGTAAATTTTCATTTTTTTATTACTAAGAACTTTGAGAAGTATGTTGACGATTAAAAGTGGAGGATTTATATTTCTAATACTAATCATCTGTTTAAATTACTACACAACTTCTATATATTTTTTTAATTCCTCTGATTTTAACTTAGGTATTTATCGATGCTGATCACTTGAAGGACTCGGTGCAATAAGGACCTAACCCACAGGAAGAAGTTTTTGAGTAAAGTGATGTTATATTGTTTAAAAATTTGTAAATCTGTATGGTTGATGTTTTGCCGTTCTGTGATTGCAGTTTACTTGTGCAATTGTTACTGAAACATATTGTAAATTGGCTTCACAAGCAGTAATTATTACATTTAGTAAGAATTTCTTCCTATTGGTTAGGACCTTCTTGCCCACTTAATTTATACTTTATTAAAATTTATTAAATCTTAATATTTTCAATAATATTATTATCTATATTAAAGAAAATTTAAATTTTGTGATAGATGATGCAGAAAATATTGAAGAATGTGAAAGTGTTACTGGAAAAATATTTTTTCCTTGTATCAATATGAAAGAAGTTCAAAAATATTTGTATTGTATAATAATATATAGACCACCTAATTGTAATATTAATAGGTTTATGGATTCGTTTAATAGTTTACTAAAAATGTTTGGAGATAATGAAAAGTTAATTATAATGGGAGATTTAAATTTGAACATACTTGACAGTGCAAATCCAGGTATTAATAGGTATTTGAACATATTAAGGCAATATGGGTTAACTCAAAAAGTCAATATGCCAACAAGAATTGAAAAATATGGTAGAAAAATTACAAAATCAATTTTAGATCATGTGATAAGTCGGGTTTTCGACTGGGATTGCAAAGTTAAAGTAATTACAAAAAAGTTTGCTGATCATAATATTCTCTGGGTTAATTTAAATTATGGTAGAAACAGTATTGTTGAAAACGTTGGCAAAGATTGGATGATAGATGTAAAATTAGTAAATAAGTATATTAAGAAGGTAAATTGGAACAGGGTTTCAGAATATAAAAAAAGTGATAAAATCTATGAATTTTTTGCTGAAAATTTTAAAGATATTTATAAAAAATCAAAAATTCAGGGTAAAAAAAACAAAACAGCAAAAAAACCGTGGACAACTCAAGAAATGATGGGTTTAATAATGGAAAAAGATAAGGCATGGAAAAAATGCAAGAAAAATAATTATAATGATGAGAATATGAGTGATTATAGAAAATTAAATGACATCGTGAATACGCAAATACGAAAATTAAAGAAAGAGTATTTTATGAAAAACTTTCAAAAAAATGAAAAGAATATTAAAGAAACATGGAGACTAGTTAATAATTTATTGGGAAAAAATAACAAAACTACAGAAAATGAGGATAAATTCCTTGAACAGCATGTAGAAGGGTTTAATAATAACTTTCAAGAACAAGTTAAGATCTTTATAGATGGAGTTTAGGAAGAGAAATATGATGGAAGTAAATTTATATCGTTACAAAATTCTATTGTTATAAATTCTGTGGAAGAAAAAGAAATTGAGAAAATTATTGCAAGTCTAAATATAAATAAGTCTTCAGGAATTGATGGAATTAGGGCAAAGGACATTAGAAGTAATGGTAAAATTTTTGTAAAACCGTTTACTCATTTATACAATGTAATATTGAAGACAAATGAATGGCCGGAGCAGATAAAATTGTCAAAGGTTAGACCAATCTATAAGAAAGGTAAAAAGACAGATTTAAATAATTATCGACCAATATCTATACTTTCTATAATCACAAAAAGTTTTGAACATTGGATTAAAATAAAACTGGAGGAATTTTGGGAAAAGAACAATATTTTTGGTAAAGAAATATATGGATATAGAAAAAAAATGTCAACCCATTTTTGGTGAATCGTGATATTTTGTTTTTAAAATTAGAACAATATGGTATAAGAGGACAATTTTTAAATTTGTTGAAAGGAATGTATACCAATAGAATGCGAAAGGTTAAGGTAAATGATTCTGACAGTTCAGTTTGTGAAATCACAAATGGTATTCCTCAAGGGTCAATATTAAGTCCATTAATGTTCAACATTTTTATAAATGATCTACCCATTTTTATAAGATTGTGCATATTATGTCCCTAATGCACAATTTTATATATATGCAGATGATGTTGCTTTACTAACCATGCATAAAAATGAAGAAAAAGTTTTAAGAGATACGCAGAAAAATTTAGCTCTAACAATTAAATGGATAAAAAATAATAAGATGAGTTTAAATCTGAATGAAACACATTTAATGAAATTTATAATTCCACATAAACAATATGATAATTTCTTGACGCAAAAGTTATTTTTTCATAAAATGGAGTGTATGGAGAGCATGGAGGAATGGAAAGATAATTGCTTATGTAAATGTCCAAAAATCCAAGAAGTTAAAAGCATAAAATATTTAGGATTAGATATCGATGCCACTCTATCATGGCACATTCACATAAATAATTTAGTGTCAAAATTACGCAAAATCTTATACTTGATGTTTTTTGTTAAATTTTACTGTCCTCTAAGGGTTAGAAAATTATTATATTATACACACTTTGAATCAAGAATACGCTATGGTCTATTGGTTTATCATCATGGAGCACAATTCTCAAAAGTAGAAGACTTGCAAGATAGAATTATAAAATCAATGGTTGCTGAAACATATTTGGAAAAAAACAGCTTATTAAATACTTTTAAAAAATTAGGAATACAAAAAGTTACAGATTTGATAGAATATCGGATTATTATAGAAAATTTTTTTTCAAAAATTATTTAATTAAAAGAAAAACTCAATACGGTTTAAGAAAACAATACAAATATGTAGTACCAAAAGTCTTTAATTTATATGGTGCAAGAGAAAAAGAATATTACATACCACAGACTTTTAATTGACTCCCGACATAGATATTACGTATAATAACATATAGAATGTTAAAAAATTGTTTAACTTGGAAAAATTATTTGTAATTATTTTTAGAATTATTTTTGTTACTTGAAAACTTTATTTGTATTTTGTATACATTTGAATTTGTTTTTGTATGTTATTAATTTTTTGTTCCTGTTTATATAATCTTTTGTCCCTATAATCCCATATAAGCCTATAGTAAGGCTTCGGGGTTTGGCAAAACTGTATTTTAAACTTAAAAATATTATATATTATATTATTATTATTAAAAAAAAATTATTATTTTATAGTCAGCCTTATTTGATAATAGTCTTTTTTAAGTGGTGTTTTTCTGTAAATTTTATTCTCCTTTCTTTTATTTATGTATATTTTCATTAATCCCGTTTTGGGCGTTTTGCCCGTTGAAGGGCAACATAAGGCTTTGCCTTCCAGTTTACCTGGTGGGTTATTCCCTGTTGTTGTTACATAAATTAAAATTTTGAATTCTCTTTATCTGTCCATCGACATCCACACGAAAACTCGTCCATAGTAATAGTGAGAAAAATAATTAGTTAATTTCTAATTCGCTTATGAATCATCCCACGTCAAATTGGACAAAATTGGGTGATAATTGACCTTAGGGTCTCTGATTTTTCTCAAACTTTATCAGTGTATTCTAGTGGATAAAATAAAAGGCATGCATAGTTTCGTTTGTAAGATAAAAAAATATTTTAGTTATAAATAATTATCAAAGTTATCAAAATTTCGCGCATCTCATCACATATAAAAGAAGCATATCTAAGGTTTTATTCGTCGTAGAGAATTGTCGTATATATCAAATAGAAGTTAAAAGGAATCACTTTTTCCCTTAATTTACTTTATGGACTTCAAAATAAATTATGAGGAGAAAAATGCGTTTTTGTTTTATAAAATCATATATTAATCTGAAAACGATGTTCTAAAATTATTAAATAAATAGAGTTTAATTTCCTCAGATCCATTGCATGGAATTACGAAATTACAGGATGGAATTCAAATTAGTTCAGTCAGTATTAAATTATTTATGAGGTCGTGTGCGCTCAGAGACAGTCGGGTTATTTAACAACAGTCTCTTAACAGTCTCTGGGTGCGCTACTTTGATATGTCAGCAGGAGCCGGAATACAACAATGGCTCAGGCGACGATCTTGAAGCGACGATCATATCATCTGCAGTTAACACTTTTCTTAAATTACATCTACTAACATTTGTTTTCTATACCTCTAAAAGGAATTCCACTTTGAAATTTGGGTGACCATTAGAACAAACATCAAAAAATATGCTAGTATTTTTTACAATTTTTAATATGTCTTTTTAACTTAATATATTCAAAATTAATGTTGAAATCTTGTTAAATAATTTTTTTTATTTCAATTATATCCTGAAAATATAGTTTAAAAGCCCACATTTTAAGTTTTATAATGAGCTGTGAATGAAACCTGTACGAGGTAAAGTTTCAGAGAAACATGGATTTATAGAACACCTGAAACGGCTAATTTATCTTAAGCCAAAGTAACAAGAATGTCATCTTGCATGATCTAAATTGTTCATTGCAATTTTCTATTAATTTTTAAAATAGATAATTTATTGATTAATAACCGGTTTCGCCTTTTGTATCAGGCTTCTTCAGATTGTGATTAATACTAAATCAGGGGCTATTTCTATATTTCCGTCTGAATTCTATATTTCCGTATTTCAGTCCTTCCGCACTTTTTATAAAGTGGGGTATATGATATATAAAGTGAATGTCTCTTTCATTACCGATTAAGAATATCACATCCAAATTACCGTGGGACCAATAGTTCTCGAAATGTAGGACAAAAACGCACTGCCCTGGCAAAAGTATCCGGACAGTTTCGATTTTAGACATTTCGTCGAATATCTAAAAAAAAATACTTGACGAAATAAATTCTGAAACTTTAGGGGTGTAAAGAGGATGTTACACCTCATGTATTTCAGCGAAGTCAATATGAGGTTGATAAGCCTTCATATCAGTTTAATGAAAAGAGTTTGATATGGTGTCCGGTCCAAAAATAAAAATTTGGAGAAAACTTCTTATCGGTTTGTTTATATTTGAGAGCAACTGAAATTCAACTCATTCTATCGACGGTATCTTTCTGAATTTTCACGCTATTTGCTTGGGCTTTTTATAAGAGTAGCTCTATACCTTTGACTAATAAATTATGCAAAAGACGTTTTGATACCCCTTGCGCATGCATAGTTATACATTATTTAGTAAAAATGGTCATATTTCTTCAAATGTTTATTTTTTAATATTCTGATTGCATAGTGTTGTCTCTACAGAAATTGTTCGAATGTCCTGGAAATGTTATTGCATTGAGTTGAAAATCTTGCATTTTATCAACAAAAAATTTTACGAAAAAATTTCAATTTTTTTTTAAAAAAACCCTTTATATCTCCATGAATATACATGTTATTCTCATACAAAAAATAAATAAGTAAAAGAAGCCTCATAATCATTTGATACAGCTACAACGCGTTTCAAGCATTATTTTTTACTGGGTGATCCCAAACATTATTTTTTTCTTTGTTCAATTTGTTGCTAGTCCCCTATTAGCCTTCGGAAGAAAACCTTCACTGAATTATGAGTTTTAGAGTTCTCACACTGTAAGGTGAAATGGAAGAGTTTACTTTATCGCACCCAATAGATAGGGACGCCATAGAGATAGTATACTTTATACCCTCATGCGCAATCTGTGAGCTGCTTTTTTCACTCAAGGCTGCTCGCAACCGCTCGTTGCAGCCTGTTGTTGAAGTGCCAGAATTTAAGAAAATTAGAGCATTTACAAAAAATTTCCCTACATATCCCTCCCATTGAGCGCGATAAAGTGAAGTCTTCCATTTCACATTACAGTGTGAGAACTCTAACATCCTCTTTACACCCCTAAAGTTTCAGGATAATTCGTCAAGTATTTTTCTGGATATTCGACAAAACGGCTAAAATCGAAAGTGCCCGGATACTTTTGGCAAGGCAGTGTATGCTCCATCTCGAAAATAGCGACTCACAGCAAAATCGAACCTAAATACACGGGTGTTCATAAACTAAGGGATTTTCAGAATGGAATCCTTCCGGACATCCGATCAGTACCAAACTTGGTATCGTAAAGTGGGGCTACTTGGACACGTTTTATGCACATTTTTCGAGATTCAAAGTGAAAAATAAAGTTAGGGCAACAAAAACATGTTTATCGTACCGATCCAACCGTTAGGATTACATAGCTGTCATAAAACATTGAAAATATACATACACCATATTGCCATTAATGACCGGACACTTTCGATTTTAAACGTTTTGTCGAATATCTAGAAAAATACTTGACGAATTATCCTGAAATTTCAGGGGTGTAAAAATGATGTTACACCTCATATATTTCAGCGAAGGTTTTCTCCCGAAGGCAAATAGGGACCAGCAAAGAAGTGAACCAAAAATATAATGTTTGGAATCACCCTGTAAAAAATAATGCTTGTCGTTGTAGCATATGCTTAAGAGGCTTGTTTTACTTTTCTTTGTTCATTTGTATGAGAATATCACGTATATTCATGGAGATATAAAGGTTTCTTTAAAAAGGTCGAAATGTTTTCGTAAGTTTTTTGTTTATAACACGCAAGATTTTCAACCCAATGCATTGCCATTTACGAAAACTTGACAAACTACAGTACAGACAACACCCTGCAATCAGAATAGAAAAATATTAAATACTTGATGAAATATGAGCATTTTTACTAAATAATGCTTAACTGCGCATGCGTTAACAAATTGTCTTTTGCATAATTTATTAGCCAAATGTATAGAGCTACTTTTATAAAAAGCCCAAGCAAATATCGTGAAAATTGAGAAAGATATCGCCGATAGAATGAGTTGAATTTCAGTTGCTCTCAAAAATAAACAAAACGATAAGTGCCTTTCTCCAAAGTTTTATTTTTGGATCGGACACCAGTATCAACTTCTTCTCCTTATCTTGTCTTTATCTTGATCGCTGTCATCGAAGATTTCTTCCTCTTCCGTGTTTTCTCAGCGGGAGTAGTTGTAACATGGATCTGTACTCTCATTGTTACAGGCACCACAGATCCAGTAGTTGCATTTCAGACACTGTATCCTCTCAATCTTACTCCACCTGTCGTCTTTCCAATTTATGCGGCAAATACCGCAAGTAGATGTGTCAATCTTTTTTCCTTTACGTCTCTTGCGAATGGCTTTTCTTTTAAAAGATTTTTTGTTTGGATGTCTGAGGAAGAAGGCTGATCTTGATTGGCAGCAGCTTGTATATCACCAGTAGGAATCTTTTTGCCTGTATCTTTTGGTCTTGCTTTTTTACTGTTTCTCGCCACTTCCTCGGTGCTCCTGCAACAGCTCCAGCAAACTTGCATCTAAAACTTACACATGTGTCTCTGTTTTCACTCTCATCTAGACCATTGGGAATTCTTTTCAACATCTCATTTGGATTAGGAGGATGCAAGTCAGTTGCTCTAAAACCTGATTTCAGGTTTGGGTCTACCCTGTCGCTGATTGGTTTCCAGAGTCTATTTAGCAATACAGAGAACTCTGGAATGCAACCAGGGTACCTGTTTTTCTTTCTCCATTGATCCAATATTTCTCTCCACTTTTTCTTCATAGGTGCAAAAACTGCAACATGTAAGGATTGCATTAGGTGAGTGGCATTTGCTGGAAATGGCGTCAAATAGATTTTACTCTCCTTATAGGGATTGAATACTTTAGGAGAAAGTGGCTTGCCAGATTGTTTCCCAACAATAGAACTGTATCTTCTCGGTCGCGAATTGCTTCAACATGTAGTAACAGGATATCAAAAACCCTTGAGCTGTTGGCATATTTTGAACCGGCTAGTCCATCTTGAGCCCAGTTGCCATATATGTTTTGTGCTTTATACACCACCATGGGAGGATTCAAATCTCCATTTGCCTTTCCACAAAACATAATGCTGATCGAAGCCCGAGAATGTTCTTGTACTCTTTCCACCCTTTTTGTGTTTCTTGGCACTATTTTTTTAGCATCAGAGTCATCAGTGACATTCGTCTCATCATAGTTGTATAGGTTTACGCCTTTCACTGAGGAAAGGGTAAGCTCAGCGTTGTTAATAAAGGCCATAATGTCATCTCGGTTGACTGACGACCTGGACCGCTTGATGTTTGATGCAACCCTGATGGATAGGTTGCTTCTGGCGATAAACGAATCGATACAATCTGGACCTGGGTATTGTCCTTGAAGACCTGGACATGGTTTCCTTGTTTATCTAGGTAATTTTTCACCACAGGTAATTTTCCTTGTTTATCTAGGTATCGAATGTCGGCCTTTGTCAAGGGGAATCCCCAATTTGCAACAATAGCCAGGAATCAGCTGTTTCTCGGACTTAAACAACGGTCGGATATTCAACGGGTTTCATATTTCTTCAAGCCCCTTCCGTACTAATGCTGCCCGAGGCACTTTGAAAGTTTCTGCGGCCTCCCGAACTGCATCCATAGCTCTTCCCAGCTCTTTCACTTTGTAATTCATGTAGGGTTTTGATCCTGGATGGTCTTTTGATACGTGCGCACCATTTTTAAACATTAACTACCTGTAACAAAAAGCCCACAAATAAACAAAAACATAACCTAACCTCTCTTTCGTGACGCAGGAATGAACACATGTGCGTTGTGTTCATATAGCCTCGGGGTGTCCAAGTAGCCCGAGGATAATTTTACAATAATTTGTTCTTTAAGCCGTGCAAACACAATTCAGTCATCTTCTATACATATAATAGAACTGTAGCCGACCTGGTATCTGTACATAAAATAAATTTAAGAAAATCTTATGCGACAGCTTTTACTAACGATAACCCAAAGCAATCATTATTAGAATTTTTGTCTGTATATCTGTATGTTTGTTTGTTACCACATCACGCAAAAACTACTATACGAAAATTAACGCGGTTTTCATATTCCCATTGTTTTAGGTGTAACTCAAAAACGGGTGTATGTTTTATCGTGATACGCCATCTAGAAGCCGAGTTCTAGGCTAAAAGCTTTTAAGCTGGTGGTTGAATAAAAGCTGACATGCGGTCAAGGTATACTTTAGTTCACAAAACAATCAACTACGTAACAATGCAATTACGAGTTCAGCAACAAATACGTATCCCTATCTGACAGTTTTGTTCCGTTGTACGATTGTTAAAGTATATTGTTAAGTTTGGACTGTAGCCAAACTTATGCAATAGAGCGGGTAAAATCAACACCACCTAGACAGAAGGCCTGCGCACAAAAATTGTTTGCTTTGTTACATCATCATCAAGCGGCCAAAATTAGGGCTTATTATTGGTAGAAATACGATTAACAATAGCCGCTTTTGTATGATGTAACAATATATGACGTTTCTGTGCGCAGGCCTTCTTTCTAGGAGGTTTTGGTAAAATCGACTGTTCAGTAAAACTCTCGATTACTAAAGTACAGCACTTATATTTCCCAATGCTAGCAGATAATACCGGTTGTTCTTTGGTTGGTTTGAGGTCACGTGAGTTTTTTTTTCCAGTCATCTTTGGCCCAGACATTTATACATATATTAAGGTTTATTATTTTAATTATTGTAAACAAAATTTAGAGGAAATATAATAGCTAAAAAAATGGTTTTTCACGCAAACGATCTAATCTGACTTCTGTTTCTGCACGACCTAAACGAGCACGATTGAGACGTCCAGCAGAAAGCTAACCGGAACATGTTCAGCGTTTAGAGACGCAGCGTTCTAGAAGTGTGATATCTCGATCTCCAGAAACTCCATCCGGACATGAAGCTCGGTTGAGTTACTCCCGAGGCAGTCCGCTCGCGGTCGCTCTCTAGAGATATGCGATCAAAGTGACTCACGTTTGGATGCTAATACAGAGTGATCCAAAAGTCGTGTACATAGAAATAAGTAAAAACCAGATGATATTAAATAATACTATTTACTACTATTTAATATATTAATAACACAACACGTCTATATTTTTACAACAAATGCACAAAATATAAATTTTTCAAAGCAGCCGATGAAACTTTTCAACTATTAATTTAATTGTAAACAATCGAATTAGGATGTACGCGATTTTTGGATTACCTTATAGAAACCGAAATGCTGCGTCACGGTCTGAATAGAGTAGTGCAGAATGTGAACGTCGTTTGAGTGCCGACCGGTCTCGCCACGGTGAAGCTTGAAGTGTGGAAACTCAAAAAGATTGTGAATTTTGTTTATTCTCTAACGGTACGTGGCATAAAATATCACAATCTCTGGAGACTGATGAGGAACGGGAATTACATTTGTCTACTGAGCGTTTCAGCTATGAACTTTCGCGCCTATTGGAGACAGAAGAGCAGTATAAGCTACATTTATCTGCCACCCTGTGTCGGTACCATGAGAGACAAGTTGTGGTCGTGAATCATTTGACACAAGAACGCAGTCGTTTGCAGGAAGTGCGGCAAGTACAATTCTACCCAGAAACGAACTATATAGTTAGAGGAAGATCGGCTGCGTCATGCCGTTTACAGGTTGTTTAACATGTCGATGGTTTACAAATCTGAAAACCTGCCGTAGCTAGAAAAAGAAAAAAAGCAAATTTAATTACGATTCAGTAATTAAATATTCCGATTATTCCCGACTACGCCTTATGGACGAAATGTGCACTTATTGTCGTGCCTTCAAGTGGAAGAGATAACCTAAGAGAATGTGCTGTTCTTCAGGGAAGCTCGACTAGAAAGAATGCAAGAACTATCAGAGCCATTGGGAACATCCAGATTCGAAAGAAGTTTTGGATTTCATACGGGGCTATAATAGCTCTTTTGTAATGACTTTTTGGAGGAAATCAGATTACTGGATGTGCATTTTTGTCCCCATTCAAAGCACAGAGTCAAGTTTATCACTTAATTGGCTTTTGTAGCCGATTACCAAGACCAGGTAAATGTTAGGCGTAAACATATGTCTAACATATTTGAACACTAAATTATTAAGTGGGTTGCAAAATATGCTCCATTGTGTGAACCAGTATGTTCACTGTTTCAAAATTGCACTTGATTCTGTTCCTAATGATGATCGGAATAACCACAAGTTTGTAATTGCAGCCGACAATTACAAACAGGAGCTCTCTTAGGTCGATACAGTGCTCTTACCAAGAACGAAGTAGCCGTTCTTTTAGTCCTTTTGATAGGAGGGATATTGTTTACGTACATAGGATGATCGCCTTCAAAGGATCAGCGAAACACATCGCGCCTGTGGTTCATTAGAGTATCCTTTAATGTTTTGTCGAGGGGAAGACTGCTATAATTTTCCCTTTATGATTTTGACCACAAATAGTTGTTACAAATTTCTACAAGAAAACTTCCGCTATGCCGTATTACAATTTTATAATCTAGTTGCGTCAGAAGAAGCATATCTATCTTGACAGATTTCGTGGAGTTTTCAGTCAATTTTAGTTAGATATTTACGCCAAAACTGAAACTAAGCGATTAATTTTCAACCCTGCTAATCAAAGACATGCGGAAAATTATGTTGAACTTAGAGACGATTAGCAGCGGGATACCGATGATGTAAACGTGGGCAGAATGGTGATTCTCTCATCCAAATTCACTGGAGTCCTAGATATATGCACGAGCGCACTCAAGATGCTATATGTTATGTTCGAAAATATGGTGGAGCAGATTTATTTATTACCATGATAACCAATCCTAGGTGGCTTGAAATAAACACCAACTTGCTTCCTGGACAGACATCCTTATGACAGGCACGACTTGATTTCTCGGGTATTTCATTTAAAGCAGAAGCGTCTGATAGACTTTGTCACAAAAGAGAAGGTATTTGGAGCTGTCCGATGCTACATGTGCTCAATAGAATGGTAGAAACATGGTTTATTACACTAGCATAATTTTTTAATCAAATAAGAACTCAAGAAAACTATTGGTTGTGTGAAAGAACCAAAAAAATGAGCAAGCGGCTGCAATAAACCGCAGCATTTTGCAAAACCTTGAAGGGAAAGAGGTGATAACTCTATAAATGTGGTCTTCGATCAAACTGATGCCACCACTTATCCGGTAGAGTTTCTTAACACTTAGTGCATTCGGACTTCCCGCACATAATACCGCCCTGAAAGTCGGTGTTCCGATGATGATTCTTCAGAACATAATCCCTCAGAAGTTGTGTAATGGCTTAAAGTAGTATCGCTACAAAATAATATTATTGAAGCGGAGATCCTAATGGGCTGTGTTGCTGATGAGATAGTTTTCATACCGAATATACCTCTCATTCCTAATAACTTTCACTTTCAATTATGCGCGTGCAATTCCCAGCCAGCGTCTGTTTTGCTATGACCATTAAGAACTCATAAGGACAGATACTCCGGGCCGCTGGCCTAAATCTCAGAACAGCTGCTTCTCGCACGGACAGATTATGTAGCCTGCTCTCGGGTCGAAGATAATCTGCTCATAGCAGCTTCTATGGGAAAAACGGAAAACGTTTTTATAAAGAAATCCTTTAAATAAACGGCAAATTAAGCTATACTTTAAGTGATAATTAACGTGTTGGCTTACCTCCTTTATTCTGTTTTATGTTCTTTGTATATGTGTTCCTTTGTGTCAATAAAGAATGTTTGTATTGTATTCTATTATACAAGAGTTATATTCAAGTACTTAAACATATAATAATTTCTTTACTTTCTTTAAACTACTTCCCGGTATAGAATTTTTAAACATCCACGCAGATGAAGTCGCGGGCAACGGCTAGTTAAACATAAAAGTAGCAGTGCCCCTCCCCTACAACGTGCTGGCATGCTCAAAAACTAGGTATCCAACAATGATTGGTGGATGGCATCCAATTACAAAATTAATGGTGTTCGCAGAACCTGCAGTGTTTGCGGAAGTGGTACTCAGGCCGCAACACATCTTCCAAGAGCGTTCCATCTGTCTAAGTAAAATATAAATTTTATGAAGATTATTAGCAAATAAAGTTTTATGTGAAAGATGAGTTAAACAGTTTGAGTATGTAAATACAGGGAGGTTAATAGAAACCATACAGTTAGCTCGCTAGTAAAGCTCACGGAGTGATAATAAAAATTCGAACCAAAACTAATTTAGCCAAAATCTTTGTAGATTTAAAAAATATTACTTGCCAAAGTTGATATTTAATTATTTCATACGTACATAAAAAACGCAGATATACAAAGAGGCTCGAAATGGCCAATTATGAAATAAGATGGAAATTGATAATTTTAAATTTTTTTCATATTGTTTGATGCAAATAAGATTAAATGGTCATTTTCATGCTTATTCACTAATATCTATAACACTGATGTCACTAACGAATTTGCAGAATGGGACTCTTAAACATAGAGATGGACGGAAGTATCTAAAAATTGCATGGACACATATGACACAAAAACTTATAACAACCCCCCCCCCCCCTCTGGTTCTGTAAACTGTAAGCGGCATTTATTACGTTGCGTGGTCCCCCAGCATAGAAATACGCGCAGCATAACGTGCTGGCATGTTCTAAACCAGGGTATCCAACAATGGTTGGGGGATGGCATCCCATTCATGGACCTATGATGTACTTTATGACACGTGCACTAAGATCTTTGTCGCAAGGTCAATGAGATAAGTGCGTTCCGTTACCAGTGGTGGTGTCCCCTGTGTCTTTAATGTGAATTTAATAATGGAATGGTGTTTACAGGATTTGTAGAATGGCCTTACCAAGTTTGGTGCTGATCGGATGTGTGGGAGGGTCTCATTCAGCAAATTCCTTAATTTATCGACACCAGTGAGATACATAATAAACCTTCGATTGTGGGATATCATTTGATGAAATCCTTTCTTGCGCTGTTGTAAACAAAGTGAGGTTTACTAGAGTTTATCTTTATTTCTTCAGAAAGTACTGCAGAGAATTTTCCAGCTGTTATTTTTTTGGTCTAGTATATCTTTGGCTCCCTATCATTTTCACTATGAACTTACATTGTAGTCTGTATAATGTACTTTTCAGCTTCATGAACTCTAAAGATTCTATAGTGTTTTTGGATGTTTGGAGATAATTCCGAAATCTCTTAACATAGTAAACAAGAATGATTTTACCGCCAAAGCGGATAAAGGGAGCACATTTTCTTGTTATAGCATCGTACATGGATGTATAGAATTAACCAACATTTTAAAACACTTGAGAGTAAATAAATAAATATGAAAACTAAATTGTAAATTACTATTTAAATAGCTTAACATATAGAGAGCATTTAAAAGAATAAACTTGAAGAATGAAAGGTAAATGGAGAGTGAAGTTATTCCTCATACACTTAAAAAAATAAAAGTTCTTTAATTTGTAAGAATTCTCACATAATGTTAAACGAAGTGAGCCTCAATTGCTGAAGCGTTATGTGTATTGGAAAGTCTTATTGAAGCAAGCGATTAACTACTATTAAATTAATTAGTAATGAGTTTTAGATACCATTAAGCCTAAGAGTACTATACTCTTGATTCAAATAAGCTATGGATAACAAAAGATCTAATAACGCGTAAGGAGTTGGCTGATATATTACACGCCATATCTTAGCATTAAAAGTTCTATAAATTCTGTATTGTACCATTAGGGCACGTGCTACAAAACCAATTGCCACTATCATTATTTACTCGTTATATTCACTCATGGCACGTTGTTACGATTGTTTGATATATTACATGCCATATGTTAACATTTAAAGTTCCAATGGTGCCATATGGTATCATATGGCACCTTTAAGGCACGTGCTACTAAGCCAATACAATTATCATTATTTACACGTGATATTCGCTCATGGCACATTGTAACGAGTTGTTTGATATATTACATGCCATATCTTAGCATTGAAAGTTCCAATGGTACCATATGGTTTCATAGGGCACCATTAGGGCACGTGCTAGTAAACCAATAACCATTATCATTATTT
>JAHWFO010029122.1:1170014-1194135 GCA_023313115.1 Rhysida immarginata | reverse complement strand
GTACCATATCATGCCATAGGGCACCATTAGGG
The DNA here is from genome assembly GCA_023313115.1 of Rhysida immarginata. NCBI lineage: Eukaryota > Metazoa > Arthropoda > Chilopoda > Scolopendromorpha > Scolopendridae > Rhysida > Rhysida immarginata. The sequence continues at coordinate 1,194,103 of JAHWFO010029122.1, read as the reverse complement.
CACGTGCTACTAAACTGTTAACCATTATCATTATTTTCTCGTGATAGTCACTCATGGCACGTTGTTACGAGTCGTTTGATGTATTACATGCCATATCTTAGCATTGAAAGTTCCAATGGTACCACTTGGTACCATTAAAACACGTACTACTAAACAATTCAGACATCACTATATACCGTTATATTCATTCATGAGACATCCTTGCACGTACACGTGCCATTAGACCGATACTTGCTATCACTAGTTACTCTTTTATATTCGTTCATGATATGTTGTGATAATTTGTTTGATATATTACATGCCATATCTTGTTATAGGAAATGTTTAAGAGGGTATCATAATGGTACCATTAAAGCACGTGCTATTAGAGCACGTACTTATTCCTGCTATTTCACGTTCGTACTTCTACGTACTCTGTCCCATTTTAATGGATTGGTGAAAACAGACTGTGAAAAAGTTAATTCGTTTTCAAGTTATCGTAATAAATGCTAAGCTCCCTAGGAATAAAAAAATTCTCTTGATTTAGGGACCGAACTGCCCTTTTAATAATCGTCAAACACGTGCATCCTGCACGCACACCATCTCATTAACGTTTAGAGCACGCGCAGAACCGAACCCATGTTCTCAACACGCGTTTTACCAAATGCGAGGATAATTCGTTTCTTCCAGCAATTCAAGACATGATTGAATGAATTGTGAGATTGCAATACATGCAATTCAATACATGCAACGCAATGAATTGTGGGATTGTCTACAGACGGACGGACGGACAGCTGGACAAACCGATCACATAAGCACATTTCTATATATAGAAAATGTGCTAAAAAATAAAACTATGATGGTATGAAACCGACCATTATCTGTGAGTGAAAAAAGATAGCGAGAAAGGGACTGATTTTTATTCTGCCTTGCGCAATAATCAGAACATGTTCGTAGCTCTGCTATACTTTGCAGTAAGTGTTTTAGATAACCTGATAAAAAACAAAGAGCAGACTTCATTTGGAGATAACAATTTTGACTTTCAATGTTTATTTATTTATTTATTTATTTATTTATTGAAAATTGTAAGCAATAGGCTGAGTGCCCAGTAACAGCTTACAGCTGAGCAATTACAATAAAAGACAAATTCCATAGGAATCAGACTATGGAATAATCTAACAATCGAAATACGCTCTTCCCCTTCCTTATCCATTTTCAAAAGCAGACTGAAGAAATATTTCTCTAATTTCTCTTATAATCCCTTTTTATCTATCGCTTTCATTTTATCATTTATGCTGATTGTTTTTCTTATTTTTTTTTTTAATGTATTTCTCATTTTCCTTCCATCCAGGGACCTAACTCGTCGGCCTTCGGCCAGTTTGGCCCTGGTTGGTTGATTCTGTAATTATTCTTAATTAAATGAAATTAAATTATTAATTAATTAAATGAAAAAAAAATTAAGGTAAAATAAAATTATAGATTATGAAAAATGAAAATATTATTATGAAAAAAATTGTAATCAAAGAAAAATAATTAAGAATTACAGAATGAGGGTAATATTTAATAGTGGCAATGTTCTCTGGAATAGTGGCACTACAAATGCCTTTTTAATGCCAATGGATTAATAAAACAAAAATGTCATGATCATGGTCACATCAACCACGGATTCCATTTTGAAAGCAAAAATTTTGGTGCAACGTAGAAGACGATGAATGAAATTATATGAGATGTTGTGGGAAGATTAAAAGACGCCGAGTATATATTATCTTTTTGTTCAATAAAAATTGTCAACAAAATGTACTGCGCTTTTGCATACGGTGCCACTTTTACCCTTGGTGGTAACTGTATGCACTGATTAATTTCCCCATGTTATTTGTACTTTTATATATTTGAAAACGTATATAAAAGCACTATATTCTGCGCTAAAATACATAATTTTAATCGAATAACTTTATCTCTTCTGTTTTGGGTCTTAGGAGGCAGTGAAAAACATACAGAAGTTGGTTGTTACACTAAGGAGAGCATAAACGATGAAGGCTTCGCAATCAATAATGATGGACAGCATTGCACTGATAATTGCAAAGGTCATAAATATTTTGCTTTATCCAAACATGGAGACACTCGAGATTGCTACTGTGGAACCACTCCTCCTATCCAATCCGCTGAATCGAATAATTGCCCAAAGTGCTACGAAGGTAAATGGAAATGTGGAAAAGAAAATTACGCATTCGTCTATGAACTTTCTGAAGCCGATTCCGAAGGTAAGCACTTATGGAATTCAGCGAAGGTTTCTAGGCGTCGATATTAAAACAATTTCAGCACCCTGTACAGAATTTGAGCTTTCTAATACACAAAATTTCTCGAAAGAACGACGCCTAGAAATGTTCCATTTTTAGAAAGTTTTTTTGAATTTGAATTAGAGTTGTATTGGATTCTTCATCTGTTTCAGTTCTACATAAAATGATGTGAAGGCTTTCATTTTCAAATTAAAAATGGTTGCTTTCAGAAAAATTTTTTTCTGAGTCCACATTATTTCAGAGAAACATCAATATATCAAATTAACAACTTGCAAAAGATCTAAAATGAACCTAAATGACAATTAAATGTTGTAAATTAGCGTAAAAGGACATAGTTTCTTGTTTTGAAATTCAAACAAATGTTTCTAAAATTCAAAATATGATATTGTTTGAAATTGTTGTAAATTTTAAATATGAGCAAATGTTTGTTAATGTCACATTTTAGTTTAAATTTAGGGACGGCGCTGAATAAATTAATAGTTCAGTAGCCAAGAGCGCTTACGCACAGGTCTTATATCTCTCTCACAACCAGCAGGCTGCGGGTTCGATTACCGCTGAAGGCATGGAAGTTTGGATCCCTTTACTAACAAGCTTGGAAGAGCAAACAAAGCCTTAGTAGTCTGATCCCCTGTTACATTAATTTGCAATAAATCCAATATACATTCTTAACACTGAAAAGGTAAAAGAGAAATAGAGAACATAGAAAGAAGTAATAAAAGTATTTGTTATTAATCTAAATTTGTGTGTTATGTGAAATTATATAGAATTTTAATTCGTCATGTGAAAATTACATTTATTGTAAAGAAAATAAATTACCCTTAAGGGAAATAAACGTTTAAAGTCATTAAGAAATACCTTAAAAGTAATTAAGCCATCTCCAGGGTGCCTGTAAGGAGACCGGCGACAACTGGGGCCGTCGACCATGTTTTTCCCAACGATTGAATTAGCAGAGATACAATTTATTATACTTTTCAGCTTATTAAGAAGGCTAATGCTGAATAGCCTACCAAGCTTTTATTTGTATATTAGATAAAGGAGGTTGAAAAAAGAAGCACATTAACGTTTTAATTTTCATAATAAATGTGATTATTTGATCAGCTGATAACTTAGCAAGTTCGAAAATTGATTTTTTTCACCTTTTCAGCAAAAAGGGAAAGTAAAAGCCAAAAACCAAAGAGATTATATTTAGCAGTCTAAACACGTTTTACATTTACACAGAAATAAAAATTTGACATCTATTGCAAGAGATGAAAAAAAAAATTCTCAATTATCGATGAATAATTTTAGAAAAAAATCTAGATTCACTCTTTTATTCTTTTTATCGTGGAATTGTTCTAACGTCACTTTCTCGTGTTTGCAAGTTGCAAATGAATTAAAAAATATGAATCAAAATTATAATAGTTACGTCTATGTGTTAAAAGAGAAAAAAAATTGGCAAAACTTTTCGCGCGAGTAACTACACTCGTCATCAGGCCTCGTTGATCACTTCAATGTCTAGCAATAACAACTGAAAAATTAACTTTGACGCTACAAAGAATCAATAACACTTAAATTTCAAGCTTCATTTTCCAAAATTTTTCTCCATTTGAATATATTACATGACTTAAATATGTTGTGTTTATTAAATGATATATTTACTACTGGTTTTACGGTTTGTTTTAAATTTTTCAAGATAAAAATCTTGCTCATTGGGCCCGAATGACCCTTGAATAAAAAAAATATATACAAATTTAAAATTTTTTATCATTACTTGAAAACTTTATCTATTATTATATCTTTTTATTATTAAGTTTTTAATTCTTTAATTTTTGTGTTGTTCACAGTAGTTAATTATTAGTTGTTGTTTTTGTTTTTTTTTATTTATGTGTTTTTCATCAATCCCGTTTTGGGCATTTAGCCTGTTGGGGGGCAACAAGGGGCTCTCCACTCCGGAGTATCTGGCGGGGTATTCCCCTTTTGCTGCTACAATTATTATTATTATTATTATTATTATTATTATTATTATTAACAAGATAAGAGGAAAAGGTTTTTTTTCAAACCAATCTTTTATAATAGAGTTTTTGCAACCTCAAACGATATGCGAAATACGAAAGGTGAAATGTGATAGGTGGCATTTTGGTCATGTGACTGCCATGTACCGTTTGGTCATGCCAGCTTTGGTCGAACGAAATACGAAAATTCTAAAAAGTTTCGTTGCCACCTTTGGTAACCAAATGTGTCGTCGCGCATGCGTGCTGCGCCCAACCTCCACGCTCTGATAGCAAGTTCCTCACGTTAACCAACATGGCGTCCGACGGGAAACTGCTTCGCAGTTGTTTAACACAATGTTAAATCCCACCACGAGTTATAGCTTTAAACTTTAATAGTACTTACTTCTCCTTGCTGCCATGATGCTGAGAATCAGATATCAGATGAGCTGAGCAGTGTAGAAGTAAAACCTGATGTTGGCAGTATCGAAACTCTGGAATTTCTCTTTCATACCCCGTTCTCTGTACAGAATAGAACGCATTTCTCTTTTCGTATTTCTTATTTCGCGGGTGCAAAAAACTCTCAAAACGAAATACGAAAGGAGAAAGACGAAATGTCATCTTTTGCATTTCGCCTTTCGTATTTCGCATATCGTTTGAGGTTGCAAAAAGTCTCTAATGTTTTATTTAGTGGCAAAATAAAGCTTAATTTTGCAACAATAAACAAGAGATCCATTTTGCTGTCGCCATAACGAATTGTCCAATTGTCACAACAAACAATTCGTAATGATGAATTAGTACCATTAGAACACGAACCAACGAACAGATTTGAAATGTTTTATTTCTTTAACATAAATTGTCATCGATCCTGTGTATGAGAGTCAAGTTTCAGCTCCCTAGCTTGTCGGGAAGTTGGTTTAATATTAATTACAAGATTTGACCTAAACAAACTAACATTGCAAGTTTAATAAAAGCTTTAAAAAATCACTTTATTTTTTGAGATTCATATTTTTAAGAACATTTATTTATTTTTTTATTTTTATTTATTTATTTAAGTGTAATATACAATATACAATGTAGAATACAATATTGTATACAAGGGCCAATATTGTATGGCTGGAGGCCGATGAGTTGGTCCCTGGCCGGAAGAACGTTTAATGAAGTAATACAAAAAATATATAATTATATAAAAATAATTAAAAACATATAATTTATAAAATATAATCATAGTTGGAAAACGAAATGCTAGGTTTAGAGGGTTAGGGGGAGAAGTTAAAAAAATACTTCTTTAGTCTGGACTTAAAAATGTAGTAGAAAAGCAATGGTTATATGCTCATTGCCTGCAGCTTCGGTGATTTCAATCGTGTGAATATTCTACGCTTATGGCGTTTCTAGATCAAATGAATACATGTTTTTCGGAAAAAAATAATTATGTAGTTAAATAAATATAAAAACATAATTCATTAAAAGAAGTATATACAAAAGAATAAAAAATAGTGGTTTTACATAGACAGCAAACCAACGAGATTGGAAAATATACTTTGAAAAAGACAGGAACAAAAATCAAAACACTTAATATTTGTTATTATAAAGCCTCTGTCCATATCGTTCCTAAAAACTATGAATAAAAAACATATTGAATAATTATATCGTAGTTATATCGTAATATTTATAATTAATTACAATAATTACAGTATACATATTAATTATATTAATCTCCTCCCTTATACAGGGTGATTCAGTCAATTTCTGACCATTTCAGTACTATGATTTATTGACCCATTAATGTTTACAAACTTAGCATTTCAGTATAATATTTTAGGCCGTTCGGAGTTTTTATTCCCGTGGAAAAGTCTTGATGATATGCTCAAAGCGGCTACCACGAACGTTTTGAACTGCTCGCAGCCGAATGGTGAAGTTGTTCATAACTCTATCCAAGATTTCTGCATCTGCAGCAGTGACGATGCTTTGTCGCAGCTGGTCTAGGGTTCTTGGTGCTATAGTAAACACACTGTCTTTAAGGAACCCCCAGAGATAAAAATCACATGGGTTTAGGTCAGGACTCGTACGGGGCCAAAGAAAGCCACCCCCGAATCGATCTGGAAACCTGTTTGAAATGACACGATTTCCTAAATTCTGATTGAGAAAGTCTAGCACTTTATTAGTGGTGTGAGACCTAGCCCCATCCTGTTGAAACCATTGATGTCGAAGCGGTATACGCCTCCTTCGCAGCTCGGGGATGAAGAAGGTTTCCAACATGTTAAGGTAAGCCTGTGACGTTACGGTGCCGTCAAAAAAGAACGGACCAATGATGCCTCTTTTGGAAATCGCGCACCAAGCCATAACCTTTCGTGGATGAAGAGGTGACTTATGGATCTCATGAGGGTGCTGGAAACCCTTAAAACGAACGTTTTGTTTATTATCGTCACCTGACAGATGGAAGAAGGCCTCATCTGACACCCACAGGTTGTCCACAATTTCCTGATTGGCTTCCATTTCTGCTCCAAACTCCATCGCAAATTGTTGTCGCTTCTGTCTTCCAGTGTCTGTTAACTCCTGATAAACATGGATCTTATACGGGAACAGGTGTAAATCCTTTCTCAAAATTCGCCACGTCGTGGTATACGACAGCCCTTCTTCAATGGATAGGCGGCGAACAGATATTTTGGTAGGGGAATCGACCAACCTTGTGCGAACATTTTCGACAACTTCGGCCGTTCGAGCACGAGCTTCGCTCCCGCCTTTTTTCTTGCCTTTAACACATCCAGTGTCACGAAATTGCTTGACAAAATCCATGATTGCTTGCCTGCCTGGTGCGTCTCGACATTTATACTCCTTCCGGAACTTTCTTGCACGGTTACAGGTGATTTTGTCTCGAAATACCATTCGACAACCTTGCATTTCTGCTCTGTTTATATTGCGGGCGCCATTTTTCAACAATACGATTTTTATGCAGCGCCGTTGCAACAATACAAACTCCAACTATTTAGAAATTCGATATAGCCAACACCTCCTAAAGAGAAAACCTCTGCACGGAAACCGTCATACATTGTTACATCATCAGAGTAGTGCAAATTCAGGGCTTATTATTGGTAGAAATACGAATAACAAAGCACTACTATGATGATGTAACAATGTATGACGCTTCCGTGCAGAGGCTTTCTCTTTCGGAGGTGTTGATATAGCGCTCATATTCTTTCAATTGTTTATCCCTAATGCACATCATTCGAAGGAAATGGTCAGAAATTGATTGAAATCACCCTGTAATTAATTCTCTAAAGCGTCCGTCCGTCTGTCTGCTGTCACCCTGAGTGAGTGATCAACGCACAGCCCAAACCATAAGGCCTAGAAAATTGAAATTTTGCACGGAGGTTCTTTACAAAATGAAAGTGAGCACTAAGAAGGGGGGTTTTGGAAATTCAACCCCTAAGTGGGGGAAAGGGGGCTTGAAAGTTTGTTAACACATTAACTGGTGTTGCACTATACAGGGAATACAAAGTGTGAACTTCCCTTTTATTTTTTGAACCGAAGGAGATATGTCAATTTTGATGAATCCAATGAATAGGAAGTTGTGGGTGGCCTATCCCATGGAGCACTTTTCATCATCCCAAATATGCAAATTAGGACTCATTCAAAATTTCTCAAAAACCGTAAGGGTCAGAGAAAAAACCCCAATTGCAAACTTGTTCAGTGTAATATTACACTGTGTGATATTTTTCTGAATGACGGTATATTTTTCAAGTGGTCGATGTGGCTAGCACATGCTAGGAATAGCACTTGATTTCAACTTTCGTTTTAATGCTGGGATACCTAAAAAATATTTCTTACTTGGAAAGTTATTAGTTGATTAAATATGAAAAAATAGATTCAAGATGAAAATTGTTCCTAATAATAATCGACCTAATTTTTTGCTTATTAATGACCCAAACAAAACAATGTTATTAAAACTAATGCAGCTAACAACAGAAATAGTGACTTTACCGTAAAATTACGTGCATGTAAACGTATTGTACGTGAAACAAACTTTTAAAAACAAATTATGAGTACTATTTCATTTTATTATAGTTCATCCAACAAGAGAAAAACAGGGTGTGTCACAGGAAGTTTCAGATTAGCCAATCAGAGAAAGGGGGCCTCATGCGCTTAATCACTTCTGTCTCATGTCCCATTGAAGAAGCGCTTTATAATATTACAGCAGAAGCTTTAATATTATTCAGTTGATTTGCTTTAATTATAATTAAAAATATTGTACACGTCATAAAATTATCTTTTAACTCAATTTTATATATATCGTTGTTCGAGATTCCCTGGGCCTTTTCTTTCCAGGAGTCGAAAAGCGAGGAGAGGGGGTGGTAGCTTCGCATGAAGACGCTTCGTTTCCTTCTTGAACAATTGTTCGAACGCAAGAAAAAGAAACTTGCGTTGCTTTGGAAACTTGCAGATGAGCTTTTAAAACACTATTTTCCTTTAAAGTAGCAAAATACGTTCCACACAAATCTCCCTACCCTGGCTGGGAATAGTTTTTCCTTATTTGGCTGAAGAGTTGTTGCACGGGCGTCGCCATTACAAATTGACTTGTGCAGCCGCTGAAGGAGAGATCCCACAAAGCATTGCGGATGAGTGAGTAGTCGATATCAGACCGGAAACACACCCTGTTTTTCTCTTGTTGGACGAAGTATAGTCGTATATTAAAATATGTAAACATTTTCCTTCTTTTCCCCTACCATTGCTCATTTCTGCTTACAAGATGGTGATGGAAAAAAATTGTGTTGATACAAACGGCATCTATAGCTTTTTTCACCAGTAATACTTCCCAACTTTTTCTAATGGCTTTATTTTTTGGGAAAAATGTTATCTTACTAAATGTGATATCGTTTCTGATTTGCAGCCTTACACACGGCACTATTTGTTACTTTTTCCTTTCATTTCTTTAACTGCAACAACGTATTGAGCCTTACTAAAACTACGGCGAATCCTACTTAGCTCAGTTCAAGTAAATGCCACAAGGGTGGCGCCACCTAAACTGAAAGTAGCGAATAGGGGAAAACACGCGCAGGCGATCAGACCTTTTAGCGATGCCCATTTAATGCATCATCAGACCGCATCAAAAAATGCCTAATAAATTCCAATTTTTAGATAACGGTATTGGTCTATTATCGAAACAAATATTTCTTCCAGATACCCTTTAAAACTGCTAAATTTTAGACAGAATCTATATTTGGATATTATCCTAACCTAACCTAACATCCCCTTTAATGATGATTCCTTATGGTCGAAACTCTTATTGTTTTCATTTTTACCTGATCGATAATCTAGTAATATACTTTATCTTTCTACTTTAGTTACACAAGAAGCCTCTGAAGACTCGGTACTGGAGTTTAAGGGTTGCTACATCTTCAATGATGATGAAAACCCTATTAAAGACACAAGGACCGATGAATTTTTTATTCCGTCAGAATGCGTAACCAAGTGTAAAGGAAGAAAATTCCTTGGATTTCAGGACTTTCTTTGCGTCTGCTTCGACGAAATTCTGGATGACCCTAAATTTGAGAATGAGCCCAATACTTGCAACAAGTGCACGCATATAGATGAGCAGTCCCGAATTTACAAATGTGGTAAACGAGGCCAAAACATTGCCATCTACCAAATATCTGGTAAAATCAATTCAAAAAGTAGTTTGGTTTGGTTTTAGTTTGTCTAGTTAATTTATCTGTAGAAAATGATACCCTTAGTAAGTATTTTACTTTGATTTATGTTTAAGTAATTAAAAATATACGCTTAAATATATTTTCGGGTTAAAAGTTCAAATTGCCGGATTAATTTCATTGGTGTTCGGAAATTTGAGTCTTAACTTCACATGTATATTGGAGCGTTTTATAAGTATAGTATTGAGTGTGTGTGTGTGTGTCAATGGATGGATGTATAATGAGTTCTGACTTAGAAGACGACGACATGCTACGACATTTCAGCATTTCAGCCAACTGCAACTTTCGTCAGAAGGTAAGTTCAAGAACCATTAAAAAGTTTCACCATACCTTACCCTAGAAATATAAGTAAGTAAATAAAATGCATATGTTATAATAGGTATCACACGTTCCTGACAATAGTGTAATACCCACGTTGGTTTTCTGTAATGTCGAAACAAGGTAAACATAATAGTCTTTGAAAATTTATCAAATTGTTGCACATGAAATGTAGGTATGTGTCACATGCATTAATCGTATAGAGATGAAAGTAGCGCAGTGGAATTCAATAACATGTAACAGCACACGGATTGTAATATCAAAATAAAAGTTTAATGGATAAGTAATCAAAATAAAACAGGAATAACTTAAATATAGTGAACACAACTGATTCTAGCAAAGCTTAACTGTTAGGTTGAAATAATTTCTAACTGTAAGAAATTAATAACTGTAGTATTTTCTTAATGCTACAGTGCTACATTCATAAGCACTAAACATTATCAATATATCAACGTGTCTAAACGTAGACACCGAATGAAAATACTGCCAAAAGTAAACTCAACTATAGCATATGCTAATCAAACATAAACACATAAGAAATCCTTAACAGCTTCTTAACTTATTCATCACCTAATAATGAACAACATCATAGTTACATCACAATATATAACTTTACAAAAATAGCAATAGGTGGCATATGAAAATCAAATCGTATACTACATCTGATTTCATGTACAGCTTCTACAGCATAACCATATAAACTTTGAAGCACAAAATTTCTATCAAAATCCGTAATAAATTATGCGTATACTATACGGGCTGACAAAACAGAATAAACACAAAATTGAAGCCACGTATATCAAAAAGTCACAATGAGTATTGTTAATATAGTCTCATACGGTTAGTCCAAAGTCTAGTTGAATATAATTTGGTAATTATGTAGATAACGGCCTCCACCCCAACTTGCGTTTTTTCCTACCTTGCGTTGATATTTAAGATACATTTTGGGTTGCTTAGTGTTTTGGGGGGGGGGGGGGCCGAAAATTTAAGTTTTTATTTATGGTGGGAACGCCTTTTTTTTCTCTCTCGAAAGCGATCTCCGCTAACTTTAATGGCGACGGCTTCCGTCTTCCAAACACGCAACGCCATCTAGCGACAGCGCCTTTGATAACAGCCATGGTTCCTTCAATTAAGAAACCATGACGACAGCAATCAGTTTAGACACGGAATTTGCTTTGAAAGTAGTTCCAGTGACGAACCACCAGCCGTCTGTTTAGAGAGGTTATCTAAGGATAAAATTAACTAGCTTTAAATTTTAGCAAACTTTAACCGCTCTCGGCGCTCCGGGCCTCATTCAATAAGGCTCATTGGTCACTGTTTTCCGTTACTCGAACGCCTCGAACGCATGTTAATGATATATACCCCAACCTGTTTGGTCACAGGGGGCAGTTGGTTTCCCCCCGGCCGGTTACAGGAGGCTAATGGTCAGTATTTTTCCATTGACCATTTTCACCATCGTCTGCTTTTCCGTGCCTGACTTTAACCGCCACCACCAGATGGCGTTGCGCATCTAGTATCTGGAAGAAGGAAGTCGGCGCCATTAAATCTAAAGAAGATCGCTTTCGAATGAAAAAAAAAAAAAGCCGTTCCCACCAAAAATAAAAACTCAAGGTAGGAAAAAACGCAAGTTGGAGTGGAGGCCGTTATCTACATAATTACCTATAATTTAATTATTATGAGGCAATAATCACAAACACAACGCCCATGGATAAAGGGACAATGACCCCTGGCGTGACACGATAAGAAAGTCTTAGTAAGCTAAATAAGTCCGCTATCAGTCCAATAATGGGATTCGAAAGTAACAGGGATAAATTCATTCACAAATACACCTGTTGAGCTGAACACACAAATTGCACTTAACAACGGCTAATTAAACTTTTTTTTCTCAAATAATTAGGACGCCAACAGGCTTTAACAGCACAAATGGAGAACTGCGTTATACATTGCTTTCAATGGAATTAAGGAATCTTAATTAATACGAAGCCCAGCTGATAATATGAATACGCACATAAACCATACAGCCATAAGCCTAAACTCTTGTATTGTAACGAAGGTCTCTGCGGTAAAGCACATTAAATGCCGCTTCTACTAACTTAGCTCTATAGCCCACAATAAAATCAGCACTTACCAATGCAAAACAGTGCTCCGATATCGTCCTCGGGAAAGAATCGAACTGACGAACAAAGAAACGAGTCGCTCGGCTGACTTGGAGAAACGAACCTCCACCTCCTTGGCTTCTCTGCACGGCGTGGCTATTTCCAATTGCGCAGCTCGTCGCTCCGAAGCCGTCTCCGTCGTGGTGGCTCGCGATTCCCATGCGCTATCTAATTTGCCAATAGAATAACAGAAGTTACGCCTGCGGAACGGTTTCCTCCGGAGCTCGTATTTTCCATGAGCTCTCTCGTCTCGATCCTGTCGGTTCTCCCCTTTCTTTCCTGTCTTTTTCTCAAACTCCGCGCTTGAATCCCCCTCTGATTTCTCATTGGCTCCTGCGTGTCGATGTTTCTTATGACGCGGATGGCCACGCCTCGCTTTCCTCCCGGAGTGATAGAAAATCCGAGAGTGAAAATGAGCGTCTGCGTCACCGGAATTCGAGGTGGAATTGGAATTCCGTGACAGTATGGCAGTGAAACTTCAAACAACAGTTACTATGTGGAAACTGGTTTTTATTAACCACAATAGGCACTATTAGATATTATACATGTATCTCCTCAAGATACCACTGCCTTTATGCCAGTTTGATAGAAATCCGGCTTTCTGGACTGAAGAAACTCCTCAAAGGCGTTTCTGACAGCCACTTCATTCTTTAGGCTTCTTCCCTGCAAAAAAATTCAAATGCTTAAAAATGTGCTAATTTGTTGGCGATATGTCTGAAGAGTATTAAGTTTCTGAGGACGCGTCTGAGGACGTATTTTTAATTTTTTTGGACCGTTATTCTGGACGTGTCTGATCTTGTGTTCTCATGAACCGGTAAGAACTTAATCTCTGTTAAGCAATCTACACTGCTTTGCAAAGAAATTGCCCCACCAACAAGGAGTTATCCGACCTTATCCATATTTAGTGTAGGGGTTCGTGTACCTCCGACTAATAAACGATTAGATGCATGCTCACGGGACATGACCATTTGAGTTGATACAGCGTGTCCGCGTGCCTGTATAGGCTCATCAGTTGACACCTGCAGGAGACGTTCAATGCAGTAGTGAGGAAGCAACTGCCTCGTGAACATCCAGTACTGTAATCCGCACAACGGTCTCAATGCCGCGACGAAGACAACGACAACCGTTCACGCAATTAACGGACTTTGAACGAGGTCGGATTGCTGATTGCACGGACGGTAGGCCGATGTTGGAAGCAACGGCGAGAGGAAGGCACAAAATGCCAGAAGACCAGGCTCTGGTGCCCGGAGAAGCACGGTCAACTCGTACCGATAGGCGGATACTGCGAACACCGCTAGCGGACAGAACCATCACCCTGCGGCAACTGCGCGACAACATCACTTCTCCCGGTACTGCTCCAGTGTCAGTAGCGAAAATAGCACGCCGGTTACACGCCCCGACAATGTCTGCCAGGCGTCCATTTTTGTATCTTCTTTTGACAACTGACCACCGCTGCAATGGTGTCGTGAACGAGTGGGCTGGCGAATGGAATGGTGCCCGGTGGTCTTCAGCGACGAATCGCGCTTTTGTTTGGACACCGACGACAGACGCGAACATGTGTGGCGCAGGCCATTAGAACGTGCTAATGAACAATGCATCCGGTATCGCCATCGTGGACCAACACCCGGGATCATGGTCTGCAGTGCCATCGGCTACGATACCAGAACGCCTTTAGTGACCATCCAAGGCACCCGTTTAGTCACTATCCAAGGCATCCAGCAGCACGGTGCGTCACAGATTCTGCAGCCCGTATAACTGCCCTTTCTGCAGTCTTTCAGCAGGATAACGCCACACCGCACACGGCAAACATGAGCTTGGCATGTCTGCATGATGTCAACTGCCTGCCAGAGCCCGCGAGGTCTCTAGACCTACTGCCATTGAGCACGTGTGGGACATTGTGGGACGTCATTTACGATCACCCGGCAATCTCTATGACTTGACACAGCATGTTCACCAGGCCTGGGCAGACGTACCCTAGGGTAAGACATTCGCCATCTGTATGATCACCTACACCTGCGGCTGGAACAATGCATCGCCGCTAGAGATAATGCCACAACCTACTGATGCCGCTTTCCGTTGGAACACCCTGTACAAACGAGTGCACGTCTTGGCTCCATAACGTAATAAAGAGCAATTTCATTGAAACCAGTGTAGATTCACAATTTTTAATGCACCACAACCGAATGGATGCAAATATTCCTCGGCATTAATGGTTTCATAACATTTCAAGAAAGAATAGCGAATAATGCCACCCAAGAGTCGCCGTTATGTTATGTTTTTAGAAGTCTCATCGGTATCTAGCCATATTAACGATCGACGACGATTATCGATTAGTCTCAATTTTCATACATGTCACCATTTTTTTAAAAAAACAGCACGAATCTGCTCCGGGAGAGCAGAGACGTGCAAATTTTCAATTGACTCTTCATATTTTATTCAATGAATCATGGAGAATCCACTTCTCAAGTTTAGCAATTGTTTGCAAGTGCCTGAACTGACAAATAGTCGACCCCTAATTCTCTACCATATCCCTCATTGTTTGCGAGCCCTGACTTCACTAGCATTCGTAGTTCGTCGTTGTCGACGTCTGATTCCATTGTTACTCTGTCTAATATAGTCAGGTGGCTTTTTCCACTGCCTCCTAGAAAATACCGTGCTTTTTCACGCTGAGGCCCGTTATTTCGTTGGCCCCAGATGGTGCTATTACAGAAGTACGGTAAGTTCTCGTCACAGTCTTATAATTTAGAGTGTCGACACCGTTAATTTTGAAAGACCATATTGCAGGAACGGAATTCTTTGAACCATTGCTGAATGGTTGGATCATTAACTATGTTATCCCCAAATGATGTTTTTGACATTTTTCGCTGCAAGCGCTGCATTATGGTTCAGTTTGAATTCATAAAGCAAAATATGCGTACATATTCGCCTTACTTCCAAATTCTGTCTGTATTCACGTATCCTCCAGAAGGGATGTTCCATAAACCACGTGGTCAAGCATAAGGGGGGGGGGGGGAAAAGAACTGGCCCCTGTTGGCCACATGAGGAGGAGGGGGTAACGTAACAGACACGTGGTCTTTTGGGAATAGATCAAAGAATGTTAACAAGCAAGTTGTTTCATCACACTTCACTTGGTCATAGGTACTTTTGGTCACATTCATGCCGTCTCATTCAAATCCACATTCATCTCATCCCGGAATCATTTAGTCACTTAGGCGACTCGACACATTCTGGCCATCCTTGTCTCATCTTTGTAGTGTGATCGTAACTTTTCTAGGGCTCCTCATGATAAGGAGGTGACTCTAGAAATTTAATAAAACATATCAATACACTCACATGCCAAAAGTCATGGGATAACACCTAATAACGTGTGGGACCTCCTCTAACCCGGCGAATGCTACAGTGCGACGTGGCATTGATTCCACAAGTCGGTGGAAGACATCTGAAGACACTG
Organism: Rhysida immarginata; assembly: GCA_023313115.1. Classification (NCBI taxonomy): domain Eukaryota; kingdom Metazoa; phylum Arthropoda; class Chilopoda; order Scolopendromorpha; family Scolopendridae; genus Rhysida; species Rhysida immarginata. The sequence continues at coordinate 1,178,230 of JAHWFO010029122.1, read as the reverse complement.
CCAACCATTTCGACTTGAGAGCTTCCCACAATTGCCCATTATGGAGCCACCACTGGCTTGCACAGTGCATACTTTGACAACTATGGGTCCATGGCCTCATTGAGTCTGCGACACACTCGGGCCCTACCATCAGCTCGCATCAGCTGGAATCGAGACTCATCAGACCAAGTCACACGTTTCCAGTTGTCAAGTGTCCAGTCGATGTGTTCATGGGACCAGGAGAGACGTTGCTGACGATGTCTTGTTGTTAGCACGGACACCCTCGTGGGTTTTCAGCTTTCATATCCCATGGACACTAGATTTCGTTGCACAGCTCGCATCGATACAGCTCTAGTATAACCCTGGTTAAAATCTGTCGTCATCTGGCGTAGTATCAGTTGCCTGCTAGCGGTGACCATCCGTCTTAGACGCCATTGGTCCCGTTCATTGAGAAGGTGTGGTCGACCACTTCGTTGTCCATAGTGGGAGGTAATGCCGACAAGTTGGTACTCTCAGTAGGCTCTTGAAATTGTGGACCGTGGGATGTTGATCCACTTCCAATAGTGAATGACCCATACGTCGTGCTCTACATACCAGGCTACGTTCGAAATCGAATAGCTCTCGTCGTGTAGCCATTGTCACACTGAAAATCTCACCCCTTACTCAGTGTAACTAAACCTACTGACACTGATTTGCGTATTGCTACTGCCACTTGAAAAATAGTCCACTGCTATCCCATGACTTTCGGCATGTAAATGTATGTAATTGCACTAATTATTATCGAATTCACTTAGCGTACTACACATATAGTAAAGCCAAAAATATATTAACGTAGCCCATTCTTAATTATTCAGGTCAAATAGAATTTCAAATACTTTAGTTATAAGCTTGTTTTTATATTTGGATTAAACTTGAAATACATCATAAATTCCCTGACCTAGAATGAAATATTAATTTGCTTACTTATTTTTCAAACCCGCTTATCCGTTAGGGTCGCGGGGGCAGCAGCCCTATGGAGGATCTCCAGCGATCGCGATCTTCCGCCATCAGGCATGTCCTACCTGGTAATATCCAAGCGACTCGAACCCAGATTCTCCACGTAGTCTAGCCACCTGGTTCTAGGCCGACCCCTTGGTCTCTTACCCACCGGCTTGGAAAATAACAACTGCCTAGGAAGACTAGTTTGTGGCATCCATTTCATGTGGCCATACCAGCGCAACTGAGATCTCTCAATGCAAAGAAGTAGAGGCTCAACACCTAAAGATTCCCTTGTTATGCTGCTGTACACTATCTAGTAGGGTAACACCTGCCACACCTCTTAGAAATCTCATTTCGGCCGCTTGTACCCGCGATCGCACTCTTTCGGTCATTACCCAAGCCTCATGACCATAGGTGAGAATGGGGACAAAGGTAGATTTGAAGACGGAGAGCCTGGCTTTGTTACCCAGCTCGCGTTTCGTTACCACGGATCACCAGAGTTCACAGATGAAATATTAATTTACCTTTTTATATCTTTTCAACTAACCCTTAGAAGTCCTAAAACATTGTTTTGATTTGGGACAATTACCTCCCCCCCCCTTCCTGTAGGGTCCAAATAACCCCAAGTTATTTCAAATGTACCCTGACATGTTGCATTGTGAGTATCAAAATAAATGTGACGAGCTGAATGTATCGAGTTGACTAAGTGATGAAATGAATCGGGGACGAATTGAATGTGACGAGGTGAATGTGTAGAGTCGACTGAGTGACAAAATCATCTTGGGACGAAGTGAATGTGACAAAAAACGATTATGACGAAATGAAGTGTGGAGACCAGGAACCTCTTTATTACTTTAAAAATGGAGGGGGGGGGTGATCCAATGATCATGTGGTTTTTAAAGAGGGGTTAAAGATTTTCCACATCGTAGCCACAGAGGGGAGGGGCAAAAAATAGGATATCCCACCTCCTATTTTTTGCCTACGTGGTTTTGGACGATCCTGAACACTAGCATAATCTGTTAGTGTTTAGAAATAAAAAAATTATTTCTTATCGAAATCCTAAATTTAATGTACAACAATCTGATATAATTTTATTATGATTGGCCATTATAATATTTTTACGATTGTTTAATTTTTACCATTAAGAAATCGAATTAGCATATTATATGAAGAAAGGCTATGCTATACCACTCCTTAAGAATACAGCAGGACGTATGAGAAACGATTCCATTTTTTGAGAGATGGGATACACGGTCGTCGAATCGTCATCTATCTGATGAAGACATCACAATTTCATGCATTGCTTGAATAATCCCTATTAAAAATAAGGTGCTTATTATAATTTCCTCGTATACGAGAAACTACTGAAATAATATTTGTTAAGACATTTGCTTTTTTATATATAGGCTCTCTTGCTGCCGAAACATCAATAGCGTTAACATATGGACCCAATGAATTTTGCACTGGTACAGAAAGCAAGGTAAGGAAAATTTTTAATCATTATAATCCAATACGTCCACCCAGAAGCTGACGAGTTGGGTCCCTGGATGGACCTGGATTAGCGACTGCTGTATGATGCTCACAGCAGCTGGATGGTGAAGATTTACTTTGTATTTGTCAAAAACGTAACATGGCTGAGAATGCAGGGATTGCTTGCATTGAGATGCAACTTTTAGGGTCATCAACAAATACTAAAAGAAGAAGACAATACCAACATTAGAGTATCCTTCAAAAAGAAGACATATTAAAAAACTTAAACTTGGCGAAGGAATTTATATAAAAGAACCTTACGCAATGAAGGAAAATGAGTGGATGAACGATCCTTCACTTTGGCCCAATGTAGAGTACGGAGACGTTTACAGTTAGCTCATTGAAACTGCGGGAGTATTTAATATGCCTTAAAAATTTCCATATTTTCCGAGTTACTAAGTTTATTATTGTCTTTGGATTGGATTAGAAGTTCCATTATTACATCAATTTTTTTAAACATACGATGTGTATGAATGATATGATTAGCAAATTTTGATTATTATTTGTATATTTTATGGAATTAATATGTTCTCTATACGTGAAATTGTCTACCCGTTCTTCGTATGTAAAATTGTCACATCTGTTGCAGGTTAATTTGTAAATTTTACTATTATCAAAGGTGTTAATTGATGTTTTTAAATAAATCAGGTATGTTAAATGCTCAAATACACTTTACTAAACAAGTTAAAGATATCTTAAAATAAATTTCCCAACAGTGATACTTTAACAATAGCTTTACATCATCACAATTTATTATTGAATACAATGAAAAACTCTGAAAAATTTAAAACTTCATTTGATTCTTGAAAATGATGAAAAATGGAAATAATTGTCGGGTCTTTATATTTTATTTAACGAACTTATTATTCCAAATATTACAGTCTTTTTCCAATAGTAACTATCGCCGACGTTGTCTGACTTTTATAGGTGTAAAATGTTGGTCATCTCTCCTTTCTGAGCTGCGCTCATTAACTGATTTTCGAGTTTTTTACAATCATATAAAACGTTATACTCCCCGTCTTCCCCCGAAGTTTCAGATTCCATTATAATTGATTACTTTTATCCTTTGCTCGTCATACTAGTTTCTTACTACAGTTTCCGTTAGTTATTTCCGTTAGTTTATCTGGCTCGCATATCTTTTTGTATAATCTTTTAGACAGTTTTTTCCTAGTTTTATTTCGGCTTACTTTTTGTTTATTAGATATCTTATTTTTGATTTTTTCGTTTTTCTTGTTTATTTTTGTTTTGTATTGATTTTTTATTGTTTATAATTTTGTTTCTCTAGTTGTTTACCATTGCACTTGTAATTTTTTTTTCATTATATTTTTTGTGGCTCCCTGCGACCTTCTCTCGGTCTGTCTTGACCATGCTGGTCCCAGGGAATCCACTTTATTAATTATTAAATTAAATAAATAAATAAATAAATAAATAAATAAATATTTGTTAAAATACCAGTACAAGAAATCTCCTGAAGAAATTCTTGAATTTACCCTTAACAAAATGCTGTCCACATAGATAAAAATATTGGGTTGGCTTCCAATCGTTTCTATCCACGTCAATATGGTTGCACGAAACACTATATCCAGCCATTTGTGTGATTTTTGGTAAAAATCATTAACGTTTGACAAAAGTGTGCTCGAAACTGAAAATCCACCCATATGGATGACTTTCGGTGAAAATCATGTTATCCATTTTGCAAGGCGATCAGAATCGGCTGGAAACCAGTAAAAAGAAATTTCAGAATTTTTTTTGGCCCGGTTGAACAATGCACCGCTATGCATTATTAAATTGGTGTAATTTTTAAACTGAAGACATGGTTTAAAACATAAATATTAGCAAAATCATAGAAACCTTAGCACATTTTAATGCTATCAAGATGGCGTTTTGCCCCACACATATTGCGCCCTCTATCCACGGTTTTCAGAAACAGGCGTTTGTTATTGTTTACTGATTGCTCTCAATACGAGGAATAAGTGGCTATCCGACCTCTAGAGGACCGTATAAGTTTATCAAGATCTATTTGGTTTATTCTGGTGTTTATCTGAGGATGGTATAACACAGTTTTGACTTATCTGAGCTTTATTCCAGTACTTATTCTAGGTTGGTAGAACCGGCCCTAAACGAAATAAGAATCATGGTCGAACAAGAATCGTCCTGCGATGGTGGCGCCATCTGATGGCAAAAACTGTCAGTGGGCAAACAAACAACAAACAGAAAATGATTTTTATATACAGGTCGAACCTCACTATAACGAACCCCACTATAACGAAATTTCACTCTAACGAATTATTTTTCTGGTCCCGCCTAGACCTAACTAATCTAATGTACAAATAACTTCACTTTAACGAATTTCAGTTTAACAAAATTTCACTTTAACAAACACATTTTCTAGTCCCCACACACTTTAGCAAAACCTCGATACTCGATTTTCAAACGTTCGTCTTGAGTTTTTGCCAACAAACCGTACCCCTCTACTACAGCCTTTGGACCTAGATATCATCCCTCTGTAAAAGCTCGATACAGAAAGCAACTACTGAAATAAATCCTTCTGAATCTGGAATCAGCATCAGAAAAGAAAATAGATGTAAAGCAAACCATGGAAATGATTTCTGCTGCAAAGTGGGATGGGGCAGATCCAGAAATGGAAGAAGTTTGTGATGATGATGAAATTGAACAGCTCTGGCCATCTGTGGCAACTTCAGCAGGGGTTTCAAATGCAATTCTATTTGAGGACTTTGTAGATGCTGATATGAATGTAGAGGTAGGTGGCACATGATTTAACAGATGATGAAATTGTCGCAAGTGTGACTGTACAACAATGTAACCTAGTTGACAGCGAAGAAGGAGAAGGCGAGGAAGAAGACGAAAATGTGACCCCACAGTTTGCCATGAATTATCTCGATAAAGTGCGAAAATTTCTTTACCGCTGTGATGATATTCCAGATAACTTTTTTGTTTGTTTTTTGTTTATTTCTAAATTAGGTCAATCTAAGATCACAAATTTTTTCGATAAAGCTTAATTAAAACAATGTCTATGGTCAAAAAAATTCAGTTGGAGCCAATGAACCTTTTGTTAGACAAAGTACAGTGTACAAAATTTCAAATATATTTTTCTGTACAGTAAATTAAACTTAACGTGGCTTTAATCAGTCTTTTTTTAGCATATTTAAGCTTCCCCTCATTTTAACGAAGTTTCAGTATAACGAAATTTTTTTATGGTCCCCTGAGATTCGTTATAGTGAGGGTCGACCTGTATAAGATTTATTAATTGTTTTTTAATTATTATTTATTTATTTTTTATTTTTAATTAATAACTGTTATTCAAAAAATTCAGGGAATTTACAAAATCAGCAAAAAATGCGAAATAGCAGGGAAAAATGTCAATAATATTCTATCAAGATAGATTTGCATTTTTTTCTGATATTGATTTGTTTTTAATTTTTTAACATAGGTAGCTTTTACATGGCATGGACGTAAAAATCTTATCTCCATCTGATCGTGTTGAAGTTTTTAAATTTTAAAAGAAAATTCGAACTCCGGATAAAAGAATATTCCGCTTCTGAGGATAGCTTCTTCTGGTCCCGAGGATATCCTTTTATCTAATTCGACTGTAGTTTGAAAAAAACTAGATTACCAGGTATCGGATTTTGCATTATCAGCCTGAATTGAGACGGAAATGCCTGAATTTATAATTAAACAACTTTTAAATATTTTTTTATTTTCCAGTTCCTCGCCTGTTCCCTAATAAGTCTATTGGTGTTAAACGCAAAGTTGGTAGCCCCGTCAGAGAAGAAGGAACTCATGAAAATATCTCATTTCCAATAAGTAAACCACAATCATGAAAAGCTGAGTTGGTCGAGAAGAAATGGAAACAAATTAAGGGTAATTCTATTAATAAAGGATAATCGTATAATTTTAATGCGCAGAATCTGAATACTTAATTGTTTGATTTACAGATTTGAAGGAAGGTAGAAAAACTCGCAGAAAAAATTGTCATAAACAAAATTGAAAACGCTTAGGGCAATTGAAATGGCTACATAACTATATTCCTTATTACTTCTTGAAATGATCATCTCAAATAATTGAACTAATAATTGATGTTTCTTTTTTTTAATTAATAAAAAAAGAGATAAATCCTCTCTCTGTGATTTATTCACATAAACGTTCTAAATGGACACAAAGTTAAAAAAAATATTAAATTCTTAAAATGTTTTACAAATCTAGTTTCCTTATTAAAAGTTTTCTTCTAGACATTAAAAATTAGTAATTTTAAATTTACAGTGCTACTTTTGGCCTTGTACTCTTTTTCAAAAAAGAAGAACATTGACCTTTGTTCGGGTCAGAGAGGAAATCAATCAGATACAAGCACTGGTGATTCAGTACTTTCTCCTGATACTTCAATAGAATCAGAACTTCTTCTATAGTGGCTAGAAGAACTTCTTCTAGCCACTATACTTCTTCTGATTCAGAAGACATTAGAGAGTGATGTAATGTTAAATGTTTTAATGCCAATCCTAATTGTTTGTAAACTTCCAAATCGTAATATTTTACAGTAAAAAATTAGAAATAGTTTTCAAATATTACAATGGTCATTTTAATTCATTTAGTGTACTTTATGCAAAGAAAAATTTGTTGAAATGTGTGTAGCTGTAAAGCGTGAGACCGTGAGCAATGAACGGAGTAACTAAGGGATAAGTAGCCAATTCTGATTACTACTTAATATTCGTTTCGTTGGTCTTCTTTTATGAAAAAGAATGTAGTAAATTATTATTAATATAAGAAAGGATTGGGGTATGGTATAGAATCACCTGTAAAAGGGAAAAAAATCTTCTCAAAAGAAGTAATTCTCTTGTGTTCTTTGTATGCCATCTGTGATTTGTTCCTTCTCCTGAGTTCAACTAATGCGAATGATTCAAACCATTTATCCCGATCCTATCTTCGCAGCGTTGGGAGTGTTACGGGGTTCAATCACTCCCTCCTTGAGATTGTGTTATCTCGCTAAAAGAATAAGTTCCTAGAATGAAATGAGATTTCTTAAATAATTATTTTGAAAACAAGAATCAAATTATTATATTTATTTATTTTCATGTATGAAATGTTAAGAAGGATAATTAATGAAAAATGTAAAATTTTAAAGATAATTGGACTCACGCATGCGCTATTTGGCCACGTGCACTTCCAGCTTCGTTTCAAGTTTACACGTGTTTTCAATTGGTGACTATCACTGATAGCATAAGTGAAATGCGGGTGCGGAATACTAGACAATGGTAGTCAGTGAGTAGTCAGCCTCGTTTTCGCGTAACTTCTAACGCTGCCAAGATAGGTTGAAAAATAGTATAGTCACCTATTATATACAATTATTGGAGTGGATATACAGGGTGTTCCAAAATGTTTTAGACAACTTTTAATCATTATATAAAAAAATTTTTTACAGAACGAGACAAATGATTTTCAAAAATTTGTTTATCAACTAAACGGATATATATTAAGAGAAGGACGAGACACAAGAACCCTGGAATACAATAAATAATAAATATTAAATAAAAATACAAATTAGATAAAAAATAAAGTATAATAAACAAAAATAATTAATCTAAATAAAAATAAAAAGCTGACGTTTCGGATAGAGCCTATCCTTTATCAAAGCAAAAAAAGGATAATTCTCTAAAAGCAAATAGAATATTAGAGAATTATCCTTTTTTTGCTTTGATAAAGGATAGGCTCTATCC
>JAHWFO010029122.1:1150935-1165014 GCA_023313115.1 Rhysida immarginata | reverse complement strand
CAAGGAATCACTGTTGATAAAGCAGTCATAGACATTGGTGATTCAGAATTTGGACTTGGCTTGTCGTACGTGGCATTTTCACGAGTGAAGACCATCAACGGTTTATTGATCGAACCGGCATTTGCAAAGCCGCGGTTGATTAATATCAACAACCATGCATCGTGGAAGGTTAGACGTGAAGAACTTGCCAAATTACGCAGTTTAAAATGAAATTGTTTCAACAATAAAAATTAATATCAATTTAAAGAATTTAGTTAGTCATTTTCTTAACAATCAATAACGGTTCGCTCTAAATTATTGGTCAAGAAAGCGATTCGCGAGTCGCAGTCCGCCCTTGTTATACTATACAAAGCACCCGCGATGCTTCGCAGATGCGTTAGACATCCTATCCACCAATTGACACCATTTGACAGAGGCTGCATTGTAGGACTGCATGAGGCTGGTTGGTCGTATCATGCAATTACCAGGCATGTGGGCCATTCAGATGTCACAGTGGCCCGATGTTGGAATTAATGGGTACATGAGGGCATCCATACATGTCGTGCAGGTTCGGGTCGACCAACAAACACCACCCCAAGGGAGGACCCTCATATGGTGCTCTAAGCATTAAGTAATCCCATGGCATCGGTACCCGCCATCCGCGAACATGTACTGGAGACTCTACAACATCCTGTGAGTTCCCGCACAGTAGCTACATTCAAAAACTCCGTGTTAGTCGTGTTAAGCGTGTCGTGTTGCTAAAATCTGATGTCATTTCCTGCACGAACCGTATCCCGTATTGCAAAACGCCTAGCACGGAGCACGGGCTTTTTACGTCCGTGTTCGTGTTAGTTCTCTAGCACGACACTGGTGCGCATGCTCATTGTGGCATTTCTCATCTCTCTCATGAAATCCATAATGGTGGGAAAACATTGTTAAGGAACATTGTTAGCTCTAAAACAATACAAATCATAAACGTGCAAGTAATCACAAGCTACATTCAAAAACTCCGTGTCAGTCGTGTTAAACGTGTCGTGTTGCTAAATATCTGATATCACTTCCTGCATGAACCGTGTCCCGTGTTGCAAAACGACTAGCACTGAGCACGGGTTTTTTTCGACCGTGTTCGTGCACAGCCTTCTCTAATCATGTAGGCTTTGGTTCGTATTCGCTCTCTAGCACGACATTGGCCTGCATGCTCATTGTGGCATTCCTCATATTTCTCATGAAAAGCTGTAATGGCGGAAAAACTTCGTTAAATATTTTATAGTTATACGAATTAATTGCGCCATTAGTGTAGAAGGAACTCTATTTGTTCAATAACATCGGTTATGGAAAGCAGAAAAGTTATTTTTGATAATCGGAGAAGATTGGGTCGAAAGTAAACTGCCTATCGCTAATAGCTCCACTATATCTATCTGGCGGGAAAATTGTAACCACGATAATTAGGACACGACTTACTGGATGCTAACGACCTGTTCATTTAGCTGATTTCCATTGTTGTTTCAGGCAGACATAACAATACTGCCTAGAGAGAAAGCCTGCTCACGGAAAAATCATACATTGTTACATCACCTATGGTAGGGCGAGGCCGACGAGATAACAAGGCCTGGAAGCGAATAAGTCATCTGACCATCGGGGGTCTAGCAACAATCCAACCTTCATTGTCTCCATCTTGGATGTTAACAATCAATGTTTTCCGTTTGTTGGAAACAATGAAGGTTAGATTGTTGCTAGACCCCTGATGGTCAGATGACTTTTTCGCTTCCAGGCCTTGTTATCTCGCTGGCCTCGTGGTAGGGACAATTTCATGCTTATTATTGATAGAAATATAGTCAACAATACCCTCCCGTAGGTGATGAAGTAACAATACTGCGCCTGATCGGTCTCAATCACGGTCATCGAGCTCCATTGTTAAAATGAAGCTAAAGTTTCTAGCTCCTAGTAGGGCGGGAACTCTATCGAAAAGTGACGCTGCATGTACAATCTGCCCAACTGCGCCTGCAGCGCCACCCTATCGGCAGACAGAAGCTTTACTTTCGTATTCAGTTTCAATGAAAATGTCTATCGCAGGTTGCGGTCGGGAAAAGTGCGATCTATGCGGCATCTGGCGCGATCTGTTTTCCTTAGCTTCTCGAAACAATGGAAAATGGCCGAAGCTCGATGACCATGAATATCTATAGACCGTGGTCTCAACTCAAGTGGCAGCACAAATCGTGCTCGACAGCACAGACAACACGAGCACATTCAAAAATTAACCTAGCACGGATCGTGCTATAGCTTAACACGACACGCTTAACACGACTAGCACGGAGTTTTTGAATGTAGCTAGTGTCTCGAAGACTCGCATCCGCCGGATTGGGGTCCTACCGCCCCATGCGTCGGTTGCCGTTAACACCACAACACCAACGCCTAGTTTAGAGTGATGCCTTGTCCGGGAGGCATGCTTAGAGGACGAATGGCGTCGCATCATGTTTAGTGATGAGTCCGGCTTCTCCATGACCTCCGATGGCCATCGTGTTCGCGTATGGCGGAGTCGCACAGTGGCACGGTTGTAAAAATATCGACTTAAAATTATAATTCAACTTTTTTTTTACATTTTAACATAGAAATTGGTGTATTGTTACAAATATATGAATAAATAATTAAAATTTAAAAATAAATTATGTATTAGCAAAAAAAATTTAGGCCTAATAAAATAAAAATCAACTAAAAAGCAAACAAACCAATGAATTTTATAAAACTACACTAATTAACTAATAAAATTGTTGTTATTATTTTTATTATTATTATTATTATTACTTAAAAATAATATTAAAATGAAAAATAATTTTTATGAGTCTTTTTAAAGATTATAACGCAAGTAAGCACTTTTTACAATGTATCTGTTAACGAAATTTTTAATATAATCTTTATTATCAAATAAAAAAATCAAATCCTTGCGTGTGCTTCCTGTTTCTCATCCATCCAAAGGAGAAGCAAAAAAAAGAGACGATTTCCTTACGTAAATTAGTAAAGAAACACAACATGCAATAAAATCTACCCCAACGGTAAACTTACCCTCATAGCACCTCGCTCCCATCAGAAACCACTTCACAACAAATATAAACGCTTGTAACTCGCGAATGAATGAAAATGGGTGAATGGTGGTGAGTAATATTAAAGTTCATAAGCCATATAATTATTTAACATTAAAATAATTCGTTTATGTGCCGGTATGTCGCAGTATGAGTTATTTGATTTTCTCCCATGCACGCCCTATGGCAAACGCATCATTCAATCCTTTATAGCAGCAATACGGATGGCCAAAATTAATTAATTAACATTTCACAGAAATAGTGCCCAAATCATGCTCTTTAATGTGCAACAAAAATAAAAAAAAAAATAATTCTGAGTCGATTTTTTCTTAAACGTGCCATTGTGCGTCGAGGGCTGAGGGTACAACCCTCCCAAATTGTGGGGAGACACACAGGCGTAATCCCTGGGAGCATGGTGTGAGAAGCCATCGGATTTACGTTCAGGACACCTCTAATAGTGCTTCGGCAGACTTTGATCGCACAGCGATATGTCACAAACATTCTGCGTCCGCCAAAGTCAAGTCCAGGTCGCAGAAGTTTTTTTCTCCCTTTTCTATATTGTAATTGTGGTATGCTTGGAGAATTATTATCAGTTTCTTTTCTTTTTTATCAGAAAGTAGAGTTTTTTTCCATTTTCCTAATACTACCTCCAAGGAAGTCAATATACTGAATACAAAAAGGGGGACCAATTTCCTTGACATCAGGACTTCTGCTACTGTTATGATATCAGTTTGATTTGTTTTATTTGGTTATAAGCAGGTAAATTATTTTGACTGATAAATATTATACTAGAAACATGAATATATTTACCACTGATTCAGGTTTTTCACTTAACAATAAATTATTATGGGCTGTTGTCTCTATTTGGCAGTTTCAGCAGTTGGTAAGTGGCATTTCATGGTAAAATTGTCGAAATTTAAATTCTTATACATAAAGAGGGCTAGCCCATAGTTGGTTCTATTCAGTGCTTTTGTTGATGTCACGTTTATTTGATGTTTTTTTTCAAAATTATTACGAGACTAAAAACAAAAGCATAAAATTCCAAGGAAAGTTTAGGCTCTTTTGTATTTTATTTTTGTAGATAGCAGATCATGTGATTTCTGTATATTTTTTCCAAGAAAATAATAAGCTAAAGAGACCAACACAAAATTAATTACTTTTTTATTTGAAGGTATTAATATTTAATAGCGCAAACAAGTTTGTTTTTTTACCATATCTTTCCGTCGGAACACAAAACATGTTTTTTTCTCTTGAACATTTATCTTTTAAAGTATTGAAAATGACAAAAAAATAACCCTACACAGATTAGAAAAAAAACCTGCTTTTGATTGGTTCATAAAAAGTAAACGTCATAGTCACTAGCAACTTAAAAGAAACCTTCATTTCTATATGGGATCAAACTCTTCTAAGTAAGCATTTTGGCAATTCCGCAATATGGCCCACATCATTGTCGGACAAAGCTACTTCATCCTTTTTGTGATTCTCGTGTTTAACATCGCAGCAAATAGCGGCAAGAATCCAAATGAAACAGGCGAAGGACATGGCAATAATAATGATGAAAGTATAAAAACACATCTTTACTATTATTATTATTATTATTATTATTATTATTATTATTATTATTATTATTATTCAAATGTATAAAAAACTGGTCCGACTGTCAAGAGCTTCAAGATGTAATTAATAAGGTTAGCAGCTGGGCCTGTAATAATGGTCTCACTCTTAACGCCAAAAAATCGTCTATAATGACTTTTTCACGCAAAACAGTTAACTTCGTTTTTAACTATCATCTTGACTCTGCCCCTCTGTCTTCTAGTATTCTAGTCAAAGATTTAGGTATTCTTTTCCAAACCTCTCTTTCTTTTGCCACCCATATAAAATCTTTGACTAAAGAAGTGTGCAAAAGAATTGTTATCTGTAAGAGGTTGTCGAATTTCTTTAAAGACCCGCTTACATTTTTGACCCTTTTTAAATCTTTGATTTTAACAAAAATTATGTATGACATCTGGATCTGGTATTCAGGCAATACGCAAAATTTTATCTTGTTGCAAAAAAAAGTAAACAATTTTTATAAGTTTTTAAAATTCAAATTTCCACATAATAAATTGTTGGATAATAATTCCTCCATTTTTGACTTATCTGCTAATTATCATATTTTTATGTACAAAACCTTCTCCCGAATTATATCAGGCAGCATTTGTGTGCCTGACTTACGTTTCAATCTTGTCGTTCGCTAGTCTAGGTCCAAGAGGCAAAGTAAGGCGCTGTTAGCTTTAAGAAAATGGAGAACTAATTTATCGAATATTGATCCGTTTTACAAATTAAAAGTTAAATTCGACGAATTCTCTTCTGGACAAAAGGAAGTTATTCTTTCTGCTTTCTAGTTTTTTAGTTAGTACTATTAATATTACTAATTTATCATATCTTCATAATTAATTTTATTAATATTGCTGTTGCATTGCTACTGTTTTATTATATTAATAATTTTATTAATTTTATTATTTTACTCTCATTTATTTTTTTTTTCTTTTAAATGTATATTCAGTAACCCCGTTTTGGGCTTTTCGCCTGTTGGGGGACAACATCGGGTTTGGACTTCCGGTTTATCTGGTGGTTTCCCCTCCCCTGTTGTTGTCACATTATTATTATTATTATTATTATTATTATTATTATTATTATTATCTATATACTAAAACTCTTGCGTGTATTTATTTATTTATCTGTAATTCTATCTCCTCCTAGATGGTTTGAGCTAGCGACTTGAAATTTTCAGGGCAGGGGCTTATCAATAAAGGACCTGCTCTATCGCCAAAAATCAGCCCCCTACGACCCCCTCCCCTTCCCCACTTTCTGGGGTTTTCATTTAAAATTATCTGTTTTTGCTTTGTAATTCCCCTCAACAAATGGCGCGGGCGGGCGAAGCCGCGGATAACAACTAGTTATTATTATTTCTGGTGAATTTTCCTTTTTTTCAATTCTGAAAACTTTGAGAAGTATTTTGATATTTAGATGTGTTTTAAAGATATCTTTTTTTAATATCTTAATGGGTATATTACATGATCGTATAAAGGCTGACGATTTATTAAAGTTAATCCGGTGTCGTTCCGTTCGATCTTTACGTACTGCTAACAGTTTGGGAAATGAAATATAGAGGTCTTATATTTCTAATCTAATCCTCTGTTCAAATTATTACACTTCTCTAGTTTTTTAATTTCTCTGATTTTAACTTATGTATTTATCAATGTTCATCAATTTCTATTTAATTAAAATTCATTAGATCTTTATAGTTATTATTTTATAATCAGTCTAATTTCATTTTAGTCGTTTATATTGTTTCTGAAATTTATATTGTCTTTTATTTATATGTATTCTCATTAACCCCGTTTTGGACCTTTTCTCGCTGGGAGACTATATGGGGCTTTGCCTTCCAGTTTATCTGGTGGGATATTCCCTGCTGTTGATATACAGGGTATCCTACATGGCAGGTATCTCAAAGCTGCCAGGTAGGCGAAATCTGATGAGTGTAGTTTATAGGTAATAGGGGGGCGGGAAATTCATTGCCGCACTCAAATTTTACTTTGACCACCAAATTTAAGGTCATACATTTGCTAACTCGAAAACTATTAGAGATAGAGAAAAATTTCCGACTGCTATCCTGTAGAGCAACACTACATTAGTCTAGAAACAATTTTTAATCACACCCTTCCCCTTGAAAGAATTTGTGAATTGCCTAAGGTTCGGCTGAGGTTTCTAACGCATTTGAATTACAGTGAAGACAACCTGGTCAGCCCAAACTGACCTTGAATGACTCTTTATCGCCCATTTTCTCAAAATCTTTCAAGGGGAAGGGTGTGATTAAATATTGTTTTTAGGCTAATGTGGTGTTGCTCTACAGGGTAGCAATCGGAAATTTCTCTCTTTCTCTAATAGTTTTCGAGTTAGCAAATGGATGACCTTAAATTTGGTGGTCAAAGTCAAATTTGACTGGTGCGATGAATTTCCCACCCCCTATTACCTAGAAATCACACTCATAAGATTTCGCCTACCTGGATGCTTTGAGATATCTGCCATGTTACCAGACTTTTTGGACACCCTGTATGAATTAAAATTTAAAAATAAATTATTATTATTATTAAATTAAGCAATCTCTGCATAATATGGTCAGGTTCCTTACCTGTTTTTTTTTCATAGGACGAGGGGCGTTCAAATTTGACATGGACTTTAATTTTTATAAAGCTGGAAACTATAAAAAACACACGCACATACATACTAGTTATTTCTCAAAGAACTCTTCTTGTTTCTTTACACATTTTATCAAGCGTTCTGGGAGCATCTGGATACAGGTTCTGTAGTAATCTTCAGGCTGATGTCGAGATCACGTCAGGACAGCCTTTTTCATTTCCTCATTGGAGCCGAACCTCTGCCCTCCCAAGAACTCTTTCAATGATCCAAAAAAGTGACAGTCGCAAGGGTGTCCATAGTCAGTTTGGCCATAGTCAGTTTGGCTCTGCTGGTTTGGCATTGTCTTGCAAAAAACAAACACCACTTTTAATGAGTTCTGGTCGCCTTTTCCTTAGTGCCGACTTCAGAGACGTCTTCAAAATGTCAGTAGGGTGTAGTAGTAGGGTGAATGATACTCTAACTGTTTCAGAATACAGTCGCTATCACTTTCGTTACCGACGGTGTCAATTTGAATTTCTTGGGTCGTGGTGAGTCGGTGTGTCGCCTGTCGATGCTCGCACGCTTGCTTTTAGAGTATGTTGATGAATCCATGTCACGTCGGTGGTCACATCACGCCCTAAGAAGCTGTCACCTTCCCTGTCCTATTGCTGCAGTAGCATGGAACAGATTTCCACCCGGATGGTTTTGTGATCCTCGGAGAGTTGCTTAAGGACCCATCTGGCACAGATCTTGTTGAATTTCAGTTTATTGCCAGTGCTTATGTTCAGTATTGAAGCCATTCCTCGGACATGGATTATGGATTCGCCTGTTGTCCCTTATCAGCTCATTTGTTGGTGCGATGATGCCATCATTGACAGGAGTTGTTGGCCTTGCCTTATGAGGTTCCTTGCCGGTGGGTTCTCGCCCTCCTTCAAACTTTTGGCACAAAGCAAAGTCGGATGATCGAGACAAAAATGACTCAGTGAACTGTCTTTGAAGTCTCTGATGAATTTCAGATGCGTTCAAACTTTTGTGGTGGAGAAATTTGATGACTATTCTTTTGGTCGACACATCGCTGTCCGTCATTTTGTTACAAAAAATAATGCCCAGGTCAAATTTGAACGTTCCTCGTATTACTGGTTATTTTGGTTATTGTTTGTATATGAACTTAGTTATTTTATATTTTCATTAATTTTAATATGATTTAATTTGAATAAATTTGAATCAATTTCTCACACGTATTCACGTCGAAATAATATTGAATTGGCATGGTCATCTGACCGAAAATATAGACTCACTCACCAAAAGTCATGGAGCACCCCTCCAATTAGGTTCCCTCTCCGTATTGAGACAGATCCCGTTGCTTCCATTCTCGGAATGAATGTGCTCAGGATTTCTTGATTTCACACAATCATAGTAAGCAAAACTAGCTGCAGAAATAGCAGCACGCCAAGAGCTATCCGTATTTAAACAGGCGATGATTGTTGGTGCCAGACGGATGGGTGCCTCAATATCAGATGTAGCCAAGACCACGCAATTTTCCTGCACAGCCGTTGCAAGGGTCTATCGAGAATATACCCCCACGAGGGATTACAACCCATGTCGGACAGCGGATACATCACCCGACTTGCAACTGCTGGCCGAAGGGCGAAGCGGGCCAAATCACCATGCGGCACAACCAGGGACGTCCCACAACTATGTCCGTGACGACAAGTCGGCGAACCTTGGTAGCTGCTGGGTTTGGGAGCAGAAGGCCACGACGGGTGCCACTCTTTACAGCTGCACATCGTTGGTAACGCCTAGTCTGGGCCAACCAACATCGACATTGGACCGCTGAGTACTGGCGAAGGGTTGCCTGGTCCGACGAGTCACGGTTTCAGCTGTATCGGGTCGGTGGTCGTGTCCGTGTCTGGCGCAGGCCACAAGAAGCCAAAGCCCACTTGTCAGTTGGGGACCACTCGGGCAGGTGTAGACTCCATATTGGTCTGGGGTGTTTTCTTGTAGTATGCAATGGGTCCATTGGTCCATCTGACGTCCACTCAGTTTACTACTTTCTACGTCGATCTGCTTGGGGACGACCGGCACCCCTTCATGAACTGTTTTTACCCCGCGAGCAACGGCATCTTCCAGCAAGATAATATGCCTCCACACATGGTCCTTGTGACACTGCAGTGGCTGGAGGAACATGCTATTTACTGTGACAATGATTTGGCCTCCATGTTCCCCAGATTGCAATCCCATTGAACATTTGTGGGACGTCATCGAACGATCTGTCAGGTCGTCACCAACAAAAATGGTATATGCAGCATCGTTATCGAGTGCAGTGGAGACAACATGGCTTGCACTGCCTGTGCCTGTTCTGGGGACTGGTAGACTCTTTCCACGACGGGTTGGCGCCGTTATCCGGGCCAGAGGGCACCCAACACGTTATTGTGACATGACTTTTGCTGAGTGAGTGTAATTTATTCAGAGTATCACAGATAATTTAGGAAATAACAACCAGAATCACAGTTATGATATTTGGATATACACTACCTTGTTAAAAGTCACAGGACACGACCAATTTACAGGAAACACTTAGAAAAATGCATATGTTAGTATCTAGTTGGTCCGCAGTTTATTGCTACGAGGGTGAATCAAAAAGTAACTTATACTGTGAAACAGTAAAAACAGATGTAAGTTAAGATCCCATACACAAACTCTGAGGAAACGCGTACCATTTATTTCACTTTTCTACATAATCACTCAAAAATTGTACACACTTGTCTGAAGGTGAAATTAACTTTTCCATGCTGCTGCGGTAAAAATCCGCTCCAGCGTTTCTCAACCAGTCAGCACACTCCCATAAGAAACGCTAAGCGTCAAGGCGATTTCTTTAATTTTGATTCGTCGATTGTCCAGAATCATCTCATTAACACGGGCAATGTGCTCGGAAGTGTTGGACGTGGATGGTCTTCCTGGGCAGTATTCGTCCATCAAATCTGAGGGCCCATTTTCGAACGGCTTGCACCACTTCACAATTGCAGGACGAGAAATCACATTATCCCCGTAGACACTGCAAATTTCCGTATGGATTTCAGTGTATTTTAAGCCTTTCACCCATAAAGACGGATTGTTCCGCGAATCTCCAAGTTGGAGTGTACAACCAGTTGCTGCGCCATGACAACAATGCTCTTGCGTACACAGGAAACACGTGGAATCATGCCACGTTGCAATTATAGATATACAGACAATATCCTTAAAAACGGCGAATGATGTGGGCGCTCTTCGACCAGAGATGGTGCTGAGTGTAACTTACCTTTTGGATTCACCCTCGTATCACGGCCTCTATTCTGTCGAGAATGCTGTCGACACGTTTTGATATTTCCGCGAGAATTATTCGTCATTCCGCCAAAAGTGCCTTCGACAGTTCGGTCACAGATCTCGGGCGCTCTACTGCGCGCAATCGATGCTCCAACACACACCAAAGATATTCGATGGGGTGGAGATCGGGGTTTTGTCCCGGAAGACATTTTGCGGGTATTCGCCATGCACAAATCCTTCCATCCGAGTGCCAGATGGGGTAATGTGACCCGTCACTCCATTAGACCATCTGCCATTGCTCCAGCGTCCAGTGACGTCTCTCTTTGCACCATTGCATTCTCTTTGCTGCGTTACAGGTGCTGATGTAAGATGTGTGGACCACAGCTCTGCCTTTAAAATGCACTTCCCTGCGAACAGTCCTGGTGCTTACAGTTATCTCAGTGGGCTCTGTGAAGGATCTTGCCAGTCCAGCTTCCGAGGTTTTATGATTTGCAGTGACCACCCTGCGAAGCGCTCTTCGGTCTCTGGCCGACATAATCTTGAGTATTCTGGTCCTGGGCTGAACACTTGTCGAAAACATTATCCTTCCACGCCCGGATGATTTGGAAATATTTAGCAGAGTTGAAGTCTCTCTTACACTATTGCCTACAAGGTGCCACCCAACAATTTACCCCTCTCGAAGTGTGAAAGTTGCTTTCTTTGCGCCATTCCTACAGCATGCATTCTTTGACCTCTGTTGTATAGTGGTGGAGTGAACGACAATATTCAAATTGCATAAGAAGGCCTCATTTTTATGTAAAATAGAGGTGTCGTATAACTTTTGGCAAATTAGTGTATGTATTTCAGCGAAATGTTCATGTTATATAAGTAAATATCTATATTTTGTAAATTTTATGTGGGCATGTCCCGAAAGTATCAGTAAGCTATTTGTGTTCCTAAAAATTAGAATTTTTTTTATAAAAGCATGCATTTAAATTCTGCGATAAAATAAAGTAAATTTAATTGAATATCTTAATTTATTCTATCTTGGTTCTTAGAAGAGATTCCGAAGGATGAGAAATATAAAGAAGCTGGTTGTTTCGATAAGAATGCCGTAACCAACCAAGGCTACAAAGAAACAGCTAAAGATGACTATTGCTTTAACAAATGTAAAGGCCATCGCTATTTTGCTATATCTAGAAACGGGAATGATTGGAACTGCTACTGTGGAGACAAGTCTATTAACAATGTGCCTGATCCGAATAAATGCGAAAAATGCTACGGATCATGGGTATGTGGAAAAGGCAATGCTGTATCTGTCTATGAAGATACATCTTTTGAAGACAGTTCTTCTGGAGGTAAGCCCATTTTGAATTTGGCGGAGATTGCTAGGCGTCCCTCTAACAATTTCAACGCCATATCATTACTTGAGCTTTCAAAGCTAGGAAATTTCTTTAAAAGAGTGGCGCCTAGAAATCTTCCCGTTTTAGACATATTTTTATTTTAATTAGAGTGGTATTGCAGTTTGTTCCTGTTTCAGTTCTGCATAAAAGGATGTAAGGACCTTCTTTTTTATTTATCAAACAAGAATATGGCTCGTAAAACGATTTTCAAATATGCTGAAAAGAAAAATATAAAAATTTTTTGATTAATTTTAAAGTAATAATTTATATACAGAAATGGCGAAAACTGCAAGTAAATATGCGTATTCGATTGCAGCGTTCACACGAATCTTTCAAAACACACGCGAAATGAGAAATAAAATGCTCGTAGGTCTAAATGTTTTAAAATACTGCGCCTATGTTCTTTCCACTGCTAGAGCTATTCATCCCTTCTTTAGCAAAGTTACCATAAATGTTAGGAGAGAAAAATCATTGTTGCAAAGCAATGTCGGGAAAAATCTTGTAATCATTCCAAGGAGCTTTAACTTTGATGAAGATGTAATTTTAAATTTCAATATTTCACTTTTACTTGCATTTGGTTTAAATAAACAATGGAAATTCCGTTGATTCCATCCACGCTCACATCTGTTTTATTAAGCACCGAAAGGTGCTTTATGCTGTCAGTGTGGGGAAACGTGTCTGTCTGTCCGTCTGTCTGTCTGTAACTCAAACTCCTCCGAAGCTATGAAAGATTTTCAAAATCTGTTTTCATCAGTCGATGGATATGGTTCATGGCACGAAGCAGTCACAAATATTATCTAAGTCGGTTCATTGGCACGTGCACGTACCTCTATTTTCCCATCTAGCAATTTTCAATGGGAAGATATATTGAGTAATATATCAAACAAATCGTAATGACGAGATACATGTGATGCAAAAAAGACGAACCTCTTGTCCACAAACGTTTTAATGGGCGAATACGTATTTCGATCTCTTTGAGATCAATATTCAACGCAAAATGATCATTATTATTTTCGTCAGTCGATAAACATTGTACATGGCACGAATCAATCACAAATATTATCTAAATCTGGTCAATAGCACGTGCACAAATGGTACCTTTACGACCCCACCTAGCAATTTTCAATGGAGAGATATATTAAGTAATATATCAAACAAATCGTAATGGCGAGATTGAAGCGGATAAAAATTCTATTTTCGTCAATTATTAAATATGGTTCCGGGAATGAACTATTTTGAAAATGGTTGAAATCGAAACAATGACACGTGCTTTAATAAAACCCTTATGACATCCTCAAAAATTTTCAGTGCTAAAATATGGCATGTAATATATCAAACGACTTGGAATGATGTGTCATAAATGAATATAACGTAAAATTAATGATAGTCCGAATTAGTTTTAAGGAACCTGGTTTAGTGGAACCATTCTGGTTTAGTGGAACCATTATGGTTCATTGGAACTTTCAATGCTAAAATATGGCATGTAATATATCAAACGACTAGGAATGAGGTGTCATGAATGAATATAACGTAAAATTAATGATAGTCTAAATTGGTTTCAAGGAACCTGGTTTAGTGGAACCATTATGGTTCATTGGAACTTTCAATGCTAAAATATGGCATGTGGTATATCAAACGACTTGGAATGAGGTGTCATGAATGAATATAACGTAAAATTAATGATAATCTAAATTGGTTTCAAGGAACCTGGTTTAGTGGAACCATTATGGTTCATTGGAACTTTCAATGCTAAAATATGGTATGTGGTATATCAAACGACTTGGAATGATTTGTCATGAATAAATATAACAAAAAATTATTGAGCTAAAGAGTTTAAATGATTAATTTAAATTTAAAATGAGTTTAATCTCCTTATAATGGGGAAAATCGTGAAATAATAAAAACAAAATAAAATTAAAGTCACCAATCTTGAAGAAACTTGGGAGATGAAAGAAAACTCAAGGGTGTAGTCTATTGAAGATGTTGTTGATGGTAGAAATAAAACCAGTCTATTGAGGATGTAGATGAAGTTCTTATGCAGATAATGTTGACAGGGGAAAACGATAATCTTGAAGTACAGATGAAATTTTGAAGGGTTGATCCAAATTTTTGGGATAAATTTCATATAAAAACGTTTTCGAGAATTTTTTTCTCATCAGTTGATTAAATATTTTTGA
>JAHWFO010029122.1:1118062-1145935 GCA_023313115.1 Rhysida immarginata | reverse complement strand
AAAAATCATTGGAAAAGAAGAAAATTATAAAAAAAGATTAATTAAAGAAACAATAAATATCATTACAAATAACAAAAATTTAGCCAAACCATCAATAGAAATAAACAATAAATGGACACTACTTTTTAACAACAATCACCCTAATATACAATAGCCAACAATTACAATCAACTTAGCTTCATCACCTTTATATCAATTGTTAAATTCTTATTTCAACTGTTTTCAACATTCAAAAATATTTAATCAACTGATGATGAGAAAAAAATTCTCGAAAACGTTTTTATATGAAATTTATCCCAAAAATTTGGATCAACCCTTCAAAATTTCATCTATACTTCAAGATTATCGTTTTCCCCTGTCAACATTATCTGCACAAGAACTTCATCTACATCCTCAATAGACTGGTTTTATTTCTACCATCAACAACATCTTCAATAGACTACACCCTCGAGTTTTCTTTCATCTCCCAAGTTTCTTCAAGATTGGTGACTTTAATTTTATTTTGTTTTTGAATGTCTATAGACCGTGATTAAAAGCTACACAGGCCATACACAACATGCTTAAGATTATAACAGTAGCTAACAATTCATAAGTGTCAACTAACGGCATACCATCTATTAGTCGATAACAACAGGACTAATATTAATTAGCTCTAACAACACTCGGCCTAATAGCAATTACCTATCGTTAACATTAGGCTGAACAGTAATTAGCTTTTAGAGAATTAGTTTTTTTTTCGTTACGAGAAATTTTTCATGCGAAAACGAAAAAATTTGACGTCACTTCCGTTAAAGCGAGGCCAGCCAGAGACAGGCCAGGGCACTCAAAAATCACATGATCATCGGGGTCCGGGTAACAATCCATCCTTCATTGTTTCCTACAAACGATAAAACACTTATTGTTAAAATCCAAGATGGAGACAATGAAGGATGAATTGTTGGCCGGACCCCGATGATCATGTGACTTTTGAGTGCCCTGGCCTGTCTCTCGTTGGTCTCGCGTTAAAATAAGACGATTCTCGTACGTTACGAAAAAAATTTTCGATTTCGTTGGCAAATGTCGATTGCGTAACGAGATCTCTGTTCATGCGCAGTTTGTGCCAAAAATCCTCCATCTCAGTTCTCTCGCTTAGTCGAGTGCCTGTTTGTTTGTGCCTTGTTATCCGCCAATGTGAGTCAGTTTGCCACCAATTATCACCCTCAACGATCTATTTATGGAAAATGGAATCTCCTTGAGTATTTTATACTCCGCCTAGAGTAATACTGTTGAATTTAGCGTACTTGCTATATTTCCTAACGTTAAAAAAACTTCCCTTTCCCACACTTCTAGGCACCACTTGTACCTTAGTATTATCAAGGCGAGCTGGTGGCGGGCACTTTGAAAAATTCCTGTAATTTGGAGCCACGGGTTTAGTTGGCTGTATCGCGTAAATAAATCGTTTCCAGACAAAGTGCTATAGAACATTTTCGTCTTCTTTTGACCTGAAGAATATGTCACTAAATTTATTGTACATAATTTTGAAACACCCTGTATTATAAATCTAAAGTTTAAGTAGGCTTTTAAGGTCATCCTATACATAATCTAAGAACGATTTAAGCGTGTGTTAAAATGTACACTTAACATTTGTAAGCAGTACGACGTCTTTCTAAATCATTACAGATCAATCATTTTTTATTAAATGGAATTCTTTATTCCCTGTTAAAATTGTGCTCCACGTGTTTTCAAGCATAGTGCGTCTAATTCATTAAATATCAAAGGTTTCTAAGATATTCTCGAATTAATACAAATACGTTAGCTCGTATTTTGAAAACAGTCCAATTAAGGATAGTGACTGACCGATACACGTGTGTTTTCTAAGAAAATTGATTCGTTAAATAATTAATCATCTTGAGCAAATTATTCGCTGTTTATTCCGAGAGTGTCGGCAATCGATCTATAACACTTCTAGATCATAACAATCTACTAAGTCAATCATAAATTGGTGTCTAGCCTGCTATTTGCTGCGTATTCATGCTTTAAATTTATGCAGTTTTCTTTAAGATCATGTATAAGATTGAAGATGGTTCAAGTTTGCGAAAAGATGAACTATTGACATTGATTTTTAATCTTAAGTCCTTGGCTAGCAATAAATTTTGAAAACAAGATTTCGTGTCAGAAACATTATCAATAAGCGGTGATTAAGACACAAAAGCCGTGATATAGAATTCAGCACGCAGTCGTGGTTAAATACTGGAAAACAATTTTCTCTATTATTCAGCTAAATCGTTCAATTTTTTCTCTTTATTTTATAAAAGACAAAACGTAAGCTCCGTTTTAAAACTCAAGAAAATAGAATAAATAATCTTATAGGAAGGAGATTCAAAATTCGATGTACAAACTTTTAGGGGAGGTAGAAGGGTGATTCTAAGCAAATAAGTTCAGATGAACATGGGTCCGAATTTGAACGATAACTGAGATATAAACAGAAATAAAAACGCCGCCACCAAGATTAGCAAGTTAATAACTCAAATTTTGGAACGCCTAGGATAAAATAATTTCGGAGGAACAATGTAGTACATAAAATTGTGTATACCGTCAAAATTTGATTGTATTCCAACAAGTAGTTTTCGAGTTACGCATTCAAAATCGTAACAGTACTCACATGCGAGTACTAACCAGCACATGTTACGATTTTGAGCGCATAACTCGAAAACTACACGTTGAAATTCGATAAAATTTTAACAGCATGCACAATTTTATGTTGTCTATTATCCTCCACATTTCATCATCCTAGATGGTAGAGAACCTGAGTTATTAACTTCCTGGATCATGGTGGCGGCGTTTTTATTTTTGTTCATATCTCAGTTATCGTTCAAATGAGGACCCATGTTCATATGAACTTTTTTGCTTAGAATCACCCCTACTACCTTTCCTAAAAGTTTGCACACTGGATTTTGAATCACCCTTTATATGAAAATGCGAAGCACTTTTTAAGAGCAAAATCGGCACTTCTGGGCATGCGCACTGATCATTGTTATCGTCGTTAATATTGTTGTATGTAACTACAGTGATGGCGTTGGGACGCGATTTCTGTCCCTGCTGTCTACCCTTTGTACACCTTCACTACAGCGGACCATGAACAGTTCACAAACCACGCCGTTTCGGAGATGGTGTCACTCTTGCTGCGATAGCCTGTTATCATCCCTTTTTGGGTGTCCGTTAAATCCGGACGTTTACCTATCTTGAGGCTCGTGCACCTGCCGTTTGATGCGCCAGCTTTAAAGCTTTCTCAGCTTGTTATGCAAATTTTGCAACGTGTAATCGTTGTTGTGGCGAACTATGCGTGTGCCTTGAAGGCCTGCTGGTCATATTTCATTGATATGACAGTGTATATTCTCTAGCACTAAGGCTTTATTTTCTTTAGTTGACTTTTCTCTCTTATCGCTATTTCAAATCTCCTTGTGGATTAGAGGTTCCTCTTCTTTTTGGTTGTTCCATTCCATTCCCACTTTGGTGTAGAGACGCTGCTGCCGATTTGAATCCGCTGCAATTCATGGCAATGTTAAATATAGGCCATGGAGAGCATTGCTTAAAATTATTTATCACTTGTTGCACAGTGGTCTCGCTCATGATTGTACGAGGGTGGGCTGAAAAGTAATGCCTCCATGGCTGTAACTTTTTTATTTTTTAACCGATTTTCAAAATTCTTTTTGTATCTGATACTCACACTTCTCCTCTACGTAATGCACTATTCACTTTTCGACATAGTCCCCATCCCTTTCCACGCATTGTACCAACGCGTGACTAGTCGGGTGAACCCGTCGGAGAGGAATTCCGGAGTTGTCGTCGACACGAGGATTGAATGGCAGCTTTGGATCCTCTTTTGCAGCACGATAACGCCCGTCCGCACACGATCGCCACACATCAGAGGGGGTTGCAACGGCTACAGTTCAAAGATGAAAAACTGCAGTTCAAAAATGAAAGACTTTGCACCTTGCGATTTTCACCACTTCCCAAAGAGGAAAGAGCACCTTAAGGGGCATGAGTTGCGTTCTGACGACGAGGTGAAACCTGCCGTTCGGTCTTGGTGTCGACAACAACCCCGGAATTCCCCTCCGACGGGTTCACCCGACTAGTCACGCCTTGGTACAATGCGTGGAAAGGGATGGGGACTATGTCAAAAATTGAATAGTGCATTACATAGAGGAGAAATGTGAGTATCAGATACAAAAAGAATTTTGAAAATCGGTTAAAAATAAAAAAGTCACAGCCGTGGAGGCATTACTTTTCAGCCCACCCTCGTATTTGAACCTACAGTTACCCTTTTAGATAGAGGCTGTGAAACATTTTTCCAACGGTTTAACACTCTGAATATTGCGTCTTTCGAGAATTCAGCCAGCTGTTTCGTCAGATCAATCGTGTGGCACCGGTTATTACCAACAACGAATCTCTTTTCCATATCAGTTGGGTCCCTCTTTTTCACGATGTTGTTCAAGTTCTAAGATTAGACTAACCGAACTTCTTAAATAAGTACTAGCTTGAATCACTAGACTTCAAACAACTTTGCATAAAAATGGATCAAAACAACTTTATAGATGTTAATAATTCATTGGCCAGTATATATACGAGGCTCGTCCAGAAAGTAAGTTCCGTTCGGTAATAAAAACAAAACTACTACAAATATATTCAAAATTTTTTCTTGACCAGATTCTAAGTACCTTTAACTATTTTTCTACATAGTTTCCAAGTTTATTTAAGCACTTGTCATAGCGCTCAATGTACTTCCCCATGATCACTTCGTAGAAGCTGCCGCCGGTGAAGAAAGTCACGCAGTTTTCACTTGTTCATCATTGTTGAAATGCATGCTGCCGATGATCTCCTTTAGATCCCGGAACTGGTGGTAGCCACTGGATGCGAGGTCCGGACTGTAAGGCGGGTGGTCAAGTTGTTCCCAAACAAAAGATCTGATTAGTTGGGAACAACTTGACCAACCGGCTTACATACCGGACCTCGCGTCCAGTGACTACCACCTGCTTCGGGAGCTAAAGGAGTTCATCGGCAGCATGCATTTCAGCGACGAAGAACAGTGAAAAATGCGTGACTTTCTTCACCGGCGGCAGCTTCTACGAAATGATCATGGGGAAGTACATTGAGCGCTATGACAAGTGCTTAAATATACTTGGAAACTATGTGGAAAAATAGTTAAAGGCACATAGAATCTGGTAAAGAAAAAATTTTGAATATATATGTAGTAGTTTTGTTTTTATTACCGAACGGAACTTACTTTCTGGACGAGCCTCGTATATTTAGAGTATATACTGTATGTATGTACTCTAAATATTTAAACTCTGTATAGAATGAAAACATTAAGTATAACTTTGAAATCTATTGTTAATTATATTATAAATCTAAAGTTTAAGTAGAATTTTAAGGTCATCCTATACATAATCTAAGAACGATTTAAGCGTGTGTTAAAATGTACACTTAACTTTTGTAAGTAGTACGACGTCTTTCTAAATCATTACAGATCAATCATTTTTTATTGTATGGAATTCTTTATTACCTGTTAAAATTGTGCCCCACGTGTTCTCAAGCATAGTGCTTCTAATTCATTAAATATCAAAGGTTTCTAAGATATTCTCGAATTAATACAAATACGTTAGCTCGTTTTTTGAAAACAGTCTAATTAAGGATAGTGACTGACCGATACACGTGTGTTTTCTAAGAAAATTGATTCGTTAAATAATTAATCATCTTGAGCAAATTGTTCACTGTTTATTCCGAGAGTGTCGGCAATCGATCTATAACTCTTCTAGATCTTAACAATCTACTAAGTTAATCATAAATTGGTGTCTAGCCTGCTATTTGCTGCGTATTCATGCTTTAAATTTATGCAGTTTTCTTTGAGAACATGTATAAGATTGAAGATGGTTCAAGTTTGCGAAAAGATGAACTATTGACATTGATTTTGGCTAGCAATAAATTTTGAAAACAAAATTTCGTGTCAGAAACATTATCAATTAGCGGTGATTAAGACACAAAAGCCGTGATATAGAATTCAGCACGCAGTCGTGGTTAAATACTGGAAAACAATTCTCTCTATTATTCAGCTAAATCGTTCAATTTTTTTCTCTTTATTTTATAAAAGACAGAACGTAAGCTCCGTTTTAAAACTCAAGAAAAAAGAATAAATAATCTTATAGGAAGGCGATTCAAAATTCGATGTACAAACTTTTAGAGGAGGTAGAAGGGCGATTCTAAGCAAAAAAGTTCATATGAACATGGGTCCGAATTTGAACGATAACTGAGATATGAACAGAAGTAAAAACGCCGCCACCAAGATCAACAAGTTAATAACTCAAATTTTGGAACGCCTAGGATAAAATAATTTGATTGTATTCCAACAAGTAGTTTTCGAGTTACGCATTCAAAATCGCAACAGTTCTCACATGTTACGATTTTGAGCGCATAACTCGAACACTACACGTTGAAATTCGATCAAATTTTAACAGCATACACAATTTTATATACTCTATTCTCCACATTTCATCATCCTAGATGGTAGAGAACCTGAGTCATTAACTTCCTTGATCATAGTGGCGGCGTTTTTATTTCTGTTCATATCTCAGTTATCGTTCAAATGAGGACCCATGTTCATATGAACGTTTTTGCTTAGAATCACCCCTTATACCTCCCCTAAAGTTTGTTCATTGAATTTTGACCCTGTATATTAAATGCGAAGCACATTTTAAGAGCAAAATCGGCACTTCTGCCATGCGCATTGATCATTGTTATTGTCGTTAATATTGTTGTATGTAATTGTTATTAATTTGATCATCAATGCCATAGCGAGGCCGACGAGAGACAGGCTAGGGCTCTTATAAGTCATATGATCATTGGGGTCCGGGCAACAATACATCCTTCATTGTTTCCAACAAAACAAAAAATATTGATTGTTAAAATCCAAGATGGAGACAATGAAGGATGAATTGTTGGCCGGACCCCGATAATCATATGACTTTTAAGTGCCCTGGCCCAACACCTTCTAGACACAAGGCCTCGACACGGAAGAATCTGACGTCATGCAGTAGGCAGCAACGCCAACTATAAATACAGGCCGGGGCAGTCGAATATCACTTTTTACATTGTTGACATTGCTGCCTACTCTTGGCCTTGCTGCCTACTGTTTGAGTTAGTCTTCTGTGCCAAGGCCTTGTGTCTAGAAGGTGTTGCCCGGCCTGTCTCTCGTTGGCCTCGTGCCATAGCATATAACAATGACGTATATTAAAGATAGACTCCGAAGCAATTGTTGTTACTTGAAGCAAATTGGAAAGCTCCGTGAACTTCGTACGAAGAGACGTCACTTCCTTAGTGATTCGCATCTCGGTTCCACACAGCCGTTGCTAGGAAGAGTTTAAACCATTTTCTCCTTTTGAAATTAATTTTGGGTCGTCATAAAAAACGTAGCAATACAATATAGTTTTATTGCAGATATTCTGATCGCTTATGTAGCCAAACTAGTCTCAGAATCAGCATATCTAATGCTTAGCAACGACATGTGTGGAACCAAGATGGCGCGTTGCCAAGGGGTGAAGCTAACTGTTACGTCACTCGTGCGAAGTCCGCAGCCGACAAGAAAGACAGGCCGCGGCACTGAAAAGTCACCTGACCATAGTGGTCTGAGCAACAATCAAACTTTCATTGTCTCCATCTTGGATTTTAACAGTCAGTATTTTTTCGTTTGTTGGAAACAATGAAGGATGTATTGTTGCCGGGACTCCGATGATCAGGTGACTTTTGACTGCCCTGTCCTGTCTCTCGTTGGCCTCGTGCGAAGTCCATGCCCAGAACTGTCATGGCCGAAAGTGAGTGAAGATGATGCAAAACAAAAGGCTAAACATGAGAGTTGCTGATTAATAATTCTTTCACACGCCGATCACGGAGTAATAAGTTTATCTTTTCATTTACTTTGTATTTGAAGTATTTTATTATATTTTATAAACAATTTTTCGATCATGGTTTCAATTTTAATTTCGTTTCGATTGTCTTTCAGTTATGTATTTTCATTTTAGTTACGTATTTTTGATTTATGCTTGTGGAAAATGATTCCTAATCCTTTTTCGTGTCTGTTTGTACAGTTGTACGCAGAACAACTTTGAGGAATGGTTTTGAATTAATTATTCCTCGGGCCCAAAATCTTCAAAAACAAAGCAGCCAGACAGCTAATTACTCCACGGCTCACTCCTGCCCAGAACTATCATGGCTCAATTTGCTTCACTTTTTGCCGCTGTTAACAATAGGATTCGGAGTCTATCTTTAATACACGTCATTGGCCTATAATGATAAAAGAAAGCCTATTCATTTGCATTCCTCCATTGTTTAAGTGGTGTCTCAAAACTCAGTCGCAAACAGCAGGATTTAGCACCGCCTAGTATTAAACTGCAACATTGTTAGACTTGCTTATGCTATCAAGTTATGAGAAATATTAAAACTAAATAGAGATTACTTGATTTGTCACTTAGAAAACTCATTTTAATTTGTTATTTTTGTCGAGGTGTTAATGGGCAGGTTTTCCTTATCATTATAGGCTATAAAACGACTGAAACAATGTTAACTTTTGTCGCTAGGCGGTGCAGAATCATGCTATTTGTGACTAATTTTTGTTAACAAATAGAGGAAGGGTAAATGGGCAGGCTTTCTCTTATCATTGTAGGCCGGGGCAGTCGAATATCACCTTTTACATTGTTGGCCTTGCTGCCTACTGTTTGACGTTAGTCTTCCGTGCCAAGGCCTTGTGTCTAGAAGGTGTTGCCCGGCCTGTCTCTCGTTGGCCTCGTGCCATAGCCTATAACAATAGCAAAGTCCGTTTATGAAACCACACAGTTGTTTACCATCAAATTTTGGCGGGTTCCGTCTACTTAATATTTACTCTTAAAACCAAGAAGCTTTATAAATAAATTTCAGGGGAAAAGTAGATGGCGTAATGGAGAGCACGGTTTTATTAATTAAAGTAGCAAAAGCTTGTCAACTCAGCGAAAAATTTTTAACCTAGTAAGGCGTCATATGTTTTTCAGATTAACTATTGTGAAAGAAATACAACATGGGAATATTTCAAATTTAGAATACTTTTATACAAATAATTAAATATATGAACTCCTTTTAATGAAAAGAAATGTAAAGAAAAGAAATAAAATAAACAAGAATGATTTTACCATCAAAGCGGATAAAAGGAGCATATTTTCGGGTTATACATGTAGCATCATACATGGATACAAAGAATTAACCTACATATTAAAATACTTTAGAGAAAATATATAAATATGATAACTAATGTAAATTACTATTTAAGTAAATGAATGTAAAGAGAGAATTTAAACGAATAAACATGAAGAACTAAAAGGTTAAATGGAGAGTGAAGTTATTCTTTATACAGATTGTCCAAAAAGTCTGCTAACATGGCAGATATCTCGGAAACTAAGCATTTTACGAAAAATCGTCCAAAATCAAAAGTGAATTACTTCGCGGGGGAAATTCATTTGTGTATGTGTGTGCTACTCCCCCCCCCCCTTTCTGTGTATGTGAGTGTGTGTGGGGGGGGGGGAGTAACTTTGAAATCTTTAATAGGAACCCCTATTTTTAATGGTATATTCAGATTGTACACAATGTTCGAGAAATGTTTTATTCTTGGTGTTTTTTCAATTGATCCAACCGTTTAGGAGATACAGGCCCTGAAAGTGTAGAACTTTTAAAGTTTTGTACCCAATTTTATCGATGAAGAAAAAGAGAAAGTGAGTGACTCTTGCAGACATTCCAATCCTACTTTTTGATGGTCTTTAAGAATCCGAAGTCAAAGTTTCAAAAATTCAAAATTTTTTAGTGCACAAGCAAAGTCTTGGGGGCAGCAGTCCTATGGAGGCAGAGTCTGTGAGAGGCACCTGCTCCGAGGTTCGTCTTCCACGCTTGTCTGGTCGCACTGGAAATCGACGCCACATGGCGATTGTCTCGTACTATGGGGCATTGCCACTATAAACGGCCACTAATTTCTCATGGATTTGTTTGGCGTTGTTTCCCTTCAAATACGGGAACTTTATCACGGCTATCACTTCCAATTTTCCGACGGGCTGCGGCATATTGCTTTCGACGCTCAGGCGGCGTTGTATGTCCTCGAGCACTTGAGTGATGTCACTTCCCAGTGGAACTACACATTTTCAAAAGCGATCTTTTTCATGTCGATAGTAATAACTTTATTACCGCCCCTCATACGTCTATCTGAGTTTTAGAATCGTACCACGCGATAAATTACAATGTGACATGCTCAAGTCTTGCACGCAACCATATGATAGAGTGAAGTACTTGCAGAAAGTCAAACAAATTTGTTGGGAGGTGTTCAGCGTTCCTGGCTAAAAACTATTAGAGTGCGCTTTGTAATGTTCAATTCAGATGAGGCTCTATATCAAACCTTGATCTGTTTATCGCCCATAAAGCAGGTCCTCTTATGAACGAAGAACTGTGCATTTCATTGAAAGATATCAAAAGGTTTTCGAAGAAAATACCCTTCATTGATATTTTAATAAAACATAGATAAAATATTTCATGATTTTACCAACAACCAGATAGCTTGCAATGGTAAACATGGCTCTACTTGAGTTTTATGTCACTCATTTTGTTTTGTAAATATAAAATTAACAGCATTCGAAGAGCTAAGAGACTAGTTAATTCACTTGAACATACACTTACTTACATTAAAAGCACATAAGCACTTCAAAATATATACACAAATTTTAGTTCAATCCAAACGACCTTACTTTTTCTTCTCAACATATTATAAGATATATTCCGAAATATTATTTAAGCTATTTGCAATTTTTGAGAAACACAGTGTATATCTAAATCCCTGTCGCAAACTTGTGGTGGCAATTCCCCACATCATATTGAAAACAAAAGTTCATATAAACATGGTTCGGATAACGAACCGTTTATGAGATTTACGCAATTAAAAATGAAGTTTCAGCAGCTGGTTTTGACTTCTGTCGATGGCAGGTGACATGCAGAGAAGCTACAACAAATGTGCAAAATGACGACCGTGAGGCGCAACAAACACACTGAGGAGACGAAACATCGACTGGCATACACATTCGAGGATATCTAGGCTGTCTCTTGCATTATCAATACGGTTCCAAAGCTCATCAAACTCCTGGACAGTTGTGGCATTCACCTGGTCTTTCATGCGACCCATTACGTAATAGTCAAGAAAGTTTGAATCAGGGGACCGTCGTGGCCATGAGAGAGGACCCTGTCTCCCATCCACAGAGCAGAAAAACCAGCTGCTGAAACTTCAATTTTAACTGCGGAAATCTCATAAACGGTTTGTTATCCGAACCATGTTTATATGAACTTTTGTTTTCATCTCGCTATGGGGAATCACCGCCAGAAGTTAGTGGCATAGGTCTAGATACATCGTATATATTCATTCATTGAGTAAGTTATATCAAGTAAATTTTTCTTTTATTTTTTTGGCCTCAGAAGGGAGTCAGAATGAAAACAGTCCGCAAGAAGTGGGTTGCTATACCCAGATGGAAATCAAAAGTAAAAAATATTTTGATCCACATAAAATGGAGAAATGCCCGGAATCATGTAAAGAATATCCTTACTTTGCTATCTCTAAATCATCCTGTTACTGTGGCAACTATTCTCCTGACGAAAAGACTGATGAAAATAACTGCGAAAAGTGCTTCCCCGCCGATAAAAAATGGAAATGTGGCAAAGACGATAATTTCAAATTTGTCTATTTTCAAGGTAAAAACAAAACTTTCGTGGTGAAGATTAGTAAGCTTCGCTTATAGAAATTTCAATTTTTATTTATGTGAATGTTTTATTTTAGGTATACCAAACCAACAAACATGTCAAGATCAAAATAGTTGTTTTCAAGAATTAAGTTGCTTTCAAAATAATGCTCCAATCCTATCACAACCCCAAACAATATGGGCGATGTCCCCGGAACAATGTATTCAGAGCTGCAAAAATAAGTATGTAGCCTTAAGACATACATCATGTACATGCGGCGTCAATCTGAATTCCAAAAATCCTCCCGAGAGTCCTGCAAATTGCTCGCTCTGTCTGGAAAGCCCACAATATATTTGCGGCTTCGGGAATGTCGCCTTCGTCTACGAGATGAATCCATCCAAAGGAGGTAAGTCAATTAATGAAAATTTGAAATAGAATCTAGATAAATCATTTCCTTAAAAATTTGTTTATTGCTTTAGATACATATAAGCCCTTAGCCGAATCAATTTGGAAAAAGATCAGTTGCTATAAAAATGGACGTGATGTAAATCAACCATTCACCAAAAGCAGCATCACCGAAGGCGACCAGCAATTACCACAAGCACAATGTTCCACCAGATGCGAAGGTTATAACTGGATGATACTAACGGACAACGAATGTGTCTGCGGAGTGGACATAGTCCCAGACTACCCACCAACTGATCTTAATAAATGCGAAGAGTGTAAAAACGACAACGTACAATCAAAAACCTACACGTGCGGGACGGATGGATACGGCTTTCTCTACAAAAACCAATGTAAGTAATAATAATAGAATGACAGATTTCTATATATCAAGCATATATAAAATTGAGTTTTTGGCCTTATAATCAGCATATGAGAGAAAAGAATATAGAGAATGCCCAGGTGCCGCATAGATCGAATCAGGGCCGACCGTGACCAGCGATAGAGGTTTTTCATTGAAACTGAAAATGAAAGTAAAGTTTCTGTCTGTCAATAGGGCGGCGCTGCAGGCGTTTTTGGGCCGAATGTACATGCAGCGCCACTTTAACACCCTTCCATTCATCCATTAAGAGATTAAATACGAGGATTGGAAATTTAATAATTATTATAATGAAACAGATTCGCACGGAAAGGCGTATCACATATTCCGCTCAATACAGTTCCATGACTTTTCAACCTACACTACCCTATTATAAGTCATGGAACATCATCACTTTAATAGAAACACTAAAAAATATACATATTTTAGTATCCTGTTGCTGATATCACAGTTTTTACTCTCTGGAGCATACTGTCCACAAGTTGTTGATACGTTTGGACAGGTAATTTTCGCCATTCTGCCATAAGTGTCTTGGACAGTTTGGTCACGGATTTCGGGTGTTCCGCACAAGCGCGCAATCGACGTTCCAACACGACCCACAGATGTTCGATGGGGTTCAGATCGGAGCTCTGTGCAGGTCAGTCAAGTTCTCGAACCCCCTTTTCATCAAACCATGTGCCTACATCCCTTGCTTTATGGCAAGGTGCGTTATCGTGCTGAAACAGAAAAGGGCCATTGCCAAAGTGCTGCCAGAGAGATGGGAGTGCTGCATTGTCCAGAATATCTTGGTAACGCTCTGCGTTTAGATATCCGTCCACAGAAACGATTGCACCCAACCCATACCATGAAAAGCACCCCACACCATCACCGACCCTCCGCCGAGCTTCACCGTGGGCACAACACAGCTCGGCAGATAACGTTCGCCCGGGCGTTCGTCAAACCCAAACCCGTCCATCCGATTGCCCCATTGTGTAGCGGGACTCATCACTCCATTCAACCATTCGCCATTGATCCAAAGTCCAATGTCGTCGCTCTTTGCACCATTGCCTGCGAGATGGCACCAATAATTCTGCCTCTTAGGACTCTTTTCTTTGAAAACTCTTTTCTTTGAGACATTCTCACAGCATTTACACAAGCATCATCTCATGTCGCTGGGCCGCTCGTTCGTCTCGGCGTGCGTCGAACTTTCACGTCGAAACTCTGCTTCGTGCGTAGCCGTCGACGTTCCTGCTCGTAGCACATGTGGCAGCGGCTTTCTCTCGCCCTTGCCAATTACGGTATTTGGATTCCTCACGGAACGATTTTCCGCATTGACCCGTCTCCTGTCGAGATTTTCCTTCTCCACGTGCTTTCTCCATTCATTCTCTCTTCCTCTTGATGATCTCGTTCTACCGCGAGATTTTCTCGGATTATCTGTCCTCTAACGTCGTCGCTTGTCACCGAGCGCGTCACAATCTTAGAGGGGTGCTGATTGACACGTGACAGTACCCCTTTTCTGCGCGGGCTGCAGTTCGCGTTATTGCACGGATAGTGATGAAACTTTGTTACTGCACGGATAGGATCTGCAGAGCATGGGGAAGAGAATCCAATACGGTAGCCACCAGGAGAAAAAGTGACGCTGCAAGATCATATATTGAAGGTAGTAATGCACTACTGCGATGCTGTTAGAGGGACTGCTCAATATGCGCAACCTTCGCGTCAATGGCATGCTGGCAAGGTCCGTACGCTTCCATGATAAACACGTTCCTTCAGGGTTCTCCACAACTAGAAGTCACATGGATTAAGGTCTGATTGCTCACTTTTTACCCTGGTGACAACACGTATCCACTGATAAATTTTCCGCTGGAATTCTTTTCCCCGATTAGAAGGGTTTCATCACTCTCCATGCAATAAACGCAGTCTGCAGTCCGCACATAATCAACCGGTAAGACAGAGATGACTGTGGATGCTCACCCCAGATGCTGGTTGGGTAACTCGATAACGCCAGGAAGACGTAAGTTATTCATTACCATCACAATATAGCAAAGGAGGGGCTACTTTCATCAATCAAAGCATGACGAAGAGGTTATGGTTGCGGCTGCATATTGTGCTCGTGGTAAGCTCAGGTTGCGGAAGCTGACTACTAACGTTAAGTCTCCTTCAAATTGACAATCAAGAAATTTGGATACATATGCTCATAGAGTATAATTCCACGTGAGTATTGCGTTCACCCACACCTCACGGGATCAACGTGTTCCAATTTCATCCATCCCGTTTAGGTCCCCAGACGCCTCACCCTTGACTACTGCAGCCTCGAACTCCTAAAAGAGAACTTGAAACTTGAGAAGTCTTTGGAAATTGTGTGGAGTATGGAGCAACATCTCCTTGCAATGCTTTGCAGAAGTTTGTTACAATGGAGACTGCGATGTCGGGCCATTGTCCATATCAGGTGTACATCATATTGAACACGACCGATGGCGGAGTAACGATATCTTGATCAATTTCAACTACTTCAACCATATGTATAGCAGGTACTTCCATAACGAAACCGAGAAATTTTAAGATGGCTATTGGAAACAAAAAAATCCATATACATTATGGGCCCGATTTGACTTCATCCACAAGATATGGACTGAATTAATAGTTATCGTGAGTTCAATTGATCCATGTGCGCATTTCGTCACAGCTTGGTTTCTCTTATTAACCAAAAAGACTTTTTATTTATTAACAAGCGGAGACCACCTTTAAGATCAATATCTGTATGATTGTATGAAATCCACTGTTCAGGCAAATAAAAGAGAAACTGTTTAGTGGTTATAGTAAGCACTTAGAAATTTCTTGCTTTATAGTCCAAAGAGAAGTTTATAGAATAGAATAACTATCCGAATATGCTGACGAAATTCACAGAGTTCACAGAAAACCCTATTTTTGTATAAATCTAATATTCTGGCTTTTGAACCACCCACATACACCGCTATATCCCAGCTCTCTTCCTATTTTCCACAAAACGAATCGTATAATTTTTATTTTCCCTAAAGTGAAATTGTTTTTTAGTGATTCCAGAAAAACTCGAGAACACTCTTTGGAAAGAAGTAGGATGTTTTAAGAATTCATACCCCGAGAATCCACCTGGTTTTGTTACGTACACAGTGTCAGATAGGATACCAGCTAAGTGTGCAGTCATATGCGAAATGCCGTTTATTGCGGTCACGAACAACAAATGCGTTTGTTTATTGGAAATGAAAGAAACCGAGAACAAAGCAGATGACAGCGAGTGTGCCACCTGTGAATCGGAGGATGGAGAATCGCAAACCTATAAATGTGGTAAAGACGGCACAACAATGTATCACTATAAGCGAACACCACCAGGTAGGGAAAAACTATTCCTACTTAAATATAAGAGTACGTTGTATTGGGTAGCGATTGTTCGCCTGTGACGCAAATTCGACGTCAAAGACTGTAATGGCTAAAAAACGATGTTTATCTCTGACATCAAATTTGCGTCACAGGCGAACAATCGCTACCAAATACAACGTACCCTAAATCATATAAAGAAAACGACTGAATCGATATATTTATTACCGAACTCATTCTCTTTCCATAGGTAACGAAATGCCTGATGTGATTCAATGGTATCCTTACTTTAAATGCTTTAAGAACGACGGAAATATATTTAATGATCCCACTATGGACGTTAACAACAAAGGAATCACTATTACTGAATGCCTCCAAAAATGTAATGGTAAAAATTACATGGGACTGACAGACATCTATTGCATTTGTTCCGAAACTATAAATCTACCTAGTCAAGATAATCCCGAGAATAAATGTCAACTCTGCCCAAACAGAAATTCAGTGAGCGACAAAGACTTTTGGTGGTGTGGAAACGTGGACTCCATTGTTATCTACAGGCGAATTGGATATGAAAATAACCAAGAAGGTAAGCTGAGGAACATTTTTGGTAGGTTTTCATAAATATGTTAACCTTTTTTTAAAAAAAAACAAACTCGATTTGTTACAATAAATTCATTGATGTATCAATGTATGAGCGGATAGGCTACTCTGCAATACTGCCCTGTATTTATTTGCAGCACTCTGTATGTGACCTTGGGAACGCGTTCCTCAACGTGAGAATACCACGTGAGCTGATACTTGCGCGCGCATGCGCGCAAGAAATGATGCTATATCAGCCTTTGTTTTCACCACAGAAAAGTGAAAGTAAGAACAGAGTTGCTTCGTTATAAGCTTATTAGGAGCTTTAGAATAAAAGCTACTTATAAGAATGCGCCCTTGGTCTGCACGTTTATCCGGCCGGTCGTTCGCGGTTTGCACGATAACTTGAAAACGAATGAACTTTTTCAAATTCTGTTTTCAGAAATATGACCACCAAAGTCTTAGCTCGGCCGTATCAACTTTTCAGAATATTTCGTGGGCCCCTTCAAGTCGAATTCACGTGCTAAAACAGTGAGCATAAAGAATACCAAGATAATGGCATGTCATATAACAATCGATTTGTCAAGAAGGAATACATTGTTACTTTCTGTTCATCTTTTAAGCATTATTGATATCGGCGCGCGCACGTGAAATTGCTCAAGCGCTCATTTTTTATATATAAAAATTCAGGTTCAGGGTGCATATGTAAATGTTCTAAAAACTTTTGAACCACTTATCCGATTGAGCTCATATTCGCACCATATGTTCGTTAGGCTCAGAGTAAGGCTTATATGTCCCCAAAGTCCCCAAAGGGAGGGGGTGGGGGTAAAGATAATATATCTTGGTTTATGTTTGTTTGTTTCCTCAAGAGATGGCGCCAAGAAAACGCCATCAAAATCTCATCAAACAGATCGAGCAACGCCGGGCATATCACCTACACTACGACCAACGCCAACTTTGGCCTAACTCCTATTGGTCAGGCACATCACCATGCGTAATAATACGAAAGCGGCTTCATTGCCTAGCAACAAGCCATCGATGTAAACAATCTTGAAGCATGAAGCGAAACTACAGTGGCGAGAATAGAAACTATTCCAGCCACTGTAACGAAACCATAGTTTCAGCCATTTTGGCAGGGTCGCACCGCATTCCAGGCAAATACCGCATTCGTGGGGTTTTTCCCGCTAGTTTTTTTCTCTTATTTTAAGCCAATAAAAAGTTAACAATCGAATGACATGAGCACTATCGTTCAGTAAGGGGTCCAAAGTGCTGTTTCTATCGATAAAATTGGTAGAGACTTTACAACACAACAAAGTTTTTGATGTGGTGGGTTTACGGTAGACAGAGAATGAAAAGCGGTGGTTGGAGGGGTCATTAGTGATGACGATATCGAGGTATGGAAGAGAGCGGTTAGATTCGGTTTCAATGGTGAACTGGATGTGGGGTGAGAAAGTGTTGAAAAGGTTAGCAATGTCAACAGGTGAAGTAAAACGGGAATCAAAAATAATTAGGATATCATCAACGTATCGAAAGTATGAAATAATGGTGGAGTTAGAGAGGAGGGGAGAGACAAAGGTGAGTTCAAGGTTCTGGAGGAAGACTTCAGAAAGAAAGCTACTTAAAGGGAACCCCATTCCTAAACCGGACGGTTGGGAATAGAAGGTATTATTAAAGGAAAGGTAATTCTGGTTAGAAATGACAGTGAGGATAGAGTTTAGGTCGACGTAGTCATGAGCGGGAAAGGAGGATGAGAGCAGGAGGTTTCCAAGGATAGAGAGGGTTTCTGGGACTGGGATGTTAGTATATAGGTTGGTAATGTCAAGTGTCATGAGGGAAAGGTATTCATTAGTGTGGAAGGAGGAGAGAGATTCAGTAAGGGTAATGGAATTTTGGACATTATAGGTGTTTGGCAATAGTTTAAGGTTGAAAAGAAATGAGGAGAGGGACTTAGCAACGCGATGGGCAGGGGCGGGGGTGTAATTAACGACTGGTCTTATAGGCATATTGGGCTTGTGGATTTTGACGAGGGCATTAAGGGTAGGAGGGCGAGGGTTACGTGGAATAAGGTGTCGGAGGTATTTAAATCGGGGGGATTTGTTTACAGCAGAGATGATAGACGAATGATATTTAAGGGTAGGATCGGAAGGCAAGATAATAAAATTATTGAATGAAAGAAAGTCACAGACCTTGGAAACATATATGGATCGGTAGAGGATAACGGAAGCGTTTCCTTTGTCGGCTTTGACGATAAGGGCATCAGCATCGGCTTTGTTGTGTTGTAAAGTCTCTACCAATTTTATGAGCACTATATCATGTTGCACATTCATTTTTTTCTTTGGAAAGCGTTGTTCGGCTTCAACCATGGTCTATAGATATTCATGGTCATCGAGCTTCGGCCATTTTCCATTGTTTCGAGAAGCTAAGGAAAACAGATCGCGCCAGGTGCCGCACAGATCGCACTATTCCCGACCGCAACCTGCGATAGAGATTTTCATTGAAACTGAATACGAAAGTAAAGTTTCTATCTGCCGATAGGATGGCGCTGCAGGCGCAGTTGGGCAGATTGTACATGCAGCGCCACTTTTCAATAGAGTACCCCCCCCCCCTACCGGGAGCAAGAAACTTTAGCTTCATTTTAACAATGGAGCTCGGTGACCATGAATATCTATAGACCGTGGTTTCAACCAATAGCAGTTAGGCCAAAGTTGGGGTCGGTCGCTGTATAGTAATCTATATTAATAAGTAGCGGAAGAATAGAGGTACTATTGGTTTTATAATGTCAGTCCGTCCGCTTCATAATTTCTACATTTTTTGAGGTAGAAGGTTGAAATTCGGAATGTAGCTTCCTATGGGCATGTCCATCTGCACTACTTAGTTTGGTATTGATTGGTACACTCGGGTCGGAATTACGGGGGCGGGATACAGAGAGGACAACATATCTATGTGCTATTTAGGTACGTAAAGGCGTGAAATTCTGTATCTAGATTCCTCTAGGCAAGATCAACATTACTATGAAGATTAGGCCCAGTCGTTCCATTGGGATCGTATTTGCGGGGGTGGCACTCACTTGGGCTTTAGAATTATGGCAACAAGAGGTATGCGACATATC
Organism: Rhysida immarginata; assembly: GCA_023313115.1. Lineage (NCBI taxonomy): Eukaryota > Metazoa > Arthropoda > Chilopoda > Scolopendromorpha > Scolopendridae > Rhysida > Rhysida immarginata. Next base: position 1,126,328 of record JAHWFO010029122.1, on the reverse strand, counting down.
ATACGTTCGGAAATGATGAGAATGGAAAGAAAATACGAGCTGCTTTATATTTTCTACATATTACGTTCGAGAAAATTAATTTTTTGATTAAAAAACTTGGGGAGAGGTAAAAAGTGCAGATAAAGGGGTAAAAAAAAGATGACTGCACGATCTGCTAGTTACCCTAATCGGGGGAGGGGATTAATTTCTTTTTAATAAATGCATAAATGTATTACTGCTTCACTGCTAAACTCCTCCTTGGAATGTTTACTACAAACATTAAAATCATCGCTTTCAAAGGAAGTTTCCTGTTGCTTCTATACTAGGGAAAACAACTGTCTATGAGCTTGTGTACCAGTTTACTAGACAGCTAGTGTGTATGACAAGCCTAAAAATGCCCGATTACGTTTCAAGAGATTAAGTTCCCTGCAGCGCTCTGCGCGGAAGTCATTTTGGATCGTATTCAGCCTGCCAGGGGGCTACTAAACATCTAAAGCTATGGCCGTACAAAATTCCGATAGTGCAAGAGCTTCATTCTTTGGATTCGGACAAGCACACTGTTTACTGCGAGTGGTTTAAGATTTTAAACGAAAGAGTTTTATGCGCAAGAATGGTACTGCATAAAGTTGATCTTCACGCCCCATCACCCACTTTTAGACTTATCATACATACACTTGTGTAGCGAAACCGGTTTACAAGATCATACAGGAAATTTCCTTTGAAAGCCTGAATGCAATGTTTGTACGATTTTTCTGCAAACCAAGCTTCTAACAAAGCAACTCTCTGTTCTTGCGTGAGAACCATTGGCTGATATAACGTCACTTCTCGCGAATGACTGTTCTTTGCAAGTACATCCAGTTTGCTAAGGTTATCTGGCGGCGACTATAAATCAAATGCATCGCACCTAGCAAACTTTCATCATAACAAATACATATAGCCTTCATGAATTTTATGATGAAATTATGGCTGGATTTCATGATGAAAATACAAAACATCACGCACTCTATTATTCGCGGAAGTCATTTGTGATACGATGCGCGATGCACCATAGGGGCGCGGCAGGATACATAGGAGAGAAAGAGCACTCTATTCATAAAAATGGATACAGCGCATTAATACCATTACCGATCCCCTTATAAATTTCATCTATAATTTCGTCACTACTAAGGTTTTCTTTATCACTCGGATTCAAACATGTATGGCTATATCAAACTTTTATCATCCATCAATTAAATTTTTGTATAGCTTTTCTTGACAGGGAAAACGAGATGCCCATTGATCGCGTCATCAGTTCGCATCACCACGCCTATTTCTTCATGCGCGCCTTAAAGAGTGTCTAATAATTTCCAGTTTTTATAGATTATTATTGATCTATTATGGGAGCAAACTCTACCTTTTAGATACCCTTTAAGAATGCTAAATTTTAAACGTAACGCATATTTGTTGGGCTTCCGTTTTAATGATGATCCTTTATAGTCGAAATGATCATTTTCTCACTTTTACCTGATTGATAATCTAGTAATATTTTATCTTTCTAACTTTAGTTACACAAGTAGCTTTTGAAGACTCTGAACTGGAATATAATGGTTGCTATATTTTGAATAATGATGTGAACCCTATTAAAAACCCTATGGGGGTTGAATTTCTGATGCCATCAGAATGCGTAACCAAGTGTAAAGGAAGAAAATTCCTTGGATTTCAGGACTTTATCTGCGTCTGCTTCGACGAAATTAAAGATGACCCTAAATCTGAGGATGAGCCCAATAGTTGCAACAATTGCACGCACGTAGATGAGCAATCCCGAAGTTACAAATGTGGTAAACGAGGCTTTAACATTGCCATCTACCAAGTACCTGGTAAAATCAATTCAGAAACTGGTTTGGTATTAGTTTCTCTAGTTAGTTTATCTGTAGAAAATGATACCCCTATTAAGTAAATTAGTTTGATTTATGTTTAAGTAATTAAAATATACGCTTAAATATATTTTCGAGTTAATACTTCAAATTTTCTGGATTAATTACATTGGTGTTCGGGAATTTACTTATTAACTTCAAATGTATATTGGAGCTTTTTGTGATATACATAGTATGTATGTGTGTGAATGGATGAGTGTCTTCTACTGCGTTGTGATTTAGACGAAGACGATATGCTATGACATTTCAGCATTTCAACCCTGCAAATTTCCTCAGAAGGTAAGTTCAAATATCATTAAATCGTTTCCACATACGTTCCCCTGGAAAAATAAGTAGTTATATAAAAATGTATAAGTTATAATAGGTGTCAAGCGTTCCCTGACAACTGTCTGATACCCATGTTTGTCTTCTTTAATCTTGAAAAAAGGTAAACATAAAAATCTTTGATAATTTCTCAAACTGTTGCACATAAATTGTAGATTTGGTCTAGAAATTTCAAACAACAGTATCTCAGTGGTAACTGGCTTTTATTAACCACAGCAGGCGCTATTCGATATTATACACCTATCTCATGATGATACTAGTACCTTTTTGCCAGCTTGATAGAAGTCCGGCTATCTGGACTAAAGAAGCTCTTCAAAGGCGTTTATGACGGCCGCTTCATTCTTTAGGTTTTTCCCTACCAAAAAGAATTCAAGTCCTTAAAAAAGTGCTAATCTATTGGCGATAGGTCTAAAGATTATCAGGTTGCTGATGTGCAAGTTGTGTAATTTTTTTGGACCGTTGCTCTTGACGTGTCTGGTCTCGTATTCTCATGAACCAGTAAAACTAAATGTCTGCTGAAAAATCTAGATTCGCAATAATTAATGCACCACATCTAGCTGGATGCAATATTCCTCTGCACTAATGGTATCACAACATTTCAAGAACGAATAGTAAATAATACCACCAAAGTGTCACCGTATGTTCATTGGGTGAAAGGACGGGTTCGGTATATGTTTTGAAGACTCATCGGCATCTAGCCTTTATACAGACCGACGACAATCATCGTTCAGTCACAATTTTCGCCATATGTCACCATTCTTTTCAAAAGCAGCGCGCTTTTGTTCCGGGAGAGCAAAGAAGTGCTAACTTCCAGTCGAGTCGTCATATTTTTTATTCAGTGAATCATGGAGAATCCCCTTCTCAAGTTTACCAATTGCAAGTTCCTGAAATGTAGAATGATGAACGTCTAATTTTCTGCCATGAACTTTATGGTTTGCGAGGTCTGACTCCATTAGTCTTCGCAGTTCGTCAATGTCGGACACGGTTGATTTTGAAGGACCATATTAGTAGATCGAAATTCTTTGAAACATTGCTGAATGGTTCGATCATTAACTATGGTATGCCCAGATGAGTGAACGCTTTTGACCTCTTTTGCTGCAAGCGCTGCGTTGTGGTTAAGTAAATTCATAAAAAAAAAAATATACATATCGGCTTGCATCCGTTTTCTGTCGGTACTCACGTGCTGAGATATTTAACTTTCGCTATCCAAAACACTAGCATAATCTGTCAATGTTTACAAATGAGAAAATTATTTCGTTCCCAAATCCGACATTTCATGTGCAGCAATATGATATAATTTTATTATGATTGCCCGATATAAAATTTTTATGACTGTTTAATTTTAACTTTCAAGAATTAGAATTAGCATATTATATGAAGAAAAGGGCTATGCTATTACCACTCCCAAGATTTGTCGGACGTTCCTTTTTAAGAAAAAACTCAAGACATATGAGCAACGATTCCATCTTTTGTGAGAAATGGGATGCAAGTTTGTCGAATCATCATCTAACTGATGAAGACATCTCAATTTCTAGCATTGCTACCGTTGTAATAAATTTAAAAAATAAGATTCTTATTATAATCCCCATGTTTTCCCGAAATATTTAGAAATAATATTAGTTAAGACATAGTATTACTTATATATGACATAATATTACTTTTTATAGGCTTTGATGCTTACGAAAATTCAATAACGTTAATATATGGAACTAATGAATTTTGCATTAATACAGAAAGCTAAATTTTTAAGATTTATTTGTCATAAACGTACTATCATAGAATAACATAGAATGGACATCTCAGCATTTCGATGGTAGTGACCTCCTAACGGATGGGTGGAATCTGCCGGCTGTTTAACCTGCATTTCTATGGAGCATGCTACGACTTTTTCTAGATTTTTAATTATTTGTCGGTCTGTAATTAACGGAAACCGCCAAGATCACATGGAAGCTTGAAATGAATGACAAGTAATCTATCGGCGTCAAGAAAAATTTTTTTTCTACGGAGGAAAAATAGATATTCGCCTAATTAAATGCACTTGAGTAACTTGCTTGGCAACCAGCTGACTGGCTGTTAAGTTTACAGCATACACCTAAATCATTTAGACTTTGCAAATGTATTAATATATTTTCCGCAATATACAACCTGTGACAAGAAAGTTCGGTGAATGACGTCAAATTGCTAACGGTCGTAAGAGTGCACCATCGTCGTATCCTGCCCCAGACAGGTCGGGACATGTTTAAACAAATTTGAGAAAATCAGCGCTGCGAGTGTGTTTATTGTGTTTAAACAGGACATTGAAAAGAGAAGGCGTAGTACGCGCGGTCGAAATCCAAAATGGATCAGCGAACGAAAGAGACTCATGAAATGATGACAACAGTTTACAAAAAAAGTGCTATTACTTTGAAGTGGGTTTATGAGTGGTTTAAACGGTTCCGAGGAGCCCGGAACACCGTAGAAGACGCCCATTGAAGTGGCCAGACATCCAACGTAATGTTACGACCCAACTGAAGGCTATCTCTAAAAACGACTACGCCAGGAGTTTCCAGGACTTGTACAGGCGTTCCCAGAAGTGCATTACCATCGACGGGGATTACTTTGAAAGATAGTACCTGCTGTTTCATGTAAGCGAGCAATCCACTCTCAATATGCCATCATTCACCAAACTTTATTGTCACAGGTTGTAGTAATTTCACTTGAAACTAATCTAATTTCAACAACAGAATTAATTTGACTTACTTTAATTTGTTTTTATTGAAAAACTGAGAAGCAAAATAAGTGACAAAAGCCATTAGAATGTAACTTTTAACGATATTAAATACACTTAAAGATATACATTTAGATACATTGTATATTTTACTGATAAAAAAAGTAAATGATGTTGACAAAAAATTAAGAAACTTTAGACTTCAACAAAATAATATAACAAAAAACAAAATTCATAGAAAACCGACAGTTGATTATAATTAATTTACATTTCATTTTAAACTCCATGGGATAGGAATTACTATCTATTTTGAATTCATAAAAGGCCAAAAATTAAAATTTTCAAGAAATATATATATATTTTTTTTTACAATTTCCAAGCCGAATAAATTTTGCCTATTGTTATTGCATCCAATTGCTCCGCAAACATGTCCTTTTTTTAGGACCCATTTTAAAATCACCAGAAATATCAAATTATGAATTGTTTTAATTTGTGTTGAATTGGTTTAAGCACACACGTCTTGAATCTACTGAACAACTAGTAGTAAGTGACAAATAAAAATTTTATTCTATGCCTGGTATTATTTTTGTTAATTTCCTCTGCCCCTATCCCTATGAAACTGCTCGCTTTGTCCATTCTAGCAATAATTTCCTATCTGGCCATAAAAGAGATTAAATTCCTTTACTGAAATCTTATATTTATAGAATTGTCTAAGGTACAATTCTGCGGGTTGATACAAATAATAGCGATTGTTAATAGGAACTTGAAATAAATATTTTAAAAATCTAGTTGATTGAAGAGTTATTAAACCAGCATACAAGATTAAAAGTAAAAAAAAATAAAAAAATAAACTCAATTATTTCTGCATCAGACTAACGAAAAGTGTTTTGCAGATTTTATTAATCCACCAGGTAAACGTTTAAGTTTTTAATTTTCATTAAGAACTTTACTTAATTAATCGAAGAAAGTGGTTTTATTTCAATTTTGAAAAGAAGCAAAATGAAAGTTTAAAATGCTTTTATTTTTATGGTACACCGATAACAATCCTGATCATTTTCTTTAAGATTGTGAGGGGTTAAAAGTTAACTCTTCATTTTTCATTTAATGTAATGAACATAAGAAACTGACAATTTTTTTAGTTATACAATTAAACAAACATCACGAGTAAAGTATTTCATTTTCTTTATAAACATGCAAAAATTCTGAATACGCTTTCATAAAAGATATGTTAAATCAAAAATTAACTTTTTATTTAATAATATCTAAGAAACTGGTCAGTTTGAAAGTTTTAATAGATAAGCAAGCATGTCTTGAATGTTTTTATTTTCATTGTATACATGAAACAAATTCATACACAGACTTAAAATTAACTTTTTTTATTTATTGAAATTAAAATGAAGAACGAAATATAAATTTAATAATGAAATATATTCGAAAAGCGCCTATTTCCCACTGCTATTCCTATGCTAACCGAACCCACGATTCCACTAAGGCGAATATCTATTTTTCCTCCGTAGAAAATTTTTTTTTTTTGATGCCGATAGATTACATGTCATTCTTTTCAAGCTTCTCTGTGATCTTGGTGGTTTTTGTTAATTACAGACCGAGAAATAATTAAAAATCTAGAAAAAGTCGTAGCATGCTCCACAGAAACGCAGGTCAAACCATAGCCTAATAATAACAAGTCTGTAAACTCGATGACGGCATCTTTGATGTAAGTGTCTCAGCACTCTACATCTCAGCACAATCGCGCTCCAAGTGGCTAGTGCGCAGCCTTGATGATAACGTTTATTTAGGCTTTTTAACGATATTTTATTATTATTATTATTATTATTATTATTATTATTATTATTATTATTATTATTTTTGAAGATAATATATATTATATTTTTGAATATATATTTGTATGATTTATACATTTAAATCAATTATGATTTAAATGAATCCTATAAAATACGATTGCTCTTATTTTTGAAGATTTACATATAAGCACAAATTTAAAATTATTAATTTCATTGGACACTTTAACACTTTGACGTAACATACCTAGAGTTCGTCGAGCATCTTCATGATATTTATAATAAATGAATAAGGGTCCAAAGAGATGCGGTAGAAACCTTTTATTGCCTGACGCGTTTCAACTAGACGTTATCATCGGAGGCGGTTAAGCTTAACCGCATCTCCGCATCTCTACCGCATCTCTACCGCATTTCTACCGCATCTCGTTGTGCCCTTATTCATTTATTATAAACTTTGATGTAGTAGAGGCAAAAAAAAAAGAATACTATAATAAAATATTATAATACTATAATAGATGTAACAGGTTTTATTTTATACCTTAATTCTTGATTTAAGAATTTAATTCAGAATTGAATATAACCGTCACACATTTTCAACGAAATTAATTAAAAGTTCGTTACTGATTCTATATTTGAAAATTAGCATAGATATTTGATAAATAAATTGCCTCTTTCAAACTGGAATAAAAAGGATATCTTAGACTTTTTATAATTATGTTTTATGTTTATTATAGTAGTGATCCGTTTGGTTAATATTGATTCTATTTTTATATTTTGGTTTTTGTTGGGTTTTTTTTTATTTTAAGTTTATTTTTTACCCGCTCTTCTAACAAATATTTGAAATAAATACATGCGCTAATAATTGCATAGAATATTGTCAATTTAGTAAATAACTTCAACATAAATGTTTTTAGTTAGTACAAGAAACTGGGAGAGAAACTTTTTTCCTCAGTTAAATCTATAGTTTTTTATTATTTTTTTCCTTAAACTGGGATTGAAATATAATTATACAACTGAAAATTTGTATTCGGCAACAAAGAGACGGTGGAAAAAAGTTTGTCGCCGAGATTGTAAGACGATTGGGCTCGAATGTGTACGTATTTTCTTTTTAAATAGCTCTTCACGCTATTATTTTTCTTCATTTAAAATAATAAGTTTTTTATAATCAGTAATTGCTATTATAGTGACCAGATAATTTAAAAATCGGAACGGGATATTGCGAGACGGGGAGGGGGTAGCAAACATTTTTTTGTGTAAATAGAATATATCAGATACTAAATATTACATAATAGAATATTATTTTCAAAATAAACTTAGTTTTACACGCTCTACGGTTCATTTTACAGTATCATAACATGGAAAATAATTATTGATTTAAGGAGTTTAAATGATTAATTTAAATTTAAAATGATTTTAGTCTCCTTATAATGGGGAAAATCGTGAAATAATAAAAACAAAATTAAAAAATTAAAATTAAAGTCACCAATCTTGAAGAAACTTTAATTAATCTTTTTTTATAATTTTCTTCTTTTCCAATGATTTTT